>CM067497.1:5017609-5130501 GCA_034552555.1 Semaprochilodus insignis
ATATATATATATATATATATATATATATATATACACACACACACACACAATTATTTATTTATTTATTTATTTATTTATTTAACAATGTGATAAAACACAAACAGGAATCCTAACAAGAGTTGGTAGGCCACCAAAACTACTGCTGCCAGATAAACAGTACTTATAGCTTTTGTCTTTA
Organism: Semaprochilodus insignis; assembly: GCA_034552555.1. NCBI lineage: Eukaryota > Metazoa > Chordata > Actinopteri > Characiformes > Prochilodontidae > Semaprochilodus > Semaprochilodus insignis. The sequence continues at coordinate 5,017,788 of CM067497.1, forward strand.
CAAGAGAGGAGAAAATCAAGCTCCACTATTGCCTTTTCTTTCTGTCCATTCTTCCACTGTGAGAAGACATGGGTCTTAAAGGATGCGTAGCTGCCAAGAAGTAAACTTGGACTGACCACTCCACATTTTTACAGTTGTGAAAGGTTATGAATTCGGATCTGCATCGCAATATATATTATCTTAATGCTCAGTTTATTGCAATATTTCTCTCAATCTCAATATCTCAATAATACTGTATCATGACTTTGGTATCGTGATAGTATTGTATCGGGAGGCCTTTGGTGATTCCCACCCCTAATCATTAGTCCTGTTTAATTGGATTTACTGCAGCACAGTAAGTGAAACATTGAATCAATATCACTGTACTATTATTTGTTTACTGGTGCTTTTTTGTCTGTATCTTATATTATGAAAATGTCTTCAAGTATCTTCATATTAGTAAAATTATAAGTTTTTATATATTTTTTACAACCCCACGAAATTTAAGATAGCTCGACTCGTTTTAATGAGTAGCTTCCTTACTTGCATACATGTACTATGGAACCCTCTGTTGAGGGATATCCACTTTTTCTGGCTAATAATGATTTTTTTCTGTTGATGGACATGGGGTCTGGGAAGACAATCATTCAGTTTCTCAAAATAACCTGTTTGTTAGTACAAAAGGGTGACAAATGAACCCTGTCGAGATGCTTCTCAAGATTTGCACTATAGTGACACTAACTCTAGTTAGCCATTCCAGTTTTCAAATGAATCAGCATTCCCATTTTACACTTAGAAACAACTGCCTTTATAACTGCTATAAGATATAAAGTTCTCCACAAACATCTAAGGCCTAAGCCCACATTCACTCCAGCAATCCAACAGTTTTGCACAAACAGCCATATTGTCAGGTCACTCACCCCCACTATAAAGCATGTCAGCATTCTCAAAGCCTAGCGTGCTGTAGGTAGGGTCCAGACCCTCACAGTAATTAGCCACATCCATGTCCAGCAGGGATTTGGAGAGAGGAGTAGGGGAAAACTTCATCCCTGCCTACCAAATTTCTGCTGAAGCTAGAACAGGACAATGGCTATGTGCAAAACTTCTAAGGCTAACCTAAGGTGGTCCATCTCTCAAGAATGCTGATTTGTCCTCCTCCAAGACATGGGAGGAGCCTTGTCAAAGACTCCTCACCTCCTTGAAGAAAACTTCTTCCAACTTATCTGCACTCCTTATCCAAAACTTATCATAAGGATAACGAGATAACTTTAACTCCCAGTGAAGAGTGAGAGGTTACATCGGGCCTATTGAAAGGTACAGCTCCTCCAACGTCACTCAAATCTACAGAAACACACTACCGCACACCGTCATAGAATATAAAGTGTGTACAAACACAGCAAAGAATCTCCATAATAGTTGTCTAAGTCTTATGTTTGCAGCAATGCTGTTCACATGGAATAGGACAAAACAGTCAACGATTCGGGTGGACACGTCACTTCCCTTGTAGTCATAACAAGACGGTGAGATTCAATTGGCTTACATGAACCTAGCATTACATTTTTTTTTTGGAGAATTTAAAATTCAGTCCCAGTAAAATTAAATTTGTCTGTTGTCTTATCTTAAAGTGTAGACTGTGAATATGAAATTCCTGCCAATTTCAAATAATTTTCCTTCATAAATAACCGTAACTGATCACATATGCATCTTGTATTCCACTATGATCACTAACGGAGCTAAGATACCAAACAAACCACAGTTTTTAATAATTAATAAGATCATTTTAAGACAAGGTGCTTTAATGCTAGCAGTGCATATGGGATGGATGCATAGGCCTATAATACTGCTTTATTATATTGAGGTCTGAGTTATGGAGGTCATTGTTTAACATTTTAACATCAAGTAGTGCTGGTACACTGGTATTAATATTTTTCTTTTTTTTAACTATTTATGCACTACATTTCAAAAGTAAAAAATCAATGCTGCAATGTGCATATATTACTAGTTGCTTCCATTTAAAAAAAAACTTAAAAACTGAAATAGAAAAAAAACCTTTTCAAGCAAAAAAAAAAAAAAAACAGGTTTATAAGACATTATGCTAACTTGATAATATTTGATATATTATTCAAATGAATACAGCAAATTTCACAGACCATCGGTATTTATTTAATTTTCGTCAAAACAAAAAGTTATTCACATTTCAGGATATTTGAGGATATATATTTGAGATATATATTTCAAATATTTGAGGAAATCTATAATCTACTTGCAAAATGAATGTGAGCTTAAAAATGAGACTCCTAACAACCATGCAAGATTTGGTAGACTACCAAAACTGTCGCCATCAGACAAACAGTATCTAAAGCGTTTGTCTTTGAGAGAGAGGAAAAAAATCTCTACTCCTGCTTCTCATTTTTGTCCATCCTTCCACTGTGGAGACAGCTCTATGCTATGGGTCTTAAAGGATGTATAGCTGCCAAAAAGCCCTCACTAAGGAAAGTAAGTACACTTAGACTGACCACCCCAGAGTTCAGACCTCAGACATCAATCCATTTGTTTGGGAGTACTTTGGTCATGAGAAGCAGAAATCGCAACTTTAGGGGTGTGGAAAAAAAGAACTGAAAGTGAGTCTCCTAAATAAAATGTAGTTTCGTCCCTATTGTGGTAAGTGATTCAAAGCTCTTGACTCATAGAACAGTTTATGGCTGTTTTATTGTTTTATACCCAAATATGGCTTCCATTGAGCTATTAAGATCTGTAAACACCGGTGGTGTTGTTTCGATGACTCTCATGTGAAACAGCTCTCGCAGCTGATAAAGTTTCAGTGGGACAACCGCTCACACACTTATTAGACTGGGTTAAACTCATGGTCTCTTGCCCTGTCCATATTGATAAAGAGTGATTCATGATTTGTACTGACACTGAAAGATAAGCTCTGAGAATAGAAAGCAATAGCCTTAACGTATTATTAATAACAAAGGATCACAATCTGCGGTGGAACCTATTTAATTATGCTGACTAAGTATTAACAGGCTAAGTATGAACATTGTCAAAAGACGGACTTCACTAAAAGGGTTACACTAATTAGGGGCATGTCCAAATGAAAAGATCAAACAATGTAAAGCATTTAACCTAGATCCAGAAAAAAGTCCAGTTCTGTAGAATGTCAAATCAAACAGGCTTTGGATTCTGAGTAGGAGGAAGTTACATTTTAACCGAAAGCCAACAATGAGCTGAACGCTTCACTTTAAAAGAGGAAGTATTCCAAGTCTTCACACGACACCATGGAGGCCACACCCACTATGTTCAGTTTAGTACTTCATAACAAATGCAGTAAATAGAAAGAATATGGGGTTATAGGTAGGGCATGGTGCATAAAGAGAAAGTCATTTCTGCATTTCTTAATACTACAATTATACAATACAAATACAAATGTGATGATAAAACTGTATGCCACTTAATACAAATATACTACTACTACTACTACTAGCACTAATAATAATAATGATATCTCAAAGATAAATACAGTAGCCCAATAAGTATTTTACCAATGGTTAAATTTAACCATTTAAATGTAATACATTTCTTTAGTTTAATTCAGAAAAATGCATATCAAAATGTTGTTTTTTTTTGTTTTAGAGAGAAATATTTTTAGCACAACATCAAAGAACTTTTTAAATAATACTTTGCCAAAAATAAAATTAAAGTACTGCAATGCTGTCCTTAAAATAAACGGCAATCTATTTAATGTTTTGCTTTCTAAGACAGTGAACTTCAAACTACCACCAATGTTTCAAACTATGCAACTGAAGCAAAAGAAGTTGTTCTGAGTAGTTTAACATAAAATGATTTGTTGTAGAGAAACTGACTGATTTAGATTTGGTGATAAGAACCAGGGTTTTATGAACCTCGCCCGTCTCCTGGATTTTAATATATAACCTTTATAATGGAAAAGTGGTTTATATTAATCCTGAATAAAACATACATTCAAGGCCAAATGTTCATCTCAGAACTCTCATAAAACAATGTTTCACGTATCAGAATGTACAAAATTATTTGCTATTAGGGGCATCAAATGTGTCTGGTTCCCATCACCACCATGGAATTCCTCTTTATTACATTTCTAAGTATGTCCCAAGTGTCCAGACACGTTTTGAGGCCACTATATATCTTAGCTGTTTACCAACTGACATTATCATGCAGACTACTCAACTGAACCAAGCAGCACATTTCCAGATGGACTAGCCATGTGAAATGATGCCTGGAAACATCAATAATTATCTGTTATACTTAAATCATAGGTTTGTTATAGCAGGAAGCATCTAAAACACCATAAAACATCTGAAAATCATAAAATATAATCACCTTCTCAGCCATCCTGCTCACATGAGATACCTTCCAGAGATAAATGATGTGAAGGCACTAGCGATGTTTTAAGGTTTAATCAGTTGTTCAATTCAGAACAGCTTTATTAGCATGGCTGTGTGGGGTGTAGCATAGCCAAAACACAGTAAAATAACAAGAACTAATAACTAGAAATAATATCCATATTAAAAACTCTTATTGCATTTATCCCATTATGTATTATCCTTATAATTACCAAACTAACAATATTTGACATTTGAAATATAACCAAGTATAAATATCTATATCATATGTCATATTTTATCATACCAGGAAACTATACAATGCAGTCAAGCCCCCCCACCCACACACACACACACGATAATTTTCTTTGTCAATAATAATAATAATAATAATAATAATAATAATAATAATAATAATATAGACAAAACTAAGTTTCATGTTTCCCATGTTTCACAGGGATACACAGGCCACTCTCGACCTTCATCTTCAAGCACTTCAACTGCAACAGGGGGGCTCAAAAAGACCACTAGAGAAAAACATATACATATATACAGTACATATATAGGCTAAAGGCTAAAGCTGATAGGTGAAGTTATAAAGCTGTGCGGGTAACTTATGAATGAAAGCAGCCATTGCTCACGTCATGAAGTTCAATGTACAAAGGGTACACTGACTGGTCAACGTAGCCCAGAGGGTACAGCGGCTAACCAGCTCGAAGTAATTGACAACATAGCAGAACAGGCACCGCGCTGAAGCTGGTTACATATTCCCGTTCCACCTTAAACGGCGCGGCTGTTGGCGTTCTGGCGCCTGGGCTATTACGGTGGAAGGGGAAATTCGTATAAGAAGCTGCTGGAGACTAGTAGTAAAGGTGTATCCACTGTCCCCACACACTCTACAGCTGCTGTGGAAAGCCAGGTCTTACCTTCTTCCCGTCCGAACGGTTTGGCATCGATCCACCACAAACCTAGCTTATTAGCGACATTAAGCCCCCCTCTCTTTTACTAAGGGTCTGGCTTTCTTCTGCTCATTTGCTGGACCGAACTAGAGTGAAATTCAGTGCCACACTTGATGGTGTCAGTGTAGCCTCATTAGATCGATTTACTAAACAAACTGAAAGTTGGGTGGGGACGTTAAACAGTAACTAGGCCCAATAAAAAAAGCTAAAGAAATGAATCGTTGTTGTGTGTTGGTGGAACAGGCCACATGCAGCAAAGCCACCGAAACGAGCCCTAAAAACAGCTCCACTTACTCCGTGCGGCTCTATTTATTTGTGGCTTATTGCTGAAATGGTGATTAACTGAGTAGGTGTATATATATATGTATATGTGTAAAAGTGGTTACAGATTTATTGCATTCACGTTGCTGTTGTCTGGACTTGGTCTAAAACCTCATATCGAGGCAGTCTAATAGGCAAATGTATGGTGTTCAGTATCCAGGGGTTTTATTTCATACCTCTTAGGGAAAAAGCCCTAATATTTTACACTTCAGATTCTTGCTATGCTCCTTCCTGTACAGCAGATGGCGCCAAATCCTTAATTTAAGATCAGACGTGCCACCATTTTTAAAAGCCCCCTTTTTTGTTTTCCATTTCAAGTTCTGGCTTGAAAAAACACGGAGTTAAATATTAAACATGTTTATTTGATATTAAACTTGAGTGTTATATTAAAATTCCAGCAAAGCTTGAATGGAAAATATACTATATATATATATATATATATGTGATAAAACACTTAAAATACTCATCAGACCTATGTGGGACTGTGTGGGTGTAACTAATAACTTGATTGACAGCTCTCTGTTCAAGACTACATGTGTGCTCTGCCCCTCATTCAGAACTGAAATCATTATCCAGTAGGGATGGGCAATACCACTGGTTTTTCTATTTGGTTTGCCATTTCCCAATACCAGTACCAATACGGATACTTTAAGGTATGTGATTTTCAACAAGGACGAATCGTTAATGTGAACTAAATTGTAATAGAAAGTATTTAATTATTATTAATTATTATCGTGGCTATTAAATACATTTTTAGAAATTCTTGTTCTTTCTTTGTTTCTTTACTAATAACATCACTTAACAAAAATTCAATTTGGTGTTCGGTAAAGTTGAAATTATGTGTTCGTGTAAACTAGTATTTTATGTCAGCTGAAAATTCAGTATGTGTTGTCATTAGATTAGCATTTAAAAAGTTAAATGCTAACAACATTTAAAAAAAAAATGCATTTTTGAAAAGTCAGAGAAAAAGAAGGAGGAAGGAAAAGTAGTTCCTTTACTACACCATCATTTACAGCAGCATTTTATTTTAGAGATAAAATACACATTCATCCTCCTAAATAAACCAATGATAATCTATATTTTAGCACCAGAAGCGATTCTTAAAAGTGAACACCAAGATTGGAAGTATTTATATTCCGATATCGATCTGCCCATCTCTATTATCCGGCTTTTATGTGACGCTAACTGGACTAAAAAGTCATAGACGTACAGACAGACGGGGCAATGTGTGACGGAACAGATGAACACACGGATGGACAGATGAAAGAAAATGTTGGTGTACGGATAAAGGAATGAACAGGCACTACAGGCAGCTACAGACAGATGGCATAACTTACTAGCTATTGGTTATGCTATTAGCTAAGCATCTCACCACAGAGCAGGTATTATGTGGGTGGTGGATCATTCTCAGCACTGCAGTGACACTGATGTGGTTCTGGTGTGAGTGGATCAGACACAGCAGTGCTGCTGGAGTACTGTGCCCACTCACTTTCCACTCTATTAGACACTCCTACCTTGCTGGTCCACCTTGTAGATGTACAATCAGAGACAATAGCTCATCTGCTGCTGCACAGTTTGGTCGTCCTCTAGTTCTTCATCGGTGGTCACAGGACGCTCCTCACAGGACACTGCCCACAGGACCCTGCCCACAGGACCCTGCCCACAGGACGCTGCCCACAGGACACGCTTGATGGATAGTTTTGGTTGGTGGACGATTCTCAGGAGGTGTCCAGCAGCACTGCTGTGTCTGATCCACTCACACCAGCACCATGTCAGTGCAGTCCTGAGAATGATCCACCACCCACATAGTACCTGCTATATGGGGGTTCTGACCAAAGTATACAGAGAACAGATGGACTACAGTCTGTAATTGTAGAACTAGAAGTGCTCTGTATATATACACAGTCGCGTCACATTATTATGGCCACTTCCTACTTTCGACTGCGGCAGTGCGTAGCACACGAAGGAAGTCACGTTTTTGTGGCATTCTCTGGGCCCACTCTTCCATGTTGAAGGCCCTCTCAACCAATTTGAGTATGAACCCATCCTTGCAGATCACGTACACTCATACATGCTAATTGTCTTCCCTGGGGTGGATGGGATCTTCCAGCAAAACAATGCGACTTGCCACACGGCTAGAAATGTCTGATACTGGTTGGAAGAGCATGCGGTTACCCTGGGTATTAGCTGGTGGTCATAATTGTGTTTGTATATGAATTGTATTCCTTTCTGTGATATGCTGTTAAACTGTTCCCTTGTTATCTTATTCCAAAAAAAAAAAAAAAAAAGTATACGCCAGATCGGCACATCCGGGACCTTTGGCTTTCAACATGTCACCGCCCCTTTTTGCGTGAAAATAAATGACACTCTCTGACCAGAGACCATGTGATGTCAGTACAAAAATATGAGTACAAGATGAATATAGTCCACTCTGTCTGCCATAGAATGCAAACAATGCATCAAAAAGATACATTTACTCTGTCATCTTTAGTCCCTTCACTCTTCCCCCATTGAATGGTCCTTCCTGGACATCTACATATCTTACTGAGTCTCCAGGTCAGCAAATGACTAGTAAGCCGTTCTACCTTTGAAAGTAAAATATTTTACTTGAATGTTATGAAGTATTAAGTTAAATATTTAACTCTTCAGTCCTGCTCTACAAATAGTACGCTAGTTGACATTACCACTGTGCTCTTACAACTACGTCAGCTTTGGAACAACCTTCCAACCTTCCAGAGACTCAGACACAGCCTCAAAAAAGGTTTTAGGCTTAAAACCTACCTGTTCAGTCACGAATTCCCTGCTAGATAAAAGGTGCAGGTCTGGGAGTTGCACTGACAGAGAGTATTATGGTAAATGGAGAATGTTGGTGTTGTCGCCCCGCTGCTCTCACGTGTTCTTTCAGGTTTGTTGACGGTGGAGCGGAGGGGCACTGACTTCTCAGGGTGCCCTCATGTCTTTGTTACCTTCTGGTTGTACCTTTTAGTTCTGCTGTAATAGCCAGGCCTCCCGGAGTCACCACTACACTCTGTTAACACCATATTGTGTTTTCAGTTCTTCTGTCACAGCGAATCGTCTGTTTGTATTCTTTGCCCGAGCTCAGCTACAGCCCACTGTTGCATTTGGCTTGTTTGTGGGGGGCTTGGGCCCAGATTCCATTCCCTACATCTGTCCATGGACTCCTTTTCTTATATTTTTATCTCTTATATTTTTTATTCCTCCACAGACAACATTAGCTGTAAAAAAATATGTTTTTAAATATTTAGTCTATAAAAATATGTATTATTTATAGAGTTAATATTTCAAAACATAGTTTAATTGCATTTTGTGACATATACACCCATTCAGCCTACAGCCGTTTAGCTCCACCGTGTCAGCCTGTTCTGTTTTTTTTTCACACTAGGTGCAATACAGCCTAGAAGTCACAGAGGTGATTTACATATGTCTGTGTTAAAGGCACAGTAGAACACAAAATATTTAATTATTTTCTTTTAAGTGATACAGAGAGGTTAGAACATAATCATGTATAAAATGACTTATGGCTGTTTTCGGTACATAAACTCACACAAACACCTTTAGTGGGCCTATAAAACACAAAAATAAAATACAGGAAAAATGGAAGATGAGTTCTCATTAACAGTCAAGCCCTTTTTGATGCCGTGTTGGAAACCTCCACCAGGTTCCTCATTTAGAGGAATATTAATTCACCGCAGTCTTTACAACATATGAAGACTAGCATACTGGTGGCTCATCCTCATCGTTTCTGCATTACATGTTCATCTTAGCAATTATAGGTGTGACTTTTTGGGTCTTGTCTTCGGGCATGGATTTTGAGACAAATTTCCCATAATGTCAAACGTTCTTCTTGTCTCCCAAGAAGATCAAAAAAAAAAAAAAACAGTCATGAACAGAGCAGATCTATAAAGCTCAGGTTGTTCAAGCAGTGTGTTCATCATCTCCCCTAAGTAAACGATGACTGTTGTGTTCTTTTTTCCTGCAGTGGTTAGGCAATACGCTCAAAAGGCTATTTCCTGATGTCAAAACTTGCATGCATAGCACATTCCTTTCCCTGTGAAAGTGAGCAACATGTCAAAGCAGGTAAAAGCGGTGATGGCCAGAAACACCTCATTATCTGCCTGCAAGCTATCAATATTTTTCAGATAGTACAACCTGAACAGGTGGTATGGCACCAGGCAGGTGAAGATGATGAGGATGATGCTGATGCTCTTCATCTGGGCCCAGAACTCCTGCTGGTGCTTGCAAGCTGGCCCATACTTCTTGATCATGGAATACAAAATGACTCCGAGTACACAGCCCATGATGCACGAGACAAGGATGATGAGAACTGACAAAAAAATGTTCAAGCCAAACGCTCCGCTCTCGGCCTCCTTCCCAAAGTTGAAGCATTTCTCATGTTCTCTTACTGTATTCTTGCCATAATGAACTAATAGGATAGGGCCAGTGATCATTAGAATAGACCATATACCAACGCTAGCTGCCAGGGCATGAAGCCTCCGGTAGAACTCCATTCGATCCATTTTCTTGAAGTATTGCAGGTAACGGATGGTGAGGATGACCACGTAGATGACGAAGACGAGATGCATGTGTAGGTGGATCATGGCGCTGACCACTTTACAGAAGGTTTGGGACAGTTCCCACCTGTTGGTCACATAGTAGTGGATGCGGAATGGGACGGTGAGAATGAATATGAAATGGGCCAAAAGCAAGTTCAGGAAGGCGATGGTAATCCATGAGCGCAGGTTGGTTTTCAGAATGCTGATCATAAGAATTAAGCCCACACTGCCTACCACAAGCACCACCGTGTAGATGGTGACCAGAGCAATTCTGCGGTGCGACCCAGCCAGGGTAATGTTGTTCTGGTTAGAGGAATCGTTGGTAGACATGTTTGTTGTGGAGTTCATGGCTGTTGTGGAGTTCATGGCTGTTGTGGAGGTCATGGTTGTTGTGGAGTTCATAGTTTCTGTGAAGAGAAAATAAGCACATCAGTTTGAAACAGTCCATGGTAGATTTTCTGCCTCAGTAGATATTTGGAACCGTAAGTGATATTAATGACTGACTGGATTTCCCCTAATCTCAAGAGTAAGGCTGTCAGTCTACCAATTATGTAAATGATGAAACTGTTTATTTAGTATTTTGAAAAAGGCTACGTAAGGCTATGTAGGTCAATTATGCCCTCTCGGACTTCTGGCCACAGGTGGCGGTTACAGAGTACACCACTCCAGACCCCATTAAAATGACCTAATGGAACCCAAAAACATATCCTATAGCCTGTATAGCCTATCAAAGATTTCAGACTACTTTACTTGAGATAAACTAGGAAACCTTTAAAATACTTCAATAGATGCTGTTATACTGTACATACACAGCTACCTGCTGGCCATTTAAGTCGTTTTAAAGGCTTCCTGTCTCATGTAAGGTGGAATTCAATTGGTTCCTTAAAATAACCTTATGATTCAATTAAGGCATGCACAAAGTCATTCAGAGCAGTCTGATGTAAAACGCTCCATTCTAGAGAAATGCACAGAGTATGAATTGTTCAGACTAGTGGTTATTGGAACCCGACGTCACAGAAAGTCACCACACAAAATGGTTATGAATTTGTTGCTTTTGAAATTGCTATGTGAAAGTTTTGAGATAAGCTTTTTGTTTAAAATGCATTTTTAAATGCATTCAAGGATGCATGAATTTCATGCAGGAAGCTGTTAAGCAAAAAGGTACTCTAAGAAAACATGTTATTTTTTGAACCACTATTTTACCACGTTGAACATAATACATATTATATAGTCAGAAGAAACATTTAGGTTCACTGGATGATTTTAAATAGTATTGTAAACCTCTGGATCTTATTACCACTACTGGAAAGAAATATCAGTATATAAGTTTCTCTACAATGAGCCATTTTACATCAAACCACTCTAAGTAACCTAGTTTACATCTGTTTAGCAGTACAATTTGAGAGAGTTTGAGAAATCAGTAGTGTCATTTGGGAAGATTGTAGTTGTAGAGGTTCCTAATGGTGTCCTGCAATAATCCATCCCATGCAGCTTGAATATTCTCGCACAGTTCCTGTAGATTTTGCAGTATGGGTGGAGGTGGAGTGACACCAGGTCTTCTGGACCATTCATCTTGATGCTGACCATGGTGCCTCCACATACGGATTTGTTGGTTGTCACTACCAACACAAAAGCCTGACTTGTCACTGAAGACGACCAGCTGCCATTCTGAGTCACTCCATAACAGTCTGGCATGACACCATTGCAGTCTTTGGTGACACTGACGTGATGTTAAGGGCAGTCGTCATGGTCTACGTACATGTAGTCCTGCATTGTGCAGCCATCTGCCAATGGTGCTGGCAGTAACAGGATGACTCATGGAGGGTATCACTGCTCACTGAACGTCCGCAATCGTGGCTGTTGACTCTTTTATATATATATGTTTGTGTGTGTGTGTGCATGTGTGTAGGTTTAATCAAGGAATCGTGACAGCCTTAGTCAAGTGCTTTACCGTACAGCATTGTGCAAATCAGAAAGCACCCTTCATTTATTTGAGCATGTTATTCATTATGTGCTCATTAGGTACTCATTTTTCAGAGGAGATTTTTGAGGATATTATTTCAAAAAATTAATACTAAAACATTAAAAATAATTTATTTGACTCCGAACAAGTGCACACGACCACCAGGACTGTCACCATCAGCTCTAGAGCTTAAAATCCACAGGTGTTTCTGTCCATCCTTCCACTGTGTGAAGACAACTCATTTCTAAGTATCTAAAAGCTTGTGTAGCTGCTAAGAAGCTCCTCACTGCGGAAAAAATACATGAAAATACAAAAAATGGAAAAAATCGCAAATGAAACAAGGCTGCTGGTGTTCTTAGGACAATAGACTGATCACCCCAGCATTGTTGGATGTGTTTGGCATTATTTGGATTATGGGAAGCAGAAAATGCAACCAGCTTCTAAGACTGAACTTTGGAGGTCTGGAAATACATCCCAGTAGATTTCTTTAAAAAATAAAAAGTATCATCAAAGCAATGGAAGACATAATACAGAGAAAGAATGCACACGCTAAATACTGAATATTTGAATACTGCGTTTAGTTGTTGAGGCTTTTTTCCCTGACAACAAGAAATGAATAACTTGGACTTCAGGGCCATTTCTAGATGATCAATTGCAGATGTTATTGGATTTATGCACAGTACTCTGAGTATTGTATGTTCTGCATAAAGATCACCAGACATGCGCACACACAGAATTGACTAAATGACGAGTGTTCTTTGGCCCCAATACAAAGCAGCTTTCAAGAGTACTTAGTTATGCGAGAATGTTTCATGAGCAGACAGCGCATTGTGGTCATTGTGTTCAACTCCCCAACCACCCCACTCAAACAACAGTCAACTACAACTGCTAGTTTTAAAATAAACACTTTAGCACATTTATCATCACCAATGTTAAATGACTGAACTACTCAGCTGCATTAACTATATTAACTTCTAAAATGAAACTGCACATACCGTCTGAAGCAGAAGCTGGACTGCATGTAGAACAACAGAGGAAGTACAACTGGTCTCAGTGCTCTGTTGATTTGGTTATAAACAGCGGTGAGGTTGGGAGGATCTTACAGATCTAGCTGCTTCGTCATCTGTGCTGTAGACTGCATGTAGCACTAAGTAGCTTCCTTTAATCAGGCATTTGTCCCATACTTTTCAATTTCAGTTTTTTTCTTTCCTTTTTTCTTTCACTCTTTTTACTCATCACTTACCTTACTTTTCTTCATTGGCATGTTTATTTACTTGCCTCAGATTGACTGGGTATTCTATTGTGCATGCAATGTTCTGAACTGAAGATTTTCTGATACAATCAATTCTCTTGTATCCAGTGAGAGGACAAAATGTGATGTATAATTGGATTCCAAACTAACTCTTCCATATACTACAAGCCCGAAACCGAGTTGGTGCAGTATGGAAAATAAGCAGTAATTTCTAACAATGAATTTTGATCATATTTCATTGCAAAAGGTATGAACACAAGATATGACGGTTAACTTCATTTTATTTGTACATACACACCCATTCATTCTGGCCTGAAACACATTCCAAAAAAAGCCGGGACGAGGTCAATTTAGGGCTAATGTGTGTAATTCGGAAACATAATTAAAACATGATCTGATTTCGTGATGGGTGATGCCAACAGGTGACTGTAATCATGATTTGATATAAAAGCAGCCTCCAGGCAAGACCTATTCATTTAGTAGCAAAGATATGCCGAGGATTGTCAGTTTGCCAACAAATATGATGTGTGAGAAAAATACTGAAATGCTTAAAAAGTATGTCACTCAAAGAAAGATTGGAACGGATTCGGATGTGTCACCTGGCACAGTGCATAACACCATTAAAAGCTTCAAGGAATCTGGAAGAATTTCAGTGTGTAAAGGGCACAAGCCTAAGCTGGACACCCAGGATCTCTGATCCCTCAGATGGCCCTGCGATAAGAACTGTCATTAATCTATAAGCTATATAACCACATGAGCTCAGGATTATTTTGGCAAACCTATGCGCTACAATACAGAGCTGTATCCACAAATGCCAATTAAAACTTTACTGTGCAGAACGGAAGCCTACCATGTCCAGAAGCGGCGTCAACTTCTCTGGGCTCAGAGGCATCTGGCATGGACCACCACACAGTGGAAACATGCATTGTGGTCAGACAAAAAAAAACAAAAAAACAAAAAGGATTCCAGATCAGATTTTTTGGATAAGATGGACGGCAGGTGATCTAACCCAAAGATGAAAAGGACCTTCCAGTCTTAGTGCTCTTGGCAACAGTAACTTACACTTCTAGGATGGCAGCATTAACGCCAACAATATTTACATTTACGGCATTTAGCAGACGCTCTTATCCAGAACGACTTACAACCGTGCAATATGCTCCTTCAAGACAACATCTTTCACATGGATGCCCTGCATCAGATAAGACAGAACTTTATTTCTGTACATGATTTGAAAAGGTAATATTGCACATGATATAGGGAATAATGCACCAGTATTGAAAAGTACATTGCACATGATGTTATTCTTAGTGTTCAGTGTTTCAGCGGTCTTTCCTACACAAGGGGAAGGAGTTATACAGTCACTGGTAGAAAAGAACTCCTGTGGCGTTCAGTCTACAGATGAAGATGTTCTGATACGATTCCAGTGTGACATGCAGGGGAAAAAAGGAATTGTCCACTATACTGAGTAGTTTCCTCAGTGTCCTGCTTTCCAGATGAGCTTATTGTGTCTATTAGCATCTGGTGCCTCCACCCTGCTGCCCCACCACACTACAACAGAATAGAAGTGAGTATTTTTACACTATTTGCATATTTCAACAAGACGTTGCAAAACCACCTTCTGCACATACCACAAAGACATGGCTGTGGAAGATGAGGGTGTGGACTGGCCTGCCTTTAGAGCTGACCTGAGCCCAGTAGACAGCTTTTCAAAATGTAAAATGTGTCAATGACGCTGTACTGCTTCACACGCTTAAACTTGTTTGCAGGAAGAATGGAACAAACATGAAACGCTTCATTGCTCGGTGCGCTCAGTGCCTAAACATTTTTGAAGTGTTCTGAAATAGAAGGGCAACATTACAAAGTTTTATTTGACATATGTTGCATTGTTTTGATATTGAGAATGGAAATAACGAAAAGTACTGCACGACATATCACATCGAGAGGAAGGATGTGGTGGCAACAGAAATATTAATGAAATTCAAATTGAGTTAAGTATAGCGTAGCATCCTCCAAGTGAACATTTCATACAGCAGTCGTGCCCTGCAAGGGTTCCCGTCTTAAAGACCAAACCGATTTGTTTATTGATGGTAAAACCTTTCGTCTACACATAAACTCATGATATACCTGGATATACTACAAGAAACAGGGGTACCAAGTGAGATCAACCTGAATGTGACATACAGTGGGATCCAAAAGTCTAAGACCACAATGTTAAAATGTTTAAACAGATGCTCAATCGTTATGCTGATTTATTTGTAAATGGAAATTCTACTGGATTAGAAAGCAATGCAAAATAGTTACTTCAATAAAGTACTTTCACTGGTGTTCTTAATAGAACTGACTATTGGACCCCATGCATAATATCCTGAAGTCCTTTGGAAGAATGTTGGCAGTCATTGGCTCAAGTATGCTAAGGAAGCTGTTTCCACAGTTTGCCCTCTGACTCCAAACCCTCTGGGTCAGTTGGCCAAGAGACGTTTACTATCTTAGTTTTGCGTTGAAGCTATGAGTCTAAACCTGCCCAAATATAGTCAAACTTTACATCATGCAATTTTTTTTTTTTTGTTTTGTTTTTTTGGACATGCATTCTTGTGTTAGCCTCATCGCTCCACTGCAAAACTAAAAAGGAAACCCAAGTTCAAACACCTACCGAGTGTTGGCTGACTCACTACTTCAGGAGGAAACTATGTAAATTGAATTGTTCAGTGAACCTTTACTTTAAAAAGGTCCATGATGTTAATGTTGGTAAGATGAGGAATGGTAAACCTGAAGAAATGTGTTTGCTTTAGAAACCATTACACCTTACAACGTCTCACATGTATCCTTCCACTGTGAATGGATTTAAAACCATGTAAAACCAGGTCTCAAGTATCATGTAACGTATTCCCAACCATTTCATGTCTCTGTGAGGGATCACCAGCATCACCATTGTGAACAATCTGGCTTCTCTAGAACACAGTTTAAAACATCAAACCACTATTAATGACACTGCTTACACTTTAATAGGTGGATTATACAGCTTTCCTGGACAGAAATTTGGAAAAGAAAGAAGAAAACGTTTCAAGAAATCATTTGATTCTTAAAAAAAAATCTTTATTTAATGTTCCCCTGCTTAAAACCTTAAACACTTAAACACCTTAAGTACTTAAGGCTAAAACGGGTACAGCTGACACAAAAGGCTGCTTGAACATTGCTGGTATAGAGCAAGGGTCAAGTGATATGAAGCATTAGCCTAATGTTCTCAGTTGGTCTGTTGCTCTTTGTGATGACACGTACAGATGTACAGTATATTCTTGTCACTGTATAATTTATGAATTTGTCAATAGTTCAACTATTATAAAACATTAGATGTGGACATTTCAAGTTAATTTCAATATTGCAAATAATGCCACTACTGTAAGAGTTAAAGGGCCCATATCATGGAAAATCAGGAGTATGCAGTAATGGGTAAACACAGTTTCAAAACATATAATGCACGATTCAGTCCATACCTTAAACTGCAAAACAGCCTAGTTTAAATGAATTCACAACTCATTTACACATATCCACCTATTCAGCCTACAGAACTTTTGCTCGGCCCATTTGTGTTGTTATAAGGAGTTATAAGGAGTGTTTCAGTGTTCTCT
This sequence comes from Semaprochilodus insignis, assembly GCA_034552555.1. NCBI lineage: Eukaryota > Metazoa > Chordata > Actinopteri > Characiformes > Prochilodontidae > Semaprochilodus > Semaprochilodus insignis. The sequence goes on from CM067497.1 coordinate 5,034,826, forward strand.
GGGTGCTTTTTGAATGAGGCACAGTTAGGGCTGCAACAGTAGACTATGGTATGAAAACTGATGGTTGTCATGCCATGTAGAATTGCTTATTAACTGTACTGAATAAAATGTGCAACTGAATGGAGACTCTCGCCTTCTGTAATGGCCAGTAAAAGGAGTTCTGTCTCTTTAAGGTGCACCCAACTAAAGTGTGCAAGAGTGTAGCTCTGTTGTGCAGCAGAGCGAGAGAGAGAATGTGTGTTGCTGTAACACAGCTATGTGGCTTTGGACTGCTTTTAGTTCATGTATGAAGGTACAAGTGAAGCTGCTAGACCTGGCTTTATATGATAGAGCAGCGAATAAACTAACTAGTTGGAATGCCCTCAACACTGGTTAACATCTACTCCATGTGAACTGTGGTTTAATCTGTTCATTTCTTATCTGCCCTCTGAGCTGGACTGAGCGTTTTAAGCTAGACTGGCTCCAATCAGCACACTGCGCATGTACATCTCCTTTCCTCCTCAACTGCCTGTCAGTCTGAATGTTTAAACATCCCTAATAAAATATGTAATTATATATCAAAATAATAATCACCCACAGTAAATCAGCAACTGTTTTGATAATAGTTTAGAGCACTTGGAATGTCACTTCTTCCCATTTTTAGAATTATTAAAAAACAATCAATCAATCAAAGAATGAAGAAAATAATCAGCAAATTAAACAATAATGAAAATAATCATTAGTTGGATATGAAAGCCTCACATCAGCCAGCTAAAATCCTGCTTTTACTAATTGTGAAATACCATATACCTTGGTATTATCTAATTGTTTCAGACCATTGCAACCTTAGGTACAATGTGGTACAGCCAATCAGAACAGAGTTTTTGCAAATATTTCAGTCTTAGAGACAAAAACAGCCAAGGGATAAAAACCATTTTGGAGGATGGTCATGTAAAAACTAATATGATAGATGAAACTTCACATGTGTAGAAAAAATAAAACAGAAACAAATGTAGGATATGGACCCTTTAAAATACATACAGAACATAATCTACACCACGGAAACACTGTTTCATATTTGCAGAGTGGCTTCTGATTTACGTGCCTGCAGGCTGCAGATTTGCATAGTATACTGACATACAAACACCTGGCACTGTTTGCAATATTGACTGTGGTATATAAATAATATTCTGGACGTACAGGGTTATCCCAGCGGTTCCGTCTATTTTATTCCACTTATTTCCTGAACTCAGCAACCATTTCTTTATTTAAACCCTTTAATTTTCAGCTATAAAAACTGTCAGAATCGTGTAAACCCAGTAAAGCACAGCCAACAGGACTTTAGTCAAACCTTTGTCAAGTTACTGTGTTATTTTTTTGGTTCCTATTTCACAACTGCTGTTAGGTGTCGCAACAATCCCCAATAACTGTCCCTCACTTAAAGTGCATCTTCATTTTCCGTCCAATCAAGATCCGCTTAGAGGTCAGGATGTGTGTCATGACACTCAGGAGCATCAGGAAGATGGTCATGGACATGACAATGACGTAGTGACTAATGCTGGAAAAAAAAATATGCAAGAATAAAATTATCATCAATTAATTTAATTTAAATCAAATTGAGGATGTGCAAACCTCTTACAGCTAAATACAAGAAGCGAATACAAGAAGCTAAACCAACCATTTCACAACAATGAATCTCATTGCTATATGCAAATTTACCCATGATCACCTACCATTACCTTTCACTTACTCAGACAGACTTTGCTATCCAAGTACTCTCTTTGTATATCTGCAACCTTTGACCACAGCAAGCAAAAGCACTTGAATCTTTTTTTTGTCCAAGGGCGATGCGAACTTACAAGCCAAACCTTGAAATTTGGTTCATACATACACTGTACTTCCTACTTTGGAATAGTCAAGAGTGTCGAGTTATTCTTTGTACTGAACTGTTATGAGGAAAATACGACTTCAATAGCAGCATTTAGGGTGGAACAAAAGGTCTGAATAAGAAGCTGACTTTAGCCTCATCCATTTAGCTTTGTTACCTGCAACTACATCTAACGGGACTTTGTTATATATAATTATCATCAAAAGAACAGTTGCACCCACAAGGAAGTGTGGGCTTGTAGTGCTGTTGGGAAGGAAGATAAAGGTTACCAGGAACAATAAATTATGATAAATTTAGACTGATATGGGGAATATTTATAGAGCTACACATACAGAAGTAGTGTCTCTCAGTATGGCATCAGGCCATCAGTTATAGCGGTTCTTAATGGTGTCCTGTGATAATGCCAATGTTGCTGGATGACTCATGGAGGGCATGACTGCTCGCTGAATGTCCGCAATCGTGGCTGTTGGGTCAGTCAGGCACAGCAATAAGGCCCATCCTTGCTTACATCACATGTGCGGCCAAGCGTGAAATTTGAATCATTCGCTTGTCTCACAATGTCAAACCTACACACCAAGTTTCATTCCTGTCGGATGATTCCTTCTGGGTGCAGGTATTAGTGCAACTATTCTTTTGATGATGAGTGTAGTTGACCTGTATTACATAAATCTCTATGAACATGGTTATTCCAAATCTGGCTCTCTGAGTGATAATATTCATCTACCAAGTTGTACAGCTGGTTATTTATACCCCACATTACTAGAAACAGGCTGTGCAAGTCAGTAATCAGATTCCATCATGTTGTCTTACTCAAGCAGGCGGAGATAGGGGCGTAATAATGTGGTGTACTATTTATGCAAATAGAAAACAGTTAATCAACTAACGCACTGAAATACATGCAACTTACCTAGTACCAATGTCAAGCCAGCTTCCATAATCTTTTACCAAGAAAAAGAAGTGCTGGAAAACAGGGAAAAGCAGAATTAACGACCTCTGGTTTTGAGAACAGGTGATGTAACTGAAGTCTTAATTCTTTCCTGCTGAACTTACCAGTGCCATCAGGTCAGAGATGACCAGCACGATGAGGAAAAGGCTGGAAAGGAGTGAAGCGATAAATCATATAGTTATTATACACAGCAGTATGTAGATCTGAATCTTTAAGTTGTTTATTAGAATTATTTTTAAGAAATAGATTATCGAACATGGGATATTTATGACTTTATATTTTGCTGCTGCTTTAAACAAGCAAGAAGCCACTCAAGGCTGCTTCAACTTATTTTAACTGTGATAAAATCACTCTTATTGCCTTACATGGCTCATATGAAAGAAAGCCAGATTTTCCTCACTTTTTCTACATAAACGTTGATGAAGTAAGTGGCCATTGTAAACAAAACCATCAATTCAACACAGGCCAAGTTTCAAAATACAGTTACCATCCTAAATCCACACAGTTCATTACTAAAACTAAGCTAGTTTTGCAACTACATTTCAATATATGGACTGTGTGAAGTGGGAGGTGAGCAGCGTGTTTTGAAACTTGTTTTAAGCCTGCTTTGAATTCATGGTTTTATGATGCTACAAAAAAGCACATTTATACACTGAGCAAGCAATTTATTAGGAACACCTCCTTGTAGCTACACTCATTGTCCATTCTATCAGCTCTACCTATGATATAGGTGGACTTCATAGCTATACAATTGCAGCCTGTAGTCCATCTGTTTCTCTGCATACTTCATTAGACCCCTTTCATCCAGTTCTTCAGTGGTCAGGACCCCCACAGGACCACCACAGAGCAGGTATTATTTGGGTGACGGATCATTCTCAGCACTGCAGTGACACTGAGGTGTTTACAAACTTCAGCAGCACTGCTGCGTCTGATCCACTCACACCAGCACAACACACACTAAACAAACCACCACCAAGTCAGTGTCACTGCAGTGCTAGGAATGATCCACCACCCAAATAATACGTGCTATGTGGTGGTCCTGTGGGGGTCCTGACCACTAAGGAACAGGGTAAAAGGGGGATAACAAATATGCAGGGAAACCGATGAGCTACTGTTTCGCACCATATTCCTCTCTAGATCCATCCAGATGAACCGAATTCTACGTGACAGATGATCAATAAGACCTTCTTCACTTATAGAGGAAGTATTTGTGTACAGGCTGCCACGGAAGGCCGCACACGGTGACTCTTCAGAATGAGTTCTTCTTACTAACAGCATTAAAGGAACAACCGATGACCATGCATGATATTATGATGTGAGCTCTGTACCTTCGTGACGAAAGTCGCGTGGACACTTGCACACTTTCAAATGTGCACATTACTATTATGAAGGGAATCAGAACCTGAAAAAGAGAGAAATATGAAACAAAGGCAACATGCAGTACCTCAGCAATACCGATAAACACCCCCATATTTGAAATCAGAAAACACATTAGAAAAGAAATAGTGCTTCATGCTTCCTGCCTCTTTCAAACAGGGTCAACCAGTGGTGGACAGTGACTCAGTAAGTGTAATGCGTTAGTGTGCTGTAAGTAGTGTGTTGGTGTACAGTAACTCAGTAAGTGTAATGCGTTAGTGTGCTGTAAGTAGTGTGTTGGTGTACAGTAACTCAGTAAGTGTAATGCGTTAGTGTGCTGTAAGTAGTGTGTTGGTGTACAGTAACTCAGTAAGTGTAATGTGTTAGTGTACTGTAAGTAGTGTGTAAGTGTATCTGTGCTGAAGTGTTTCAATTCTGGGGGTCTTTTTACTTTAACTCCACTACATTTCAAAGTCTAATATCTTACTTTTTACTCCATTATGGCCAAATCTGTTCTTCCTTTTGTCTTATATGTGCATAAAAACAGAACATGTCCAAATGAAAGAAGTGTGAAGCGAGCCCACCAATCAGGGTCCAGCGGTCACTTTGTTTTAAGCTTGTTTTGACCTGTTGGACAGAGCTTGGTTCTAGCTAATAGAAACGGTTCTCCTTCACTGTTCTTTGCTTACGATCATTTGAATAGACATCAGTGTCAGACTAATTAATGACCTTCTATTAAAAGATTGGTGGACCGAGAGTGACACCGAAAGAGTCTTTACACCTAAATGAGGTGATTAGGCTGAGATGAGTCTTGTTTTAGAAATGATAATAGGACATTAGAGCCATAATAAATCATGCTACTTTTACTCTCCATACTCCATACAGTACATTTGAAGGTAAATACTTTAGTACTTTTAGTCAAGTGGGGGTCTAAAGGGAGGAACTTCTACTTTTGTTGGAGGAATAGTTTACCTAGGTATCTCTACTTTACTCAGCTACATGGTTTTACATGTACTTTGCATGTTTGAGTACAAACGTAAGTGTAATACCTTCCACATCAATAGGCCACCCATGATGAACGGGTTAAAGACAGTCAGAAAGCAGTAGACAGAAGCTGGGTCAAAGCTGTGAAAAAAGGCAAGACATTCAATTTCCACAGAATAGGACTTCAGTTCAACTGTATCTTTAAGACAGAAGTGTTCTGTTGTTTTTAGGATGCAAGAACGGAACTCACACTACGCACTAACGGAGATGGAGTACAGTGCCCTCCACAAATATGTGGATATATGTCACTGGCAAACATGAACAAAACAGCCTGCAAAAAACATTGTGTGCTGCATATTCTTTTAATCTTCCGTTCAATATCTAACCATGTCCATGGCTGCGGGAGAAAAACAGCCCCATTATATCAAAGATCCATCACCACACGAGGCAGTGAAGACAAGGTACTTTCTGCATGGCTATGTTTAAATCTACACTAACCCAACCTCTCTCATGTTTGTTGCCAAAAATTTAGTGTCATCTGACCACAGAACTTAGTTCCACTGAAAGTTTCAAACACACACACATACATATACACACACACATATATATATATATATATATATATATATATATATATATATATATATAGGTCTTAAGCTGACTGAGAGAAAATATTACGCTGGGAAAACTAATACGAAACTTTGCACATCAAGTGCATGCAAAACGTACTACATTAAAACAAAAACAACAACAACAACAACAACAACAACAACAACAACAACAAAATAAAACGCTCATTAGAAAACGAACCTATCATCATACCCTATCTAACACTGGTCAGGTAGCAGACTACAGTACTGTGTGAAAGTCAAAGACACCATTTACACTTTGTCGCTTCAAGTGTCTTCAGAATGGGGATTATATTTAGAGAGACCTCATCCACGTAAACAGGATGCTTTATAAACTGATTTAACTATGACTCAAAGCATGAGCTGCATTTTAACCAGATGTTGGACAACAACATAAGCTCTCCAGACAAAAATTTAGTCAGCTGTAACTGAAACATACCTAGTAGTGTAATACCTATATTATATGAGCACAAATAACAGCTGTGATTGGATTTGGCATGGACTGGAAGTTTCTGGAAGTATGCCACATCAATGTTCAGACAGAACATTTGGGCCAGATTTGGTGGATGCCTTCCCTGGTACAGTTCTGAGGAGAATTTCCTGTAGACTGGGATTTTATCCACTGCTGGTAGACCTGTATGACCGTACGCTTCCATACACCTGCAGATTCAGCTACTTCCTTCACACTATGGTCTTTGGCGCGCCCAAATGCAGTCACTCCTTTTAGCCAATCATTAACATCTGCTCTGGAGCCATTTACCATACATGGAACGAGACATTCACTGCACTGTACTACCTCTTCTCAATCTATGAACCCCATCACTCACACCCTGCAGGTATTTATAGCCCCATAATTCTCATGCAGCGGCATCTGCAGGAGCCTGAAGTTACTACCTTAAACCTTAAACACACAAGGTGACTACTGTTTTGAGCTTATGTGAGTTTATGTTCCTTTAAGCCAAATATTTTAAACCAAAACTAACTCGAGTACTGTGTGTCAGCACCTCCTCTGCTGTTCTATATATGGAAAAAACTACTTGATTGTCATTTGACTTGAGTTTCTTCTCTGAGTTTTATTCAGAAGCCTTCACCAGGCCAAGCAAGGTAAAATTAAGTGCCAGTTTGGTTAGAGAAGGTAAATCTTCTCTTTGCCTTGTTGTCATTTTGGCCTGGCTGCAGTGCATTATTTCGGTCCTTATGTTCCATGACTTTGATGACTTACATAGAAGGCTAATTACTCTAAACAGTCATCTTGATGTGAATATTGGTGTAATGAAACATTTGCTGCACGAAACACTGATTTTTGGGGTAGCAATGGATGTTTTAAAAACATACCACAAAAAAGAGAAACCACCACCAGTGACTGGTTGTTGTATATGAGCTGATTTGCATATTACGGACCACATAATCCCCTTTCTATACGATTAACTGGAGACACATTGGAATGGATGTGGTTATCACATTACACTCCAGATATAAGCCACATACAATGACCAGGTGTAAATGGGGTCTTAGGCACTTAAGCACACTGTTTAAAACTATTTATTTCAGCAGTAAATAAATGGTAATAAATAGAAATACAGTAAAAAGTATAAAGAATGTCCTAAAAAAAAAAAGAAGAGCTTGGTTCCAGATTTCTCCTTTTAGACCCAGCCATCATGTAGATTTGTTCAATTCTATCTACAGCACACTTGATTCAACAAAGTGAAACACTGATTCGCCAAATTAGGAAGGCTCCAAATAATACGGGATATCTTTGAGGAGAGGCTTGGAAATGGTTAAACAAACACATTGATGTACGTGATTTTTTTTACTGTAGTCATATCATGCATTTCTTTAAATTTCTGTGTTTTTCTGAAAATAAATGATTACTGACCGGGAACCTGAAACACTTGAATAGCACTATGTAATTCTGTATGACTCATGGCGAATAGGAAGTATTGAAAAATGTGGTAATGTGTTTCATGTGTCCACACAGTGAGCTAATAACGGTTCCCATAAAATCAGCCATTTGTAGAGTTGACTGCAAAGAAACTGAAAGCAGACATACAGTTAATTATTGCTACATCTCTGGCTTTCATAAAGTAGAGAGACCTGCAAGAGGCACTTTAGATGATGATTCCCCTGTTTAAACACATCTGACTCATCATGTACTCTAAACCCTCTGTGATTGAGAAGTTCTGCAGGAGGAATGTATAACTGTTCATTGTCTTGCATCCTCAAAACTACTCATTCAGGCTTTGATAGAACCGTATCAAGCAGACCAATAAGCACTCAGAGTTTACCTGTTGATGGAGGCAATGTTTCCAGTACCAAAGAAAGCAATTATGATGAAGAACACCTGTACAGACTGTTAAGGTATATAACAAAAGGCTTTAAATCAATTAATTAGACATTAATCTAATTTACAACCCCACTTTAACCCAAATGTAGTCCATCAGCCACAACATGTTTGGTGTCTGAAGTCTAATGTACCTAATGTTAGCTAACCCTCACTCATTAGCATTGAACTAATGTGAGCGCTGTGTGAGATCTTTTCTTCCTACTGCAATAAGACTCTACAATGAGTCTCCTTATTGCAGGGACACTACTGATCTCCTGCTGCCTGAACCGTGCACCTACACCTACTGTCCAGTTTATATTATCACTATCATGCACAATGTTATTTTTAACTGACCTGCTAGTGTTACTACACCTCCACTGTATTTCTGCTCTCTAGATGACCACTCCTATCACTGTGGCTCCTGGTAAAAATACTTTATTAATATCGCTTTTTATTGATAGTCCTGCTACCTCATATCTCTAGAGTGCAATTATACATTTGCTGCTCTTGTTCATGTCTTGTACATGCTCATTGATGTATATAGACATATCTCTCTTGTCTTGTTACTATTAATCTCTTAATATGTTTATTAGCGCAATATCCACCAAGGCTGCTCCTGCATACAGCTCTGGAAAAATTTAAGAGACCACCTCAAAATGATCAGTTTCTCTAGTTGTACAGTTTCTGGGTTTGTGTTTGACCAAAATGAGCAGTTCTGTTTTATTCTATACACTACAGGAAACACGTCTCCCAAATTCCAGATCAAATATTGTATTTTAGATCTGCTTATTTAGAAAATCACTAATGATGCCTCCAGAAGCCTGTTTTGAACCATGCTTGTTGTGCATTTCACCCCAGCCACCACTCGCCAGTCTTTCTGTAGGTCATCTTACGGTGGTTAAGTGACATTCGAATGAGGTGGCGCTCATCACGGTCAGTAGAGAGTGGTTTTGGCCCTCTGCCAGTCTGTAGCTGTGTTGTCCTGTGTGTTTGCTGCTTGACCTTGTTCTTATGAACCAGACGCTCACTGTATCTGCCAGTAAAGCTAGAACCCAACCTTCTGTTCCTCACGAAGAACCTGCTGTACATGTGGAGATGCTGATTTAAGAAGAAACTGGAGTGGTCTCTTATTTATGTAAATATTAAAAACCGTCACACATTCTATTTGTCTGTTTTTAATTTAAATATTAAATTTTTCAGAGGTCCACTTATAACGTTTGTGTGGTTTTAGGTATCAAAATGGTCATAATTTAATTTTATGACTATTTTCTAGAGCTGGACCCGCATTGTGTCAGTCGAATCGGGTTTGGCTGTTCAAAACGAAGAATAGGCATTTTAGGCTTCTGTATTTGTCTCTTGTTTGCGTGCTTCTGTGAGCCAAGGCAGGGCTCACCTCTCTCTAAGCTAATCTCTAAGGCTAATCAATGTAATATAGCTGGCATGTGAGGCAATGATTCAACCTGTCAAATACCAGGGGGCACCCAACTATTTTCCAACCACTTTTTGTCCCTTAGAATTAAACAGGCTATTTTTGTTACTGTACCTTTAAGACTGGTATATGTAAATGATCTCTGCTGCACCTCATTCAAAATGCAGTCCCAGTTGAAACACACCCTTGAACAGATGAACCATTAATTAATGGGACTAAACCGCTGTTGGATGAACATATGAATATGTGTTGGTTCTTGTGACATCACGGAAATAGTGAATTCAAAACAGAGCTTTCTGCAGCCTGGTTTCCACGTATGGACCACATGGAATGCATAGTGACTTGTACATTTTGAAACTCTGACAGTGATAACAAATACATTTACAATGATTTATTCTGATAAAAAAGCAAAGGAAAGTTTTCACAGGCATGGGCCCATTTGTGTAGAATTGTAGGCACTCAGTTGACACTTGGTGGGTGGGTTTAACAGCTTAGCTACATTAGTCACTTGGCTCCAGACAACAGTTTAAAACTAAAGACACCAAACATGTCTTGGCTGACTTGAAAAATTTTGAGAAATAAAATCAATTTATTCTAGAATCAAAGACAAGGCAAGGATACAAAGAAGTATGATCTTCGGATATCATCCAACCTCAGCTGTCTGATTCGGGTTAAGTCGATATGTTCAGCAAAATCAATCCTGTGAAGCTGCAAAGACAGGAAGGAAACTTGGTGGGTAAGTTTCAAGATTCGGGCCTTATAGCTCCATCTGACTGACCAGCCACGATTGCGCATATTCAATGAGCAGTGATGACCTCCATGAGTCAACGTGTTAGGGCCAGCACTACTGGCAGATGGCTGCACGACGCAGGACTACATGCATGCAAACCACAGCGATGACTGCCCTCAACCCCCCATCAATGTCGCCAAAGACTGCAATGGTGTTGTGCCAGATAGTGACCTTTGCGGCATCCGTATTTATAACAGCGTTGATTACTTGCATCAATTACGTAACAGCGTCTGCTAAATGAAGTCACTGAAATCATCTGAATGGTGCATTTTCTTGATCCTCCTAGATAAATAGTTTGGCCCACAGTAGGTGAATAAAAATCGGCAGCTTCTCCAGGAATTTCAGACCATTTCTGTGTGACTGGATATTCTAACCACCAACCCGTCCCTACTGAGAAAAGCTGAATTACACACAAACTTTCTACTCTTTATAAAGGACATGGGAAACCACACACTGAATTTGCCAACCACATCTTGCACAGAGGAGAAACCAGAGGAAGACTTAAACAAGCTTCAGTGTTACCTCTGTCCTGCCAGACACTCCTTGTGTGTCCATGGCTTCCTTCTCCATATTGATCCACACAAACATCAGCCATGACAGCACTAGAGGGAAGAGGGCCTCGTACCTTTATACAGTGAAAGACACCTGCAGTTAGTGAACCCTCACAGCATCAGACTGCGCTATATGTAGATATCCTGAAACTCACAGTGCAGTCAAATATGTTACCAAGATCAGCTACAGCCACCCCAGCCTTGTGAACATGCCCCTTGGTGGGACCATTTCAAGTCACCCTAACCTCTTCTCGAAGTTCTAAGTAGGCCACTTACTGTGAATACGACTGGTAGCCTAACCAGGTTTTAGCCAGATGTTAGAAATAGGATCTTTATTTACAGAGTCACCATAAAATGAATTCATATAAGGTAAAACATGTTAGGCTGCAAGCTTAAAATCTTCACAGGTAATTCAGAACATTGAAAAAACGAAACTGGACTAAAACAATGCCTGTAATTTTAGCGTGAATGGGAAGAGCTAAACTGCATTGGTTGTCTTGACATCACAAAACCACTGGATTTTAAAACAGGTTGTTATTGCAGAGTAGTCCGCATATATGGGCTGTATGGATTGAAGAGTGAAGAATACGTGTTGAAACTTTAACAGTGTTTGCATGCAACATAAAATTATTTAATTTACTGTGCTTTATTTTTATGAGTTGTGAAAATGTGATTAGCCTGCACAGAACTTTATAGTGACAGTTTATAGCTTCTCTAGCAGTGCTACAGTACCATCGACCCTTCTTCGCTTGCAGCATAACTGATAAACAAATGTAAACAGAAGTCATTTGATGGTTATGAACTTGTGTATCGTTGCACTGCCAGTAGACCTACTATATAGCTGTATGAATTACATAATTATAGAAGTCTGAATACTGGGGTCATTATGTAAATGCAAGGGTTGGCATGCATTTCTCAGTGCATGGCAAAAGCACAGCTACTCTTTAAAAAAGTAAATGCAGTGTTCTGTCAATTTCACTTCCTCCAACCAAGTGGTTATGAGCTCAACCGCAAGGGCTCAGCTAGTACAGCTGAAATCTATGTAGAGCCGACGGCCACAAGAAAGAATCAAAAAAAGTGTGCACAATGAACTATGTGAAATGTGTGTTGATGAAGTAGCTGTTTATTTTCTCCAAGCTAAATTTGATCTCGAAGTTTCAGACTGATCATGCTGACTTGTATTAAGCTAATGCCAGCATGATCATGCAAAGCAAAGAAGTGATTAACTTCTCCACTCAGATTAATGCTGCCACATCCCATCAGTTATAATGTCCCAACACGTATTTGGGCGCATGAACCATTTAAACATAGGTACACTTTAATAAACATATTTGGGTTCCTTCATAAAATGTTAAAAACGAAAAGTTCTAGCACAGCGTCAGACTGATGGTAGGCATCTATTGTGGAGAAAGCCAGGAGAAGAACTCCAACCAGACTGCACTTTGAGCTCTGTAAAGCACAGATGTTGACTTGTCAAAATCTGTGGCTGTATCACTTACAGTGTTGTCACTGAGCTCATGGGTGGGATCATGTGCTCATAGATGTAAATAGGAATCAGCTCAAGCGATATGATCTGAATCACACCATCTTTTAAAAAGAGTTTCGTCCCCAAAAAGAAATTTAAGCCTTCGTAACTGAAGCAAAATGTGACTATTGCTGCTGTTTATTATGCTTCTTTTACTTTTCTTGCATTTATTTGACATGTAAGGAACATGATCTAAAACTAGTAGTTTTTAATAACAAACTATTTTTAATATTTAATATTTTTAATAAGAGCACATAAAAAGGAATCTAAACCCACGGGCCACTTCATAAGGGACACCTGCTTGTATCTACTACATCACTGTGTATTTTATCAGCTCCACTTACCATATAGGAGCACTTTGTAGTTCTACAATTACAGACTGTAGTCCTGTTCTTCAATGGTCACTGCTGGAGTTTTTCAGTGTCACTGGTGGACTGAGAATAGTCCACCAACCAAACTATCCAGCCAACAGCGTCCTGTGGGCAGCATCCTGTGATGAAGGACTAGAGGATGACCAACACAAACTCTGCAGCAACAGAGAAGCTATTGTCTCGTATCAACGTCATCGTATCGACTTTACAACTACAAGGTGGACACACGCTAACACACCACCAACACATCAGCGTCACCACCTTGTTGTTTGTGATCCACCACCCACATAATGTCTGCTCTGTGGTGGTCCTGTGGGGGTCCTGACCTTTAAAGAACAGGGTGAAAGGGAGCTAACAAAGTATACAGAGAAACAGACGGACTACAGTCTGTAACTGTAAAAAACAGATCAAATGGACAATAAGTGTAGATACAAGGAAGTGTACCTAATGAAGTGGATAGTGAGTTTATGACAGAGATCATGCTCAATCGCAAAAATAGTGCATCCAACAATAAAGAAAGCCCTGTTCATCCAGTGTTTCTGGAGGCTGTTGATATAGGACTTCCATTGTGCATAGTACAGCCTTAACTTGCATTTGTAGATGCAGTGTATTGGGAACAATCTGTCACAGTATTCCCGAGCCCATGTGGTGATATACATTACAGAAATATGCTGGTTTTCAATTTCTCTGGACTGCCCGAATGTTTTGATGATATTACGCACGGAAGAAGGTGAAATACCGTAAATCCTTGCAATCCCTGGCTGAGAAATGTCATTACAACAGTTGCATTTTTTGCTTTTGCTTTTTGACAAAGTCACGAGCCTTGACTATCATTACAAAGGACTCTGCCATTACTGTAAGCATGATTGCATCACTTGTTTAAAACATGTCTGAACATTTCACAACGGTCCCTGTCTTAAACTGCTCCTGTCCTGTCCAAACTTTTTTGGAATGTGTTGCGGGAATCAGTTTTGGAATGAGCATGTAAGTCTATAAAATAAAAGGTTTTACATACTGTGCCAGTTTAACTTTTTTGGAATTGGGTTTGTATGCATAATATTGTACACATGTATATATAATCTTACCCAGTGCTGAGGAGGAGGTAGACACAGATGAGGGACAAGAGGATACTCAACAGTCTGTGGAAAAGTCGTGTGGAAGTCAGCAACGGCACAAAAAACGATGATACTAAACAAGAGAGAAGAGGCAGACAGTGAGTCAGATGCAAAAAAGCCAAAATAATTAAAATAACCACAAATGGTGGTATAAACTCGTCAAACTCCAGGTTTACTACCAAACATCCAGTTTCTGCTATGACTGACTCAGTAACTAATACACCCTCGGCATTCCTAACCATCACCATGCTCACTTTCTAGAGAGTTCTAAAGATCTCTTATTATTGGTTGGTCACTTGTTAGAAGGTTGTTTTGATAAACAAATCAAAAAGGTATATGGTATATGCCCTCCGCCTCCAAGATCAAACAAATCATTATTTCTGAATAATCTTATATTTGTCAAATAAGTCCTTCTGGAAGGTCGGTCTTGTAAAAGGTAAAACAAAATGAGTAGATATTTATTTGTAGTCTGCATTTGTATTTGTATTATCCAAGTTTTATATTTGGGCTCCAGTGTAGTAAATGACATAATTATTAGTCTCAGAGACTCAAGCCTTACAAAAGTGTTATCATTCAAGGTTTTTGTTTTTGTCGTTAAAAGTAGAATCTGTTGTTTATTTTAGAGTGACTGTCGTTTAATTTGGAGTGAAATTACTTTGTTATATGATATTTATGCTAGCAGTAAGCTAATTACTATGCAGCAGTGAACATGTTTGGTATGATATGTAGGCATTAGACTAAAGAATTTAAGTGCTGACCCATCAACAGTTCTCCAGAAGTCAACAGTTAGACCACACATAATAACACTGCTAACAACAAAGGGGAGATAGCAATAATGTATATTCAAGGGCCTACATCCTACATTTTGTTACATAGTTAATTAATCTACATGACCATTTTCCAACCCTCCTCCATCCCTTGAAGCAATGAAGCAGGCTGTTTTTGTTACTGTGCCTTTAAGACTGATTCCTGTGACATGATGGAAACAATGGATTCAAAACAGGCTGTTTTTGCAGCTTAGTTTCCATATATGGACTGTGTGGATTAGACAGTGATCATACTCACATTTACAAATTACTTCAGACTCTTTGATTTTAAGAAAGCTAGGGAAATCTGGTTTTCCATTATATGAGCCCTTTAATAAAAACGCCGGTTGGTGCTGTTTACCTGTAATCTATACTATGCAACATTACTGTTTTGACTCACAGAACACACAGAGATGGGTAAAAGAATAAATCAGAGGAACCTCTAACCCAGAGTGGCCCAGCTGATGAGCTGATTGAACAGCGGCAGGCCTTGCTTCAGCTGCAGGCTGGAGTGGGTGCTGGCCAGCACAAAGACACAAAGCAGCACCTGTAGCATCT
The DNA here is from genome assembly GCA_034552555.1 of Semaprochilodus insignis. Taxonomy (NCBI): domain Eukaryota; kingdom Metazoa; phylum Chordata; class Actinopteri; order Characiformes; family Prochilodontidae; genus Semaprochilodus; species Semaprochilodus insignis. Next base: position 5,050,076 of record CM067497.1, read on the forward strand.
ACAGTCATAAAATCATTAGTAATGGATTTAATTAGGCAACATTTCCATATATATCTACATTTGACCCGTTACATAAGGCTGTGATAACAGTATGTGAGCATGAAGGGAAAGGCAGAAAGGAAAATGCAAAGCACCAATAAATGACCTGGACAACAAACAGCCAGCGATCTCTAACATGCAGGCCTGCACGTCCATGTGACGACCAGAGGTAGCCGAATGAAATGAAGAGAGACAGAGCTCCAGCAGACAACCTGTAGATAATAAATAGCATTTTTTAACATGTGCGCAGTATAACCAAAAGATATTACAACACGTCAAAATGATAATACTGGCCATGTTTACACACAAAGACTTAAACCAACTTAATCAAATTAATTCTAAATAATAGATTAAGTGATTAACTGAGGTGTTTATATGCATGCTCTACTCAACAATCAGATTAAAATCTCTGTTTACATGCACCCTACAAGTAATCAGATCCAAAATCATGGGCTTGCGTAGTGTACCAGTTACTGTAGACATTACAAACGTTATAAACTGTTATAACACAGATACACATGTACAAAACGTTCTAAAATATCAGATCGGGAGTAAGTAACACTTGACACTAAGTATTGACTAACTAACATGAAGTAATGCATTAGTTCACATGAAGAACACAATCCAATCAGATTGTTATGACCACCAGCTAATATCCAGAGCAACCGCCCTATGCAGCATGGACAGCAGCTAGACGGGCTGGGAGTGACTTAATAAAGTCCTGGTAGGTTGTCACAGGTATCTGGAGCGATGCTGACTGCAGAGCATCTCACAGAGGGGGAGGATACATAGAGCAAATATAATTATCGAAGTGGTTCCACAGATGCTCAACTGGGTTCAAGTCGGGGGAATTAGGGGGCCAGGGTAGTACTTGGAAGTCTTGGTTATGCTTTTCCAAGCACTGTCAGACATTTCTAGCCATGTGACACTGTCTTGCTGGATGATCCCATCAGCCATAGAATGTATGGGTGTATGTGATCTGCAAGGATGGATTCATACCCAAACCGGTTAAAAGTGCCTTCCACATGGATGAGTGTGCTCAAAGAATGCCACAAAAATGTGACTACCTTCATGTGCTACGTTCTGCCGTTGTTGAACGCAGGACGTGGTCATAATAATGTGACTCGACTATGTAATACATTAACAATGGTTAAGTAAACATGTAACATGCTGCTGTTATATGTTTACTTATGATTAGTTAAGCATTGTAACCATTGTTAATGTATTACTTCATATTACATATTGCATTACTTCATGTTAGTTAGTAAAGTGTGACCCGGGAAGGTAATCAAATACAGGTGTTGACGGGTATTATTCTTCTTCTATTATTCTTCTATTTGACAGATTATTTTCAGAATTACCTCCCTTGTTTAATTGGATGGAAACTGTATTTGGAATGGCATCAATCGGACTAGTGTATTCCACCTGGGGTGTATACGTGGACGTATTATATTCTGATTGAGCGGATAATCAAATCATTAAGATACAGTGGTTTTATGTGAAATGCCTAAAATCCATTCATAACAGAGATGTGCATGTATGTCACTGAAATGCAAAAATAGTCTCCAAAGAAAACTCTTTTTTCCCAGATTCACCGATATTACATTTAAAAATGTTGTGTAGGTTCACTGGTCATTTTGGATAGTAAATAGAATGGCTAGGTTTGTGTGCCAGCACCCCCTGGTTCCTAGCACCACTGTAAAGACAGTATGTTTCTCTGTAATGAATCATTTCACATCAAATCGCTGCTAAATTACATAATTATTCAGAAATCAAATAATTATTCAGCAAAATCGGTGGAACTACACTTTAACCAGACGCAAAGAACAGAACGAACACTTTCTCTATGTGACCTAGAGAGAGAGGAGGATCTTACACATAGTTGACGTTAGCCTCTCGTCCAACTACAGGCAACACAGGAAACACAGCCAGACACAGACAGCTCAACACCCAGCTCACCGATCCGGACTACAACACAGTGTCATAGCACATCTTTAATAGACCATTCCTGTATTTTCCCAGCATAACTTTCCAGATCATGACACGACTATGTGTTACAATATCACCTGCAACTTGAAGTTTTACATCTATATGAATCTGAAATCATAACGCAATTTTCCTGACATACTACAGTGCAGCACTGTGCATAAATCACTTAAACAAAGACCTCCTAACACTAATAATGTGATATTACATTTAGTTGTTTTCCTCTGACACTGAAAAATGAACAACCTGTATTCAACAACTGTTTTGCCTGTAAATTAAATAAATGAAGGATGGTCTCTGACTTTTGCACAACCCTATATCGGTGAAGACACATCTTACCGTTGCTTTTCTGTAAAGGCCTGAAACAAAAGGCCACAGTGCCAGAGCGATCAGCCCCAGGGTCAACATGGCCCGATAGAAAAAGCTCACCACCTACAAATCAGTGGAGAAAACATGAAGTGCATTTCACTCAAAATAACGTGCATTTATGTATTAACTGCATTTAGAATTATTTAATGTGCAGCAATGTCAGTGCACACATTTTACAGTGCTAACAATCATCCTAATAATATACAGTCACCCAGTGCTGTTGCCACTTACCAGCAACTCTATCCCAAATGTAACTAGCACAAAATATCCAAAGCATTTGCTCAGTGGCAGGGAAGGGGCTGATCTTATAAGACTGACCAGGATCCCAAATCTGAAAACCAGATTATTAACAAGTTAAAGATAACTCACAATATAACAGCAGCACTGAACATCAATAGAAAAAGAGGATTTTTAGACTTAAAACAGAAACATCAAATATAAAAATGAAATCCACTAGACATACAGAACCTCCCCCCTGTGGTGAAGGAGATGAAGAGAGGAGCAGAGACGAAGACTGAAGAGAGGAGGAGCAGTTCTACCTTTAACAGCACCAAAACCCCAACAGCAGCCTGTAAGTACCCAGCTAGCAGGCAATGTTCCCAGAGCTTTGGCTAACGTTACCTACAAGTACTAATATAGTTTTAAAGTAAATGTTTCAATTTAATGTTCAAAGAACGTTTTAAAGATGTTTATAATGTCAGATAATAACACTTTAACAGCAACGTTCAGAGGACGTTCTGAGACTGTTACCAGGGCCGCAGATTATGTTGCATGATAACACTGCACTGCGTCTCAGAACGTTTATAGAACAAATTACTTCTAGCTGGGTAGCAGCCTTGCTGTGTGATTGTATCATTGTTTGCCGGTTGAAGCAGGTCATCTTAAACTGAGAGTTTCATAGCGAGGAACAGCTTTAATCTACTGTGTGTTGATGTCCAGATGGAAACCGAGTAGCTGGTGTAGGTAACGTTAGCTAGTAGCAAGCTTCAAGCAACCAACATAGTTAGGTAAATAGTACCATGACTGTGTTCATTTACACAGAGAATCATTTTATTTCCTGTCTGTCTATTTCTACATGTTGCGTCTGTGTGATCATCTTAGTGTCACTCTGTAAACCTGCCAATCAGAACAGAGCTCATCTAATTACTTATGAGTTCACCAAAAAAGGGAAAACAGCTCATTTCATTCCAGGACCAAATCATAGGGTGTAAATAAGTGTGTAAAACTGCATCTGGGCATTTTTCACCCTGACCAAGGTCACGTATCTTCTATGTAGAACACCAGATTGCTTGTATGTGTGACATACATGGGGAAATAAAGATTCTGATATTGGTGGCAAAGAACAGATGTGATAATGGAGGCGAGAGATATGGAAAAAACATAATAAGCTAACCGGAAAACCTCTGTGACATTCTGGAGGTGTTTTACGTACGTGAAAATGGGTTGTTTGGTTAAGGTGACAGTAGATTTGAATCACAATGCCTACATTGAGCTGCTGGACAACCAGGTTTAGACTTTTGCCCATCAACTCTCTGAAGAACATAACATTCCTATCCCTGTATCCCTGTATAACAACCTGGTTCCAAAGAACCCTATCACACACCTTCACTGTTAAAGGTGTAGACGCAGGACCGGATAAAATCAACTCACTCTTTGAAGACAGAGTACCACACAGGTACAGGCAGCAGGCAGTAGATGTAGTAGGTAACAGGACTGGCTTGAACCAAAAGGAAGAGGGAAACCAGCAAGCCAACACTTATAAACCCCCACTGCAAACCGCTGCCTGACATCTGCTTTAACACAGGAAACAGACCACAACATACACAGCAACTGTCACAATGTTTCTGAGCATCATGAATCCATGTCATACAGCTAAAGGGCTCATATCCCACGCCTTTCTTATATTTCAGTGTAGTTGCAATTTTCACTGTTGTACTAGAAATACAGTCATATTTAATGTTTACATTACAAGTTTCCAAGCTCTCCCTATCTTTACAAATTAAACAAGTTACTTTTTTGTTTCTGGATCTTTCAGACTGATGTATCTAAATGTCCTCTGTTCTGTTTAGAACTGCCATATTACTGGGTGTGGCTAAACTGCTATAGGCTGAATTGGAGGATGTACAACAGTGAACTCAAAATGGACTGTTTTTGCAGATTAGTTTCCATATATGGATTGTATGCATGCATGTCATGGGCCACCAATAAGGAAATCACATTCGGTGAAGATTCTGTACACTTGCTGAGTTTCAGAATTGCACCTTTAGCATGCCAGGTCGAACATGCGGGCCTTTAAGCTTAAATCAGAGCACATTTTAAGGACAATTTGTCTCAAAAGTAAGAAAAAAAGATTTCAGCCAGTAAATGTAACTACAATATTATTTTCACCATATGAACATCTAGCTAGAAAACACAGGCCCGGTGCAGGGATTCATTTTGAATACGTTTTAGAGGAAATGAGCTCTAAAGATATATAGTAATATGCAGTATTTAACTGCAAAGGGATGCTTTGGCCAAAATAAAAATAAAAAAATCATACCTATATAACCTATATAAAAACCATAGCTATATAAACTTAAAACTTGTCGCTGACCAAATTGCCAGTCAGTCACTGTTGTGATATAACAGCCTGTAGTTGTTTGGTTGGTTCTTGTGGGTTTAACAGGCAGTTTACAATCTTTGATATTGGGTTCATTGTCTCAACTAAAGACCAGATCTTTGATAAAATAGGCCATGATTAAAATCATGGTTCTTGTGATTTGAAAACTGCACAGTTTTCAATCTGATTTCAATTTAAAATTGATTCATATCTTTTAGCCCTACTTCAAATCATCATTACACTGGAGAGAACGAATTACTCAAATGACAGAAATGACTCATCAGATAAGGTAAGCAAAAGGTTGAAAGCAAAAGTTAGTAAGGTACCTAGCGGGCCATCAAGCTAGATACCTCGGTTTAGCTTGTATGTATTATTCTATAGATCAGTAGTCATTACAGGAGTCAGGACTGGGTGACACCACAGAGTTTCCCAGTGATGGTTTTGGTAACACATGCTGGGTATTGTGGTACAGAAAACACTGAAAGCCTTTACATGCACGTAATAATCTAACCATAATCCTTTTAAGAAATCCGGTAAAGAGAGCTGGATCTTTCTCAGTAAGCTGGTTTCTCAGGATATGTACTGCATACTCTTACTCTGATTGAGATTCTTCAACCTGTGCACGTGTGGAAACAAACCACAGCACAGGAAATAAGTAGGAAGCCTTTAACACAGCAACCTTGAGATGGAAACAGATCACTTTTGGAGTGACACTGATACTAGTACATGCAGGTACATGCTTAACAAATTGAAGGATTTAATGGTTCTTCATCTTCTAGATAATGAAAGTTCATCTGATTTTTTGCTGTTATGAAGAAACACACTCACTGATGAATGAAAACACAAAAACAAGATAAAACTGGCTAACACTTTACATTAAGTATTGACTAACTAACATGAAGTAATGCATTAGTTAGCATGAAGTTACTAATGCTTTTAGTTACAATGCTTAACTAATGTTAAGTAAACATGTAACAATTATTATATCCTTACTTAACATTAGTTAAACATGGTTAATGTATTACTTCATGTTAACTAAAGCATTACTTCATGTAATATATATATATACATACAGTATATACGAGACATGATACAGGGCAGCTAATCAGAACAGAAGATCATTGACATACATCAGTTCTAAAGGTACAGTAACAAAACAGGTTGTTTAATTTCAAGGAATAAATAGAAAGTTGAAGAGGTTGAAAGTGATAACGTAAAAATAAATTAGGACTGTTTCAGGTACATAAACCCAGCAACATGTTTATACACAGTATAATAAAGGATAAGGCCCCTTAAGTATTTATGAACAGAAACATTAAAGGTGAAGGGGACGTAAAACTTCCTTGTAGCAACAAAGCTAGAATAAGGAGAGAACATGTTTAGAAACATAAACAAAAAATAGTCTTGAAATGTTCTAGATAACAGCAGACTGCGCATTTATACTATATCTTATTTCAGAGAGGAATTCTACACATGGTAAACTGTATGTGAAGCTTCATTGAAATTAGTTGTGTTGTTACTCACCATATCTCTGCTAGCAGGTGGTTTGCGGAGGCTAGCATGAGTCTTCAGGATAACAATAACTACATAGGATGTCCACCCAATGAAGCCTAAGACTACACTGGAGCCCAGGAAAAAGCGGTCATAGGTGTGGTAGTAGGACAAACCCTCCATGGCCTGGGCTATTAGAGTCTCACACTGACGAATCTGAGAAAAAAAGGTTTAGAAGTGATTTTTCACTTCTTGATTATCTTGCCTATTTGATTTCGTCTCACTATGCCACAATCTGAATTTATAAAATTGTATATATTATGTTACATAGCACATAGACCCTGTACCAAACTAAAAGGAGCAAAGGGCAACGATACTGAATTGTATTTTTACTTTTGTCAGAGAACCTATAATTATGTTTAGTTTACCATCAGCCAATATAGCAACTTTTTGGCATATTGATTTGGCATGTTGACATAGCGTAACACTACAGAGACTTCACCATATGTTTTGGTAGTGACTATGTAAGCTAACTTTTGAGCAGAATTAAAAAAAGGTTAATGCATCTTTAAACAGTTGTACACACACAAAATCCTAATTATATGTTTCAATAAAATACAAACATTTGACGTATGTTACTAACTGATTTTCCGATTTCGTACACGTTTACTTCAAAACAATGTCATCTAACTGGTTACCATGTGGCCATGGGGGACAGGGATGCAGTCTTGCTTTCTGCTCTAAAATGCAAGATGGCTAAAATAAGGCTCTGTGTTTCAGTAGTGACATGAATATGTGGGACAGTATTTTTTATTTTCTTAGTTTATAAATTAAACTCATGATAAATCTAAATCTTCAATCAATCAATCAATATTTATTTGTATAGCACTTTTTACAACTAACGTTGTCTCAAGCAGCTTCACAGAAAAGCAGTTTATATAAACAAAAAGAAAAACACAGAGTTCATGTACAGACATAGGAAATGGAATCCGGGTCCAAGCCCCCCGTGAGCAAGCCAGAGCCAACAGTGGTGAGGAAAAACTCCCTAGTAAGGAAGAAACCTTAAGAGGAGGGGGAACCCATCCTCCTCAGGTCGATCCCGGGTGAGGAAAGACAGAACTAAATCTTCATTACAAGTAAATCAAAAATATCTACTGAAAAACAACATTGAAAAACCACGAATAGAATGCTAGAATTATGTTTTGGGACAGCCACCTCCCAGTAGAAAGTGCCCTATAAATTATGTTTTTGCATATTTTTAGCTTATTAATATCTCAATTAATGCCTGGAGGTAAACATTAATTAATTAATTTGTGCATGTATAATGATCCATCAACCAAACCTGCTCAGTGGAGTTCTTATTTATCAACATGATAATGGGGCTAACAAATTATGTAGAAAAGCAGATGCACTTATGTGGTAAGTGGACATGATAAAAAAATTAAATCAGTGTAGATATAAAGTAGATGTGCCTAGTAAAGTGTATATACCCTTTTTGCACTATATATTTCTAATCATTTGTCCCAGCGTCTGTTCCAAATAAAAGAGTAAAAGTATAGTATTGACCTTTCTGCTTTGTTAATAGCTGAATTAGGTAAGACTATCATCTCTACTCTATACTCACAGCATCATCAAACTGCCCCTTCTGGATCAGTTCTCTTGTGTGATGCACAAACTCCATCTGTTTGGTATCAGTGAGAATTCTAGAAACAACAGGAAACAACAGTGTCACTAAATATAGCATATACTGGAGGTTACATCAGTCTTTAATGCCAATACTGTACTCACTGGTATGGTGTAAAGAGAAACGATAAGGTGGTCTCCTTTTTCTGCGCCATTTTCACCTGCAATGGTACAAAAGCAACTGTGAAAATATACCAGAGGTACTTACATAAATTGCACTAGTTCTACTAAAAACTCTCTGTGACAATCCTATAAGTTAAAAACAAGAGATCAACTCTAATCTTTTCTTAGCTGCCTGAAACACCTAATTTTTTTCCCGTTACCAGCTGACATCATCTCATAACACAATCCTCACACAACGCACAAAGAACTACAACAGTATGTTTCAGGCTTGGCTTCAAATTTTATGTTTGGGTTTTCACAGGGCATCTCCCACGTTTTCACACTTCAGCCTCAAAATGCGAGAGTGTTGTATGTAAGCACTAGGCTGGTTCGGGACTCCTTTTGGACTCGTGCAGGTCGTGATTGGCCTGAACAAATTTTGGGGGGGTTCGAGTTGGGCACAGCAGCAAAACGTGGTGGGTCATGTTGGGCTCTGACAGATGATTATTAGGTTGGTTTCGCGTTTAAACCAATATTTCTGACCCTATTTACGCTCTGATGTGGAACCCACCTTAAACTGCTCCAGGATTTGAATGGCATTTGCATACATGCTTTCAGCTTTGAAGTGCTGGCTGTTATTGAGGTACTGTAATGGCAGGACACCCTGCAAATCAAACCAAGCAGGTCATCAGAGGGTGAGTAACACAGCGAGACAGAAAAAGAGAAAAATCCAAAGACAGACAGAAAGAGATAGCACTCATCTACTCCAGACCATGAACTTGCAATGCATCCTATCTGAAGATCAGTCTCACCACAGAGTTGAGTGGAATGGGTACTCCAATGAGAGATGACATGAGTGGTGCTATGTCAGCCTGCATTGATTTAAACCAGAAGGAACCAATATAATCATCAGAAACACATCTCAGTACTACCAAAAGAGATAAGAGTTCATTCCTACAGTGTAGAAAAGCCCACCTGGTTTACATCAACTCTTCTGTATGTCTCCAGCTCCCACTCTGAGATAGAAAGTCAAAGCCAAGAAAGTCAATGTCAGGCTTCTTAAGTGTAGTAAGGATAATATCCTGATACATCACTGGATAAAATTAGAAATGAGAATAAGAAAACAACCACACTGTATTAAAGAAATGGTTCGTCCAAATGTCATATCTTAGCCCAAATGTGGTTGATTAGCCAAGACATCCTTGATGTCCAAAGTTGTCTTCTTTAGTTTTGCACTGGAGCTATGAGGTAAATGTAGCAAATTAAGGGATTAAGGCATTGTGCAAATGGCATGCTTACATCATTTCTTCCAAAGCCGTTCAATTAAAACTTGCTTAAAAGTACCAATGCAGTTATGGTTCCTACTTGTGTTTTAGCTAGGTGCTTTCTTTTGCCCATTTTTATAGACAACAGTATGTTGAGACATAAGCCACAGAGGCAAGTCCATTAACCACCACACAATACTAGACAAATGTATAATGATTTAGGCTTTAGGTACGCAGTTTGTACAATTCTACAAATAGTAGTAATAACTTTCCATTTCCTGTTAGCTACATTAACCTCTGGCTCGAGTGCAGAGCTAAAAAGGTTGGTTGGGTGTAGCTCAGCGGGTAACACCACTACCCACCAGGGATCCACTACCACATGTGGGAGACTGGGGTTCGAATCCCGGTCTGGATGACTATGCTGTGCTACACCAATAAGAGTCCTTGGGCAAGACTCCTAACACTACATTGGCCTACCTGTAATATGATTAACCTTGTAAGTCGCTCTGGATAAGAGCGTCAGCTAAATGCCATAAATGTAAATGTAAAAGGATCAACCATAGATTAAGGCAAAACCGTGTAAATCTAATTTTAGTAAACTATCACTTTACCAATCAAGAGTGTTTGTGTTTAATAAACCCACCTTTCAGGTAGTTATCATCATAGGTTTGTGAAATGGAAGCTCTCTGCGCTGTTTGAAGTCCGGCCCCCCAAGCCACCAGAGGAGTCAGGGTCTCTGAGGGATGACTAGCTCCATGAGACCCTACGCACACAGCCAACACACCTGAGGACAAGCTTCTGGATTTCTATGCAATCAGTACAGCAAAAGCTGCTAATAAATAAATGCAAATCAAGTAACTGCCATATGCCCTGGTCACAGAAAGATGTTCCTGTGTTTCAGAAGCGTCAAAATATTGACCTGCATCAAACAAGTCATTAGAACTCACGACCACGTTTAACAGTAAAAGCAAAGCATTTTCACACGCACAACGTGATGAGAACTCAAAGAAATGAAATAGCTGTGTGCCCACAGGAAAACCACTTGCAAGTGAGGTTAATCTGAAAGAAAGGCCTTAGTTTGGTAGGAAGCATAAAGATTGAGGTGCGGAGCAATGTTAAAAGGTCATGTGGTCTGATGAGTCTAAACTGATCCAATTCCAGATTAATGGGCATGTCACGGTAAGAAGGGAATTGCATGAAGCGATGAACCCCTCATGCACTGTTATATTATTATTATCTGGGCTGCTTTAGTTGATCAAGTTGACGCTCAGCAATGTTATGTAGTAATAAACTGAAGTCCACCACCTGTATGTACTGAATGACCAGGTTGTCCCATCAATGGATTTTTTCTTCCCTGATGGCATGGCATATTCCAGGAATGCAATGGCAATGCAGAGATTTATCAGGCTCAGGTTGTGAAAGAGCCCTCCACACCTTAACTAGTCCTAACCTTAACCCCACTGAAAGTCTTTGGGATGACAGTATATAATGGCATCATGGCAACTATGTACTCCATTTTTAAAAATTCAATTCATGGGCTATTTTCACATGTAAGCACACTGATGTAAACAGCACATCTGGTCACATTTGAATATAGAATGTATTTTTGAACATAATTCAGAATCGTACCAGATAGCTACACTAAACTGACTGGAAAGCTTCCAGAAAAATCATAATCGAATTATTACATGGACGGAGATTTACTTTAGGACCAAATGATATATTATCAATACTGGTATATCATTATGTCGGCACAATATTATATTGGTTTTTCATTTTCAACAATGTTTTAGCAATATACTTAAAATAATCAGTGTCACATCCATCACATAATTCCCAACCCCCCAAAAAAGGAGGTTTCTTAATTTTACTCACAATATCCAGGTCCTAAGAGTTAATTGCCATGTTTGTCATAGTCTGTGGGTGTAAGACTGTTTTGTGGGTTTGTCTGGTTAACCTTAGAAATACTGTGTATTGTTTCCTTTGGTATAATTCTAAAATACAGAACAAGGTTGTGCAGTCAATACAGTCAGTTTTGTAAGATTCTATTTCAGCAACTAGTATTGATACTGAGGAAGCATGGGTTTGTTATCTTTAGGTTAACTTCGTTGTCATCTAAAACCATGATAACATAATGTATTCCAAACAGATCATGATCTTAATTGATATCAAGATCACCTAAACCTAACCTATAGTCAGTGAACCATATTTGAGTGTGTATAAGATCAGACTTAAACCAAACTTACCCCAGTTTGTCATGCCATGGTCAGCTGTGAAAACATACGCAGTCCTTCCATCATTACCATAGAACTCCTCAACCACAGAGACCATCTCTGCCACGCCTTCATCAACCAGGACAATGTTATCTAAATACTCTCTGGTAAAAGAGAATAAAAATCTGGTAACACTTCACATTAAGTGTTGGCTAACTAACATGAAGCAATACATTAACAATGGTTACAAGGCTTAACTAATGTTAACTCAGCATGTAACAACTACAAGTGTTACCGAAAATCCTACTAAATGCATGCAGCTCTGTTGCAGACACGTGTTAATGTTAGGTTCCCCCTCAAAGATTCGTCTTCATATTGACCATTACAGTGGTCAATCCACGTTTCTGGAATCAAACAAACTACTACTTTTGCATGTTATCTGCTTGAATAATTCTGGACTTTGTTTAAGTCAGGGTGAGCTATGTTTCACTGGCGTGTTCTTGTTTCTTCTCTCTAATTTCTATCATCATATTTTCTGCATATTCAAAATTACACAGATGCATTTGCTTTACTTTGACATGGGTCGGTGGGCGTGTCCGTTGGTGTCTAATCCCAGCAGATGAAGGAAAAACACATTTTGTTCTTCATGTAGTTTAGACAGCAGAGTTTGATCCTCTCTGGCAGAGCTGAGGAAAGCCTAGACAAATAAAAGAGACAATATCTGACATTTATACCGACTCTTACTTCTTTAATCTTCAACTTTTCACTCACACTCAGGAGTTTGATAAACATACTACAAAACAGACTCACAACAAAACTGGCATGTTAAACGCAACAGTCATAATCACCTCTGGCAGTAACGGCAGCATGAAGTAGTTCCATACAGATTAATTCTAAATCACCTCAGACACAGCAGTGCTGCTGGAATGAAAACACTGTGGCCTCTCACTGTCCACTCTATTAGACACTCCTACCTTGTTAATCCACCTCTAATTTATATTATTAGATTATAGTTTGTTGATAATATCCAATTTTGTCTTTATTGGTATCTGCAGAAAAATTGATGATAACATGCAGATAATGCCTCAGGTAAATAAATATAGAGTTATGCCATTATGCTTTAATAGCACAGCCAAAAGAAAGTAACAACTTCTGCACCTTCACTTCATCAAAGACCCAGGTGTCCAGTTTGGAGGCATCAGTGGAAGCAAAGTCCTCCATCGCAGCTGGATAAGTGTAAGTGTACACATGATCTCCAGAGGCTCCTAGAACACACAGGAAGCCCCACGGAAACACATCAATGTCAGACAAAGTTGCTGGATTCACTACTGCTGTAGGTTTATGTAGTACAACTACATGCTTACCTTTAGCAAACATGGGCAGAATATCGGGGCTTCCCCAACACCAGGTGTTCCTGCTTTCATTAAACACGGAGTCAAACTCCACTGGATTCTCCTTCCAGCCTAAATACAGCAATATATATGAAAGAGAAATTAAATATTTATTTTAAAAAATAGATATTTTAAATATTGTTCTATATAAATACATATTTTTCCAAGCTCTTGATAGTAGCTCACATTGACACGTGTCACTGGCGAGTGTGGACATACAGGCGACAAAAATTAAACCAATAAAATAAAGATTTTAAAAGCTTATGTGATGTTGTATATGACATAATACAATTACCTTTGGCCACTGCGCTAACATCCTCGTAAAAGCCTGCTATCACAGCCACGTGTCCTGGACGAGACTCTGTAGGCACCCGTGTATGTGAAACTCCCCATGTTCCCCTTTCCTCAATTATACTCCTAATGGGTGACAACACATAAGGATGATAATGCACTGTGTATCATTTAAAAGAATTGTCCTAATTAACACATCGTCTAGATGATCCCAGATGCCGTCCAAATTTTGAGGAGAATTTCCTGTGGACTGGAATTTTAGCCACTGCTGGTAGACCCGTATGACCGTACGCTTCCATACACCTGCAGATTCAGCTACTTCCTTCACACTATGGTCTTTGGCGCCCCCAAATGCAGTCACTCCTTTTAGCCAATCATTAACATCTGCCATTTTCCACACATGGAACGAGACATTCACTGCACTGTAGCACCTCTTCTCAATCTATGAAATGTCACTCACACCCCGCAAGTATTCATACCCCCATCATCCTCATGCAGCGCCATTTGCAAGAGCCTGAAGTTACTATCAACTTAAACATGCAACATGACTTTTTTTTTGTTCAGTGAGCTCATGAATAAAGAACAGATGCATATCTAATTCTAAAATGAATATGAAAGCTGTATAAGCTTGAGTATGAAGTAAGAACAAAGATTTGGATCCAGAATTACGAAGTGAGGAATAATTCTTGAGAATAATATATATTATTCAACAACATCTATTTACAGTTTCCCAAAAAACTGATGGTGATGATGTCAGGTTTGAGATACATCAATCTACACTGTACAAGTTATTATTAAATAATTGAACAGCAATTATTACCATAAAACAGCCTTTCAAGACAATAAGTGTTACTGCAAAGCAGGACGTTATCTCAAAGATCTGCAGCAGGGTGTACAACTGTGACACTAGCATATTCAGTCCTTTGTATTCAGGACATTGAAAGATTAGCCTTGGTCAGTACCTTATATAAGGCGCCCTCTTGGTTCCGTTGATGTCCGGCTTAAAGAGGCTGTCGGCTCTCAGGCCGTCTGCCACAAAGAGCACTAAGCGCTTGGCTGGAGGGGGCAGAGGGACATGCTGGGGTGTCATCCCATGGACCAAGGGTGATGTGAAGTAGATGTCAAAGATAGAGATGAAGAAGACCACATGGACCACAAGTCCAATGATAAAGAATGTGATCATATTCATCCTGCCTGCAAAAGAATTGAACAGCCCGGCATTAAAGGTGTAACCTCCCAGACTTCCCAAACAACACAAAACTGCTGTCTAGCACCGGTGTTCTAGTAATGTATTCTACCCATTGAGTGGACATGCATAGTATACTCATATAATTAATACAGAGCAGTAACTCACAGTGTTTAAAACGTTTTATTTATTTGTGTTTTTGATGTCAGTTAATCATTTTAGACTCAGGTTAATAATCACTACTCCCCCCCCCCAGATTAGCTGATTTAGACAATTAAAACATATTCATGATTTTTTTAAAGCTGGTAACACGTTCCACTAAGGACTTTTGCCAGCATCTTGCTTAAATTTTCCTGTTCCACCTTAAACAGTGCTGCGGCTCCTAAGGTATTATAATAACTGATGCACCATTTAAGGTGGAACAGGAAAATTAGAACAAGAAGCTGGCAAATAAGAAGCTGCATGTCGGCACCAGAATGAAAATGCTGCTCCATTTAAGGTAGAACAGGAAAACTAGAACAAGAAAGGGGTCAATAACAAGTATGATATTTTGAGAAAGCTTCTTCTTCTTTTTAAATGTACCCGCTCCCATGTAGATATGTAGGGCTCATTCTAAGCTAATGAAAACAATAATTTGCAGTTACAGGTGTAGATACACTATATATTATACCCGATTGTTTCCGATTTTAAAAGCGGCAATGCAAAGTGTGCACATCTGTGAGTAATAAGAAATTAAGAAAAGTAGTTTTGTATATTATATTCCATTTCCACTCCTTTAAGAGGCCCTAAAAAGAGTGACATCACAAAAACAATTCAGAGTGGTCTGTTTATTACGCTTAATGATTGTACATTGACCAGGGAGTGAATACTACACAGGGAAATCTCTATCACTGTGTGTCTATTATATCATATATCAGATATATCATATGTGTTTTTTATTATATTGGCCCTTTAAGCTACAGCAGCTTGTTATGAGCTTGCTGTGCTTGTGCAGCTTCATCTGGGTGAGAAATCTAAAGGTTTAGGTTTATAAGTGACTGACTACATCCCAAAAACAACTCTTTAAAAGCACTAAGGTCATACGGTCTGTGAAAGTCAGAAAGCTGTCACTTGTTAAGCATTGCACAACTGAATATCCCTAACACAACCTGCACAACTGGTTGACTTTCTATGACTGTACGAGGAGCATCAGCAGTCTTACCTTTCAGACGCTATTAAATCCACATGGAAACGTTTCATACTGCAGTACTTCAGAGCTATTGAAGGTATAACCACATACTTGGAGATTTACAGCGTGGGAACGATTTAGTAACTTAATTTACCGGCTGAGTAGTCTGAGCTGCTTAAATGACAGGTTTTGTTCTCCACTTCCTCATTGACCTGTGAACCTTTCGCGCAGAGGCTTATGGGTAATGAAGTTTTTTAATCTCGATTGCTCGCTGCAAGCTGCTTTCTTTGAGCATTTTTGTGCTGATATGTGTATAGCCCATGTGCGTGAAACGTCATTATGGTGTGCTAATATTAGCATTTGATGATATATTGTAAATTAATGTATTATTAAAGTCATTTGAGTAGTAGCTCCCAGTGCTTTACAGAAACGCAGTTACAAAAGGAAACCACTAGATGGCGACATTTGACCGAACTAAAATGCGAGCAAAGAATTTTGTTTTGTGTCTTTTTTCTGATTTCAATCTTATAATCATGTCATTGTCACGTTCGTTGTGCATTTCTAGTAATATTTTATAGGTAAGACATTTTTATCCCATATCTGAATTTTCAAATTCGTCTTTAATTAAAGCGGAAACAAAACTGCACTTGAGCGCAAGTAAAAAGATCTACATTTTAACATACTCAGATATGTAAAAGTAAATGTTTACACAGATCAAATTCAGTGTTGGTGGTGCTGCAGCTATATTGGGAGTACCACTCTCACAAGGACGACTGATATAAAAATTGATACGAATAAAAATAATAGTTCAAATGCGTGAGAATGTGACTGTTCAGCTGGAGAAATTTTTTTTTTTTTTAAGTTTTTTGTGATTTAAATTTTTCAATATAAATGTAAGAAGTAAGCAGTGTGCGTGTTACTTTTTGAAATGCAACTGAGTAGAGGTAATATTTACGAGTATATAGTAACAAGATACAGTTACTTAGGTAAAAAATGAGAATAATTACGTTTTCTGTGCAAATACAGTAAACATCTTGTTTGTAATGATTAAAATATTTGGCATTGGGGTTTTTTTTTTTTTTTTTTTTTTTTTTTTTTGAGTAATCAAAACCACAAGGACAATTTTTTTCTGCAGAAATAAATGAACCGAATAAGGGTAAGTCCTGTCTGTAAACAGAAACGGTCTCACAGTGACTTTCTACATATTGTAATAATTGTAATATCCCAGAGCTGATATTTATCAGTGATTTAGTTAAAAGCAGCACCAGACACCAGAGAAATACTCTCAGAATCTCACAGCAGACAGGAGACGAAAATCTGGACTCTGTAATGTTTTGTACGAGACTTTTAATGTAATGAAACTAGTGTACAATTGGGCTGGAATTTTTATTTTTTTATTTTTTTATTTTATTATAGTATTATATTAATTATAAAGTATTTATAAGTAACTACTCAGTCCTGGGGTTTCAATAGAAAGCAGACAATACTGTGTATGCATAAAGTTTTAGACGCTTGGGCAGTTCGTGAGTAAATTTTCTAGGATTTTTGAATAAAATCTTACAATGACTTTTACTTTGAAATTTTGCGTCACACCGACAAAAACCCGGAAGTGCGGTGGGTTTTAAGACCTACAGATAATTAAAAAAACATTAGATAACACCTTTTGGCAACAACATAATCTGACATAAAATATAGTTATGCATAAACATACAGCTCTGTGTGCGTTTACTAGAATTAGAAATTGTTTTTACAGTTTTTATTCTTTTTTTAATCCAGTGAATTTCCATGCATGTCCAGCAGGTGGCGTCATATTTGCTAGGTTCCTCGGGTTGCCCTATTGGGCAAAAAAGCTTACATTCTCCCTGGCTATTAATATGTTAATTAAAATTAATATAATTCTAAGTAGTCATCTGACAGTTTCTTTCAGGCAAAAAACTTTACATTTACTGTACAATAAATATCAACTTGTAAGGTTACTGGTTCGTAGATGAGAAACTGAAGACAGTCCTTCTTGAATATTTTTCATGTTGTGGAAACCACCTTTATGTCCCTTACATTTTCCTAATCCTTTTGGAAAGGACAGTTTAAGAGTAACATTTGCTTATTTCACCTTATGTAGGATTATATGGTGCTACATGACTGCACTATGCAATACTAATATACACATTAATGCATGGAAAAAGTAAATAAAGCGCAATTATGAAGGAAAAATTATGGAGGTATTTTTTTTTTTTATTATTGATTAGTCCTGCCGTTTTTGCAGATTCAGCGAAAAATCCTGTTTCGTGAAATATCCCTAGATCAAGTAAAGCCCCGGTGGATCACACGACTGGAGTCGGGAATTCACTACCACTGACAGCGCTGGTGCTAATGCTCTACAAAGGGGAATTTGAAGGCGACGTTTGGCAACCCTGGTGACAACGGCCATTCGCCATAGAAGACACTGCAACAACATCTGGTAGCAGCTTGCTAGCTAAACCCTTAGTTTGTGTATGCTTATAAAGGCGGTGGTGTTTCATGATCTTTAGCGGTCTAGGCTCCTGTTTTCTGCCAGTGTCGTAGCTGATCTGTTGTTTTGGTGAACTGTAGGCGGTCTGAATCTGTATATCGTGGTTGGTTGTAGCTATGGCCGGGAGTAGCATAGCTCAGAAGACCTGGGAGCTCTCCAACAGCATTCAAGAAGTTCAGAGTATCGATGAAATCTACAAATACGACAAAAAACAACAACAGGAAATCCTTGCTGCCAAACCATGGACAAAAGAGTAAGCAGTCTTCTGCACATCACGGCTAGTAAAGGCACTCTTTACTACCATGCTAAAGGTAGCTTCTCATCCAATTTCCCGTACCACCTTAAACAGTGCAGGAGTCACGCATACTTAAGCGCTGTCTTACATGTAACTGCAGCATCATGTAAGGTGGAACGGGACATTCGAGACGCTAAGACAGTTCAGCCTAGTGTCTTGGCTGTGTAAGAGTGATTAGGAAGCTGACATGTCTTGTGCTCTTGTTTACAGCCACCATTACTTTAAATACTGCAAGATTTCAGCCTTGGCTCTGCTGAAGATGGTGATGCACGCCCGGTCTGGGGGGAACCTGGAGGTGATGGGGCTGATGCTGGGCAAGGTGGATGGAGAGACCATGATGATCATGGACAGCTTTGCTTTGCCTGTGGAGGGCACCGAGACTAGAGTCAATGCTCAGGCTGCAGCCTACGAGTACATGGCCGCTTACATAGAGAATGCCAAACAGGTAGATTGCACACGTTTTAACTCGGCTCCTAACAGGTGGTCTTCACATCGTGTTTTTCCCCATGCAGCGGAATGGAGCATACACACATATGTTTGAATAGTAGTGTTATGAGAAATCACATTCCTTACATAATGCTCCAAATGTTTGAATGACCGGTCTGGACCACAAGCAGGCCAGGTCAGCACCTGAACTCTTTTACTACAGAGACATGCTGCCGTAATTTCATGGTTTGACATCATCTTGCTGAAATAAGCAAGTCCTTCCCTGACAAAGACATTTGGATGGCAGTGTATGTTCTTTCAAAACCCGTGTATATGTTGTTCAACATTAATGGAGCTTTAGAGATGTGCATGTCACCCAGTCCATGCACACTAA
Source organism: Semaprochilodus insignis (assembly GCA_034552555.1). Classification (NCBI taxonomy): domain Eukaryota; kingdom Metazoa; phylum Chordata; class Actinopteri; order Characiformes; family Prochilodontidae; genus Semaprochilodus; species Semaprochilodus insignis. Next base: position 5,069,483 of record CM067497.1, read on the forward strand.
TGCACCTTGCAACAACCACGGATGCTGGCTTTTGAACTGTGTGCTGATAACAAGCTGGAAGGTCCCTCACCTCCTTAGCCCAAAGGACACTTTTGTCACAGTCCCACTGTATTGTTTGAAAACAGGGTTGTGTGTGTATATAATTACTAATTCTTTTTTTTTTTTATCAAACATTTTAGGAATTTAAAAGTTTGGTAGATGGATTTTAAACTTATTGTAAACCGTTTTGCCTGACAAATCAAGCCTTAGTTAGAGTCACCTCTAACTCAAAATGTATTTAGGTGTTGTCTATTAACAGGACAAATCTGCATGATTGATTGACTGTGGATATTAAAAGCGATGGCTCACTGAAAATCAGATTTGCACAGTTTACCCCAAGCCAGTCAGCCATGACACGTTTAGCACTGTATTGCAATGGAGCTATGACTAAGTAATGAAAGTCTGTCACCCAAAATTTTTTCCAGTGACATATACTTCTATTTTATCAGTATTGATAAAAGCTAAAACTAAAGATACACACTTTAGATGGCAAACATGTCTTTTAAATTAGATTATAGATTTTGTTTAAGCTATTTCTTTAAAGGCTGAGGGATGCTGTGATATGAGCATGGTGGTATGGAGCATATACATGCGTGCTTAAATAGCAGTTGTTTTGATCCATCACGAGCCTTATTTGGGATTATGCCATCATTAACAAAAGCAAGAATGTTTCTTTATGGTACGTGTATCAAATCTGCTCAAGGCACAATACCAGTCTGATATCATCTTTTTCCCTCTCTTTCACAACTAAGCTGTTAACCTAGTTATCTAAAACAAAAAACATGCTCAAACTGTGAAATAAATATTCTGCTCCCCGAAGTGATGAAATACAAAGCTCACAATGTGGGTCACACACCACTGCTGCTTCTTTTTATTTCCACTGTTTCACACACAGAACTTTTAGCAGCATTATTGATTGGTCAGCACCATCAAAAATGAGCTATCAAAATGAGTTTTAAAGTAAACCTTGTGCTGAAGTTTAGTTAAGCGTTTACATGCTAGTTTAGTCTAGTTTAGTATTGCATAGTTTAGTACTGCATGGCGCTTCCCTAGATCCTGTTATGTTCAGAACGGTGCTGTGTGTCAGGGCAGTTAGGAGAGACCTACAGTGGTTCAGATTGTACTGCTTAACAGATACAGTACAGAGTACACATGTTTTAATAATAGATGTTGTACATGGCAGTAGAATGTGCTTCATCTCTGATACCAGTGTATTTATTAGTATGAGAGTATGTGAGGTCTGTGCTTATTACCTGCATATGACTCTTAATATTGTTTTATCTGTGTTGTGCATTTTGAGTAATTTGTTTTTACAATAATCATCACACAATCCAACGCAAATTTGATGTCATCTCTATTAGGACCTGACCAGTAACATCACAGATAATTAGTGGTGTTGTATTCATTTTTGTCATGGCACCGCTGTGATTAAAAGTCTGATGATGGAGCACAACTGTATACTTTAGAATGAATGAAATCAAGTGCAAAAACTAGGGATGCTCTGATCCCATATTAGGATCGGATATCGGTTCTAATATTAACAAAATTAGCCGGATCGGGTATCGGATAATTAGTCCGATCCGTGGGACCGGTCCCCACTTTAATTCGTTTGCAATGCGTGCTTTGTCGTCAATAGCATGTTTGCAGGGTGCCTGTAGACAACATGGAGCGTATGAAGCTTTATGAAGGTATTTTGCTTTACAAGCTTAGTAGAGTATTGTTTGTCAGTCTCTCCAACATGGTGAAGTATACGGTTCGTAAATTCAAAAGTGGTATCGGATTGATATTGGGTATCGACAGATAAGGAATATTTATGTATCGGTGCTGGTATTGGAACTCGAACAATTGGATCTGTGCATCCCTAGCTAAAATAATTAAGAATGCAAAGATTTCTGGCTAGTTTGACCTCCAGGGCTATATTAAACTATATTCTGTTGGAAAGTTGTGGAGGTATAAATTTGAAGTATAGAAGTAGTAGTAGTAGTAGTAGTAGTTTTAAAATCAGTATTTGTATTAGGGCTGAACGATTTGGGCTAAATTTTCTAATTGCAGGTTTTCTTTTTAATTTTCTGTAATTTGAGATCCAGGCCAAGGAGTCCAATGTGTCCAACTATTTCTGGTTTGAGGCTTAAATGTAGCCAGTTAACAAGCCTGACTGCAGCTAATTATGGTTGTGCTCTTGTACACCGCGATGGGTTGTGTCTGATTGGTCTAACTCATCTACAGGTGGTTCCCAATCTCCACAAGTCAAAGTTTCTTGAAAATGACATCCTTTCAATTTGTGATTTCGATATATATATAAAAAAAGATGAATCGTTCAGCCATAATTAAAATAGGCTGCAACATTTTCATATCACTCTGGTCACTTGAACTGATCTTCAACTCCGTAAAAATTACTAAAGAGTGGAGATAAGACACTGTAAACTGTTAAAATGCTCTCGTGGTGTGGAGCATGTTCATGTGTACTTAAATTCTACTCTTTGCTTCCACAGCAGCCTCAGTTAGTTTTAATTTACTCAGTATTTATGTGTATTTCTGAGACGATCCCTTTCTGCCTGTTGTAGGTGGGCCGGTTAGAGAACGCCATCGGATGGTACCATAGTCACCCTGGTTACGGCTGCTGGCTCTCAGGTATTGATGTCAGCACTCAGATGCTCAATCAACAGTTTCAGGAACCCTTTGTGGCAGTGGTGGTAAGTTCAATAGTAAAACCTTCGATTTCATGCTTACGTTCTGCACACTCTGTATGTGATCCCGTTTCCATAAAAATATATATATTTCCAGTGGATATAGAAAAAAATATATGGGCAGGAAAAAAGGTGAAATAGGTGATTTCCACTGGAGCAGTCTCAGTGATCCATGACTGACCCTGGAATACAAATGGTCTAAGTGACATTTGTAGTGGTGTCTGATTAATGGCTGTTGCTTTTGTAACAGTATACAGTATGTTATTTACACTTCAGTGGTATAGTAGAACTAGCGCTAAGGGAAAATAATAATTAGGTATGCAGTTCATTAATTTGTTATTCATCGGCTCTGTTTTGTTTGCCTTTAAGCACGGATGTCGTAGTGAAATACTGTTTTACTCGTTATATGGGGTTCATAACTTTTGCTTTTTATAACAGATCGATCCTACACGCACCATATCTGCAGGGAAAGTGAATCTCGGTGCTTTCAGGACATATCCAAAGGTAGAACAGTCTTTTACTTATTTATTTTTTCTTTGAGAAAAAGAAGTCTTGAACACAAGGTGTAATGTTTATAATTAAAATATTGAATCTTTTTTATTCATTGATTATTGTGTTGATGCACATGTACACTAAATGCTGCAGGTTTCTTGCGTAAGGCTCCATAGGAAAAAGATGACTGAATCTTTGAGTTTTGAAACTTAAAAAAAGGTGTTAACCTGCAGCGTTATTTATTTTATGATTCAGGGTTACAAACCTCCAGATGAAGGTCCGTCAGAGTACCAGACAATACCCCTCAATAAAATCGAAGACTTTGGAGTGCACTGCAAACAGTAAGTCTTCTAGCAATTTCAAATAAATAAAAAATTAATGATATTAGTATAATATATAATTCTATTAAAATAATTCTGTTAATATTAATAATTAAGTAAACTGCATGTAAGCATTAGATTTACATACAACTACAATGACTCCTATGTTATCAATGCATGCTAAGTGTAAAAAAAAAATTCAATTGTTTTAAATAGGTACTACGCACTAGAGGTGACTTATTTTAAGTCTTCTCTGGACCGCAAATTACTTGAGCTCCTCTGGAATAAATATTGGGTTAACACACTGAGCTCATCAAGTCTTCTGACAGTGAGTATTGACTCCCATCATTTAATTTTATACTCCAGCTTTATTACTTCTCGTTTTTATCCGTGTGCATGTGACTGTATATGTAATTCCACAGTTCATTGATTGAGTGTTGAATATATTAATGTTGTAATACCGTATGTCTTTGTAACTGATTGGGGCTTTTATACTGTGGAGAATGCCTTGATAAATCCAAGCCTGGCAAAGAATGCGCCTGAGCAGGGCATGTAGATGCCGTGGTGGTACAGTGTGGTATTCTGTTTATTTAAAGGCACTGAAAGCCAAACTGACATGGTTGGCTCCAGCGTTCTTGTCTTAAGCTTTGCTTAACGCCTGCAACAGACTATCTAAACAGTGGGCTCTGTGCCGGCGAACGAAGATAAATTGACTAGTTGTCAAGTTCGGCTTGCTCCGCTGGAGAAGAACTCGTCAACAATTATGCTGTCACCGTGGTCTGAAGCCTTGTGTCACTGAGCCTCTTTTTTTACCAGTGAATCCTTACTCAACGAGTGCACCACCTCACCTTCGGCAAACTCGGTGCCTGTTCTGGGAGGCTCTAGCAAACAGTCTGAGGCTTAACGAGTGGACATGTTTTGTAACAAATTTCTGAATTACACAACAGTGCTGAAAAGGCGTGTCGTCAAAGCTCTCTTATTGTGGGGCAATTGTGCATGAAGTGGACCTGGGTAGAGGAGAGCACTCGGGCTAATGGATCTTGTCTGTTCAGAATGCAGATTATACTACTGGGCAGGTGTTTGACCTGTCTGAGAAGCTGGAGCAGGCAGAGGCTCAGCTGGGCAGAGGCAGCTTTATGCTGGGCTTGGACACACATGATAGGAAGTCTGAGGACAAACTGGCCAAAGCTACACGAGACAGGTAAAGCAAGAGCATGCACTAATATTTGGATTGCTGTGCCTTTGAAGTGCTGGGTGAGAAAATAGAAATAAGAAGGCATGAAATTTTCAGTAGTTGTTTTTCTTTTCAAAAACGTAGCTTGCTTGTGGATGGTGATATTTTGTTACAGTGCTACGTAATATATAAGATCTATATACAACTATATTACATCTGCCTCTCAACCCTTCTATCAATTTGAATGATTTTTTTCCTTGATGCATCTCAAAGTTATCTTTCTATGAATATCAACAAGACTGTAGCATGTAGTCCTCCATAAAGATGAATGTTTGTGTGTATGTATTATATCATTCATATAAAACCCAGTTTATTTGAAGATCTGTCTGTAAAATGATTCTAAAATCTAATTTCTTACAAGTTTTAACAGTTTCTAGGAAGCTGTAAAAATGAAGAGGTTTTCAGTGATAAATGGAGCTTCAAATAATTCCACGATAATGGAGAAATCTGTACAGCCGTGTGAAAGAACCTATAAGACATTCACGTAATCTCACAATATTTTGTCCTCAAAAAACCTGATAATCAAATCTTTAACAGCTATTCATTGAATTTTTGTGACAAATAATTCTAGTGAAAATTATAGCTTATTATTTTGTAATACTGTGTATAAAGTATTAGTTTAAATTTTGATGTCTGATTAATAGCAATTCGTTGTACACAGTATTATGACAGGTGACCTCAAACTTTGAATACATAATAACTTTTTTTTTTGTGCAAAGAAATAGAAAAATGTTCTCTTTAAGAATGTGGTAACTGACTCAGAAATTTAATAAAACACGTAATTTAACTGGGGATGTATATTCTTTTCTTTTTTTATCCCCTTTTCTTTTTTTTTTTAAAGACCTTTTAACAGCATTCATAGTCCAAAATGTTTGTATCGTTTAAGCTGATTATAGACTTAATAATTAAAATTGATTTCTTTCCAAATATTGTAATTTTGTCAGATAGCATGGTTGTCTGTCTGACGCTGAACTGTATATGAAGGAAAGCTACGCTATTGTCAACCTGACTACTTGTGTGGAATCTGATCCCACTTTTCTTTCCCACTATTTGCCATTGTAGATATGATCATACTAGTTGACTGAATGTACATGCCTACACATATTACCATCATGAAATCTCTAAATTTGTCATTTGATGTTCTTGTTGACATATAACACGCTGCTCTTCTTACGTTTTTTCCAGCTGCAAAACAACTATTGAAGCCATCCATGGTTTGATGTCCCAGGTAATTAAGGATAAACTCTTCAATCAAGTGAACACGTCTGCCAACTAGTCCGATTAAGAAGACTCGAGTGAGATAGCCTTAAGTATGTGCGATGTCATGTATGCTCGGCATTGGAGTTCTGATTTGAAATGGTATGCACCCTGATGTTAATGTCACCTGTTAATAGATGAATAAACCTTATTGAGCTTTTCGAGTTGATCATTTTTGTGTATTATGGTCGTATGTTATAGTGTTATAACAAATGGTGTAGTTAACTGAGGGAGTGTTCAGTTCAGGAAAACTGGCTTTGGTCTAGTTTAAACTTGATAAACTTTTGACTCAACACTCTAGAGTATGATTATTGTATTTCCATTCAATCTGGATAATGCTAATTATTTCAAATGCATAATTCTCCTTTGGGTTGACTGTAATGCAGCACTGGACCTGACAGTGTGATTTTAACACATTAACAAAGACCATGATCACGTTGCTCTGCAACAAAACTCATCGAGCAGTCATTTACATGCTGACCAGTCATAGCATTACATAATGGAATAACAAACGTTTAGCCCAAAGATAAACACGAGCTGCCCTGTTCAAAATGTCTCAGTCAGGACAGCTCGGGGCAGGTTGTCTTTACTTGGTACACAATCCTTCAGGATTTTGAGCTGGACGTCTATGGTGCGTCAGTGATGCATCACAGAAACAGAAGCCCGACACACTGAGTCCATTCAGCCAGTGTGTCTGCTCTGTGTCGTTGCAGACGCTTACTGAGCCTGTAGTTTCTTACGGGACAACAGCTCTGGCACCTTCTTCTGTTAATGATTTTTTTTTTCCCCTGTGCCCTTACACACAGGTCTTTTAACACATTAATGTCCATTAATGAATTTTTATGTTGCCGTTGGTTCACGTGTTCTCTGTGTGTGTCAGCTAATTTCCAGATCCATTTTCAAACCATATGGATAAAAAAGAGCTTCAGTTGTCTTATTTAATTGTATAATGGTCATTTAAAAGTCTTTATTATGTAAAGAAAGAGAGGAAAAATAGTAACATTAATAAATTAATAGAAAACAGAATATAACATTTTCTTAAAAGTATGAAAATTACAGATGATCAAAAGTGTACTGTTATCATATTTATCCAAACATAACTATGTAAAATTTCATCACTTTCAACCAAACAGTAGAAGGTCTGTGACTTTGTTCTTCTTATACTAGATTCCTGTCAGGCAAAAAATAAAATGTGTATCTGTTTTAAATCCTTAGCAGCAGTATGTCAAAATATTGACTTAGTATTTCAAAATTGTGTTTTTCTGGGGGTTTTTTTTGGAAATATTGACTTTCTTTTGGGATTCCTTGTAAAATTATTGAGCCATTATTTTTTTTCTAAAATACTGCTGATTTATTAATTTTTTTTTTTTTTGTCCTGTACCTGTCAGGAATGTTCTTCTGTAATAAGTTCAGTTTCTACCTTATGTTTAGAAGTTATGACACGAGGGTGTCAAGTGCGCATTAATCACTGAATAATGTTCACTAATAACGTATAGAATAATTATAATTATATGTATATAATATTATATAATAATATATAATATTATAGTATATTGTTGCTGTCCAAAGAAAAACATGTATCTCCATTTTTGGCTATTTTTATTTTTATGCATCATTTGAAAACAGCAACTGTCTTTTACATTGTGTGGAAATTTCATGATGAAATGGCTCAAATTGCTTGGGGAAAAAATGTCTGGTTCCATTGACTTACATTCAAATTAAATAAGGTTTTTGCCCTCTCCTCTGAAGCTGCCATTTTGGAGATTTTTTTCTTTGGACAGAAACAATATATATAGTCTTCCGCCCAATGAGCGCTGGGATAGGCTACAGCACCCCCCGCAAGCTGGAAGTACAGTTGGCTCAGAATATGAATGAATGAATGAATACGGTATATAATAATAATGTAATGTTTACTGTGAATCACATGATCAAGCAGAAAATTCTTTGTTATATGTAATCTCAGTTAAAAAAGGTCTATTATTTTGCCTTGCATAATGCTTACAAACTTTAGATAACCACACAATGCTAAGATTAGCTAATGAGCATTTCTCCCAAACTTTAAACATGTTTTTGTTGGAAACCTTCGTATTGTGCCTTTAAACTAAATGAATCTAAATCACAGCCTTTGAAAACCATCATGCAAATGTTCCACAATGTAACTCATTGGAATCACAAATGAGGCTTATGATCATCACCACATGAGTATTTTTATGCTTGACTAAAAGAGGAAAAAGCAGGCCGATGTAAATGAGGGCTAACCCGTTTAAAAAGCAAAAACGTATTACGTTTTACACAGATGAACTGACAGCCGCCAAGTATATTAACCGCATTTTGTGGTGTGTTTTCCATTAACGAAGGCCTCCTTAAATTACTGGTGGAATTCTACTTCATTTGCAGAATTCAAAGAAAATAGAGAAGCATAATAAATAGAGGGGTCGAATGCTGATAAAAAAAGCAATTCGGAGAGCACATCAGACTGATAAGTATAACTAATCAAGAATGGCTATTTATCACCAGGGGCCTATTAGGCTGCAGCCTGGGGGACAAATGACCCTGCATAGGTCCTCAGATTTTTGGTAGCGCCGATGTTTACTTTGGATCAGGGAGTATTCTCCACAAGCATGGTAGCGAGGGGCTGAAACATGCTGGGTGCCCTGAAGGAAAGCCTCAAAAGGGGGGGAGGACTCTCTACAGCCACATTTCCTCCCTGCCAAGTGCTCTGCATGCATAAATGGAGGCGAGTCACTCAGGCTCAGGAAGCTCATTCCTTGCCGTTATATAACAACACACGGGTCACTGCATCGACTCCCCCCATGCTACCATTAGGAATGATACGCATTATTACAGAATGCAATCTGAGCCCTCTATGAGAAAGAGAGAGAAAAAGAAAGAAAGAAAAGTACCCAAATGCTGAGGCTGATAAACATAAGCTCTGATTACAGACAGTGAATACCTTTGGGCCTTGTCTGTTCTAGGCCTCGAGGGTAGTGCCAAGTTTAGGCCTAATAGTTTTTAACTGGTGTGACTTTCCACTACTTTGCCATGCTCCTCTGCTATAAGGAAGAGATCCGTTTCTGCTTCGTTCTGGGCTTTCAGGTAGGAAGTGAAAGTCTGTTTATTCCACCAATTCAGTTCAGTTGCTGCCCCACTGATTAATAATAAGTTAAATTAATGGAGGGTCTATATGACATGCTGATTATTACTGGCCTTATTTCAACATTGCGAGCCTGAAATCAAAACTCAGTTGTTTCAAAACCTATTGTTTCCCTATATAGTTATTCCAATACCTAATTTTGTGGACTTAAGTAGCCCCCCCCCCTCTTCCAAATGTCCAATACTATTAAAATATGACATATAAACCAAATGAGAATGTTTTGTTTGTTATTAAAAACATAAATATGCAAAATTCCTCTTCCAGTAGGCCAGCATTAATGCACTGTGATGATGTCACCGGATTGCAATGGAGTCCGTCCGGAAAGTAAGACTAAAAAGTTGTTCTCTTGAGTAACGTCATGCTCTAGCTAAAGCTGGAAAGGCTGAATGATATATTAGAAATAAATGAATCACTGTTCTTCACTCAGTGGAGAAGAGAGAGAGCAATAACTTAAGGCGGCACCAAAAATATCAGCCTGCTAGTAAGAGGATTAAGCTTGGTTTATACTACATGTTTAAATGCTGTTGGACATGTACACCATATTAGGCCTATATGTCTTAATAGTCAGGGGTCCCTTTGTGTCGTTTTCTCAAGTGTTTTTGTACAGTAGTGTACGAACATGCATGCATAGATACACATGCTAGAACTATTAAATTCTCTAGTTAATACATTGTACTGGTGTACTATCATAGAATTACAGTATTTTTCCACCATCAATATGTATAAGGTAAAAGTGCACTCTAGTTACTTAGACTGGATTCCTACACCATTCATAAGACTATAGCTGGAAGGCTACAGGTAAGATAATGCTATATTTTAAATGCTATTTTAGTTTTAGAAATACATTACTGTTTAGAAAAAAGTTTCAAGCAACTAATCATAATTATTTAGATACCTAAATCTCTCTAACCTACTCTTGCATTGTTGTTGTATGGCAGGGGTACACGACTCCAGTCCTGGAGGGGCGGTGGACAGCACAGTTTGGTAGTTTACCTGCTCAAGCACACCTGATTCACTTATCTGTAAATTGACAGGTGTACTGGACAGGTTTGAGTAGAGGAACTACCAAACTGAACTGGATACCGGCCCTCCAGGACCAGGACCCTGCCGTACGGCAACGATTACTTTATCTCAATTTCACTACGAAAAAAGGGTCTTCAAGGGGACAAATACTTGTTGACATTACATGACCAGCAAGTCCTGTTTGCACTCCATTTTCCTATAGACACTGAAAAGGTCATGACCTGAGGGCTACCAAAGAAAACTAAGGGTGTGTCCCAATTACACCCTTAACACTAATACTAACTAGTGTTTGAGTATTTAGTATGTAGTGTAGTTATGAGTGTCAAGGATTAGTATGCTCAAAAAGATCACAATGTATACTTGCAACCAGTTAATTATTCCCACAATCCACATCTGAAAGGGATTAGCTTCTCAAGTCTAGAAAGTTTAGAAAAATTGGTTGACGATGATGCGACAGTGGCTGTGGTGGTGGAGGGATCAGAGTAATGTAGAAATGTGGGTTAAATCCAAATCTGTCAAAACAGCCTGTAAAAATACATATATTGTACCTAATAATGCATTTATTTGTTAGTATTTTGTAAGAAAACTAAAACATCCTTAAGAGTCCTGCTTGGTATGATGTGCGTTGTCATAGCAACGGTACATTACTTCCTGTTAGTAGGAAATGTATTAAGATTAGTACATAGTATTAGCTGGTAAGTACACAAGTGAGAAGCAGTCTAATTGTCCAATATTTAGGGAACAACAATGGGGTAATATCCCAGATACACTCATCATCAAAAGCACAGTTGCACAAATAGTTGCACCCAGAAGGAATCAACTGACAGGAATGAATTTTTGAGACATGCAAATGATTCAAGTTTCACACTCGGCCGTGTATGTGATGTAAGCAAAGACGGTCCTCACCACTGTATCTGACTGACCCAACAGCCACAATTGCACACATTCAGTGAGCAGTGATGCCCTCCATGAGTCATCCTGTTAGTGCCAGCACCAATGGCAGACTGACGCATGATGCAGGACTACATGCACACAGACTGTTACGACGACTGCCCTTAACACCACATCAATGTTGCCAAAAACGGCAATGGTGTCGTACCAGACTGTCAAGAAGTGACTCAGAATGACATCTTGTCAACTTCAGTGACGAGTCCCGCTTTTGTCTTGGTGGAGACAACCAACGGATCTGTGTGTGGCACCGTGGTCAGCGCCAAGATGAACGGATTGTTGTCACGCATCACACATCCAGAAGGTCTGGTGTCACTCCACCTCCACCCGTACCGCACAATCTGCAGGAACTGTGTGAGAATATTCAAGCTGCATGGGATGGATTATCACAGGACGCCATTAGGAACCTCTACAACTCCATGTCGAGACGTCTGGCATGTTGCATTAGCAAACATGATGGCTCGACGCCATACTGAGCGATACTACTTCTGTATGTGTAGCTCAATAAATATTGCTCATATGAGTCTAAATTTATCATCATGTATTGTTCCTGGTAACCTTTATCTTCCTTCCCAATAGCATTGCAGTCCGACACTTCCTTCTGGGTGCAGCTATTTCTTTGATGATGAGTGTATTATCTTCTTTTTTTTCTTAAGAGAAATTTCCCTAAATATTAGCTAACTATTAATTTTCACCATTAAACCAGTTTAGATGTGGTAAGTTTTTCGTAAAATGGTAAAATAAATTTGTTGCCAAATGGCAACTACATATGAATATGGAAGTGATCTGTGTGCAGCTCTACTGGTATGTAGTTGACTAAGCTACTAAGCTACTCTGAGTCCATGTTCACAACTATTGATTATATGTTTAAAAAAACAATTTTATTCATATTTTGTAATTTTAGACATCTTGTAAGAGTAACATATTATCTGGATTATAAATGGGCACCACTGGAAATCATTGTTTTAACAGAAGGAATTGTGATAACCCACCTAAATTCTACGTTTCTAAATTACAGTGGTGTTTGAAAGTTTTTGAACCCGTTAGAATTTTCCATAGTTCTGCATGAATTTGTCCCAAAGGTAGATAAAGAGAACCAAATTAAACAAAGGAGACAGAAGTATTAGACTGGGTCATTTATTTATTGAGGAAAATCATCCGTTATAACAGATCTATGACCGGCAAAGTATGTGAACCTTTAGGATTAGCAGATATGTGTTTTCAATCAATGGCATGACAATCAGGAGCGAGTGGCCATCCAGTTGTATTTAAAGAACAGGGATCTATTACAACACATGTTTATGGAAGTGTATGGTGGCACAAACAAAGGAGATTTCTGAGGACCTTAGAAGAAGAGTTGTTAACGCTCATCAGGCTGGAAAAGGTAACAAAACCATCTCTAAAGAGTTTGTACTCCACCAATCCACAGTCAGACAGAGTCAGACAAATGGAGGAAATTCAAGACCATTATTACCCTCACCTGGAGTGGTCCACTGACAAAGATCACGCCAAGAGCAAGGTATGTAATAGTCTGTGAAGTCACAAGGGAACCCATGGTAACTTCTAGTAAGGCCTCTAAGGCCTTTCTCACATTGGCTATTAATGTTCTTAAGTCCACCATCCGGAGAACACTGAACAACTGAACTATGGTGTAGCTGGCAGGGTTGCAAGGACAAAGCTGCAGCTCTCCAAAAAGAACACTGCTGCCTGTCACATGGACAAGCCAGAAGAATACTGCATCAATGTTTTGTCGACAGACTAAACCAAAACAATGGAAGAATATTGTTCTGGAATGATCAAGTTAAAGTCCAGACCTTAATCCAATAGAAATGTTGTGGAGGAACCTGAAGAAAGCAGTTCATAGGAGGAAACTCACCAACTCACCAACAAAACAGAGTTGAAGCTAATTTGTATGGAGGAATATCCCTAAAATTCCTCCAAATCGATGTGCAGACTAATCAACAATTACCGGAAACATTTAGTTGCAGTTATTGCTGCATGACGGGGTCACACTACAGATACTGAAAGCAGAGGTTCACATACTTTTGACACTCACAGATATGTCACATTGCATCATTTTCCTCAATAAATAAATAAACAAGTCATGTTTCATTTGATTCTTCTTATCTACTTTTAGGACTTGCATAAAAATCTCATGAAGTTTCTAAAGAAAAAAAGAGTTCACCAGCTTTCAATCACCACAGCATATGTTATCATATTTCTAGTCAATAAGTCTGTTTTCACAACATCTGCTTCCTAGAAGAAAATACACTGGAGATGTACAGGTGGCATATACACTATATATAGTAACTGTAGTGTAGGCTGCAGGTGTAGGTAATCATCATATTACTGTTAATGCTGTTATACTATTAATTAATACTATTAATGCTGTTATTAATATATTTTTTCAAATAACAACAGTAAATTTATTTTGACATTATTATAATAAAATGATAACGTCAGATTTAGGTTATTAATGGCGAGGATGCTCTAGCTGCTTTGTTCTGTGTTATACCTGTACAGCAAGAAGAGCTAGTGAGTCTGGGCTGGGACTGAGTGCAGCCCTGAGACAGAGTGGCATGTGGCTGATACAGCCTTTAATAAAGCACACAAACCGTGCAGTCAGTGTAGTCTTCTTCCATGTCTGTACAACACTACAATATTAATTTAACTGTGTAAATATTAGGTCATACATTTAGGTTTGGTTTTAAGTGTGATTTTGGGACTGTTTGGTCTTGTTTTCAATTTCAGTTATTTATTTTTTTTTTTTATAAAACAATAAAATAATAAAAACATTCAGCAATAAACACCTTAATCATTCGTGAAGAATAATTCTGGATATTATGAAAAGCTTTTATTTTGTCATCATCACGCGTATACTCACTCTGACATCTGATTGGCTGGAGAAGAGCCGGCATTCGGTAACCCTGACAACAGCAGCCGTACTTCCCAAACAAACAGCTGTTCAATGTGCGGACACTGAGGAGAGCAGAGTTACAGTAAGTGTGTTTATGTTTATGTATGTGTGAACCTGAGATCAGCTAATCGCCGGGAACTTCAGAGGGTTAGTAACACGTTAACCTAGTTAACAACCTCAGTCTGTAACAAACACACTGTGACAGTCATTCCTGCTAATAAACACATAGTGAGCGGCTAAACTACACAGTCATTCCTGCTAATAAACACGTAGTGAGCGGCTAAACTACACAGTAATCCCTGCTAATGAACACAGAGTGAGCGGCTAAACTACACAGTCATCCCTGCTAATGAACACAGAGTGAGCGGCTAAACTACACAGTCATCCCTGCTAATAAACACATAGTGAGCGGCTAAACTACACAGTAATCCCTGCTAATAAACATATAGTGAGCGGCTAAACTACACAGTCATTCCTGCTAATAAACACATAGTGAGCGGCTAAACTACACAGTTATTCCTGCTAATAAACACGTACTGAGCGGGGGTGAACGTCTAAACTGCACAGTTGTCCCTGTTAATAAACACATAGTGAGCGGCTAAACTACACAGTCATCCCGGCTAATAAACACATAGTGAGCGGCTAAACTACACAGTTATTCCTGCTAATAAACACGTACTGAGCGGCTAAACTACACAGTCATTCCTGCTAATAAACACATAGTGAGCGGCTAAACTACACAGTCATCCCAGCTAATAAACATATAGTGAGCGGCTAAACTACACAATTATCCCTGCTAATAAACACATAGTGAGCGGCTAAACTACACAGTTATCCCTGCTAATAAACACATAGTGAGCGGCTAAACTACACAGTTATCCCTGCTAATAAACACACAGTGAGCGGGGTGAACGTCTAAACTACACAGTCATCCCTACTAATAAACACATAGTGAGTGGCTAAACTACAGTTATCCCTGCTAATAAACACATAGTGAGCGGCTAAACTACACAGTCATTCCTGCTAATAAGCACAGTGAGTGGCTAAACTACAGTTATCCCTGCTAATAAACACATAGTGAGCGGCTAAACTACACAGTCATTCTTGCTAATAAGCACAGTGAGTGGCTAAACTACACAGTCATTCCTGCTAATAAACACAGTGAGCGGCTAAACTACACAGTCATCCCTGCTAATAAACACATAGTGAGCGGCTAAACTACACAGTCATTCCTGCTAATAAACACAGTGAGCGACTAAACTACACAGTCATCCCTGCTAATGAACACAGAGTGAGCGGGTAAACTACACAGTTATCCCTACTAATAAACACATAGTGAGCGGCTAAACTACACAGTTATCCCTACTAATAAACACATAGTGAGCGGCTAAACTACACAGTTATCCCTGTTAATAAACACATAGTGAGCGGCTAAACTACACAGTTATCCCTGTTAGTAAACACTGCATGAGCAGCTAAACTACAGTTATCCCTACTATGAAACACGGTGTGAGCAGCTAAACTACACAGTTCTACCTGCTAATAAACACATAGTGAGCGGCTAAACTACACAGTTATCCCTACTAATAAACACATAGTGAGCGGCTAAACTACACAGTTATCCCTACTAATAAACACGTAGTGAGCGGCTAAACTACACAGTTATCCCTACTAATAAACACATAGTGAGCGGCTAAACTACACAGTCATCCCTACTAATAAACACATAGTGAGCGGCTAAACTACACAGTTATCCCTACTAATAAACACATAGTGAGCGGCTAAACTACACAGTTATCCCTACTAATAAACACGTAGTGAGTGGGTTTAAACATAAGACGAAATGTCTGTTTGTGTCTTTACAATAAACTGTTAATTAAAAATGTATACTGTGTTTTTGAGAATCGACACAGTGACACAGTGATACTCGGTATATCGATATTTTCTTACACCCCAAACTGCCATCAGTTATTTTTATTTTGCTTACACAGTTTATTAGTTAATTTCACATCACATTATGTTTCTTGTCATTCCAAAGCGATAACTGCTGTGTCTGTCCAGCCTTAGGGGTCTCCTGAGGGTCCTTCTCTATTGATTTCATAGCCCTCCCCATGTCATCTAGTCGTTGCCTTATGCTCAAAGATCAGGTATAAGTAAGGACATGCTGTCATGCCTTGATGTATATATTGTGGACCTCTTTCTCAGCCCTTTTCTGGGGGTGGAGTCCAGAGCCCTGCTTTACTGAATAGTTGTACTGGATAATAACTACAGGAAATGTTTATGTTAATGTAATAACTACAGGCTTTTTACATCCTTCTATGCACATTTGTGAGTTAACAGTGATAAAGACACAGCGAGCAGCTGTCCCGGGGTCAGGGCAATAAATAATGCAGTCCTCGAGGGACTTAAGCTAGTTTTTCTATGGGTATAGATCTTCCCTCCTCATGAACTTTGGTCAGGTCACCTTTAGAGTAAGTATCTAATTCACCTTTAACCTCTTAAGGGTGACTTGCAGGAAGCCTGACCATGATCCAGCACAGTTAACTGACTGCGATGTCTTAATTTGATGATTTTATTGAATGTTTGAAATATCCTATGAAAAAGAACATGCTTATGTCTCATTTGCTTGGGTGGCCATGTAGTTCATATGTAAGCCATGCTGCAAAAACTTCCCATTTTAAGTGAACTCGTTCTGTGATATCATGAGAATCAAACCGTTTACATATAACCATCTATAAATGTCATGTCACTGCTGTGACCCTCACTGAGTGGTGAAATGACTCAGTGTTAGTGTTGGTGTTCAGTGTGAATGCTATGAATGCACAAAAACATGTCAAATGGGGGAAAAACTGGTGTGCGTTCACTGTACATACAGATTCAACAAGAATTCAAAGTGATATTTTTACAGGCTGACAGAAAGTAAAGAAAAGCAAATGGATCACACTAGGCTGAATTAAGCATCCACACTACCAGCTTCTTGTTTGAAATGTCCTGTGCCACCTTAAATGGCACCTCAGGTTAGATTGTAACTACTGCCCCATTTAAGGTGGAATAGGAAAATTCTATACAAGAAACTGACTTAAGCTTCATATGGATCTATGCATTTTTGTCAGGTGTGCTGGATTTTGGGGTAACATCATACCATAAGCTATATATATTGTATTTACTCCTCATGAATTACATATTTAGCATGTTTAATTTAATTGCTGTGTAACTGGAAAGTTTTTGTCGGCATTCATTAAAACCATTACATGATGATGAGCCTTGATGATAAGTGTCCTACGAGTGGAGGTGGGTGGACAGTGCCAGCAAAAACAAACCCAGTTTATCTTATAAGGAGAGCTCCACAAATCAAGTTTAGACAGCTACTCTTTAACTTTGTAAATTTGGAATACTTGGAATGGAAAAACATTAACGATCAGAATAAGAATTAATATTACTGTGGAGTTCAGCCTTTAACTTAAGCAGATAATCACTTTTTTCATTCCCGGTTTCCAAAGGTAAACGCAGCCTTGTTGCAGAATGTTTTGCCCTTCATTCCAGCCGAGGGTTATTTTCTGGATGTCAGTGTATACCCTCTATACAGTCTGAAGCAATTTAGTCTGCCTGTTTATATTAAAGTTATAAGGAGTGTTTCAGCTTTGAGCGCTTTTTAAATACGGCAATACAGCATGTCAAAGTAGAACAGCACTTGCATCGGTTGTATTGACACAATAGGAAAAACAGGAAAATTTCATGTAAAAATGAATTATGACTGTTTCTGGTACATAGAAGTGGATGTCACAGGGAAATATTTTATATATTATTAAAAATATGGTGTATATATAGCAGAACAGGTTTTGGGTCGTTTGAGTACTGCTAATAGAGCAAAACTTGAAATATCACTGTAATGATGACTTAAGAGAAGTCAAGAACATTCTTAACTTTATTGTATGTTTATTTAACAAAAATGTTATTCCAAATTTTTGGACAGCTTCTATTGGTTCATTAGTCATGCACTGTTAACACAATGTAAAGAGCACAACGGTATTTTCTTTCTGCAGTTCTAGGTGGTTTATTGCTAGATCTCACTCTTTTCTTAATACTCTTGTGTTGTCGTGTCACATAACCATGTTATTTTGCAGATAAACACTATCATGGTTCGGCTGACTGTGGATCTGATTTCCAAATCCAACATCCATAAGAACAGAAGAAACTGCTCCCTCCCACAGTATCTCAGGAAATTAACACACCTCAACTTCTCAAACAAGAACATAGATGATATCGTAAGTCTTGCCACTTTGAATTCAAATTTAGTTTGAGCAAATTTAATAACTGGGATAAATATGATGCTCTAATTTCCTGTCTCATTCCTGTTTATAGGATGATCTATCCATGTGCCGAAACCTCACTGTTCTCTACCTGTACGACAACCAGATAACACACATCTGCAATCTGGCTTTTGCCTCCAATCTTACACACTTGTACCTTCAGAACAACAACATCACTCACATAGAGAACCTGTCATCTCTACAGAGACTCTCCAAATTGTAAGTATGTGTGGTATAGTGCTCAGATCCTGGTCCAGATCTGCTTTTGATTAAGGCAAGTAGCCTGCAAATGTATCTAACTGACTAATTAATTCATTCTTGCACTTGCACTTAAGAAAACACTGTATCTCAGAAATGGCAAGAAAAAAAGGGTAAATGTTCTTAAACTGCCTCTATTTATCCCTTGAAATTAAACAGGCTGTTTTTATTACGGTACCTTGATATAAATAAAGTGTAAATCATCTGTTCTGATTGGCTGCACTGTATTGGCTGCACTGCACTGTGCCTTATTCAAAAAGCAGTCTGGACTGAAACACTTCTTGTAGCTATCACATCAGTGGGTGGAGTAACGTTTCTGGGGTATATAGACAGATACGTTGCAATACTTTGTCTTATGTAACAAATGACATGTTTTATTAATATTCTAAGGGAATAGAGGGTTAACACATCATCTACATAGAACATACGTCTGCACAATTTAATGCACAATTACTGTTTATTTGCTGAATTTAACATATTGGGGAAATCATAAAGAGTGTGGTCTGTGAAAAAGTCATGGCACATTTCATTTTGTATTTTGTGTTTTATTTTGTAGTTAAATTCAGCAAATAAAAGGAAACTTCGCACTAATATTTGCCAAAAAATTCAAAGTTTGTTCCCTGTAGAAGAAATGTTAACATAGTTTCCCCTAATAATTCAACAAAATATGTATTATGACTGGAAGCATTCAGACTTCAGCCTACGACTGTATAGCGTTGCTGTCCAAAGAAAAACATGTAACCCTTATTTTAGTCTATTTTTACTTTTATGCTTCATTTGAGCACCTGTCTTTTACAATGTGTGCAAATTTCATGATGAATGTACCAACAGAAATGGCCCAAAATCACTTACAAAAAAGTCTACTTGTTTCTCTTTGGTCAGTCACAATACGTAAATAAGCTGGTTTCTGTGATATCACAAAACCAATTCATTTAAAACTGAGATTTTTTGCCGCTACTAAATTCCCATATATGGACTCTATAGACTGGAGAATGAGTGATATATAACATGACCAATGTTTACAAAGTACATTACAATTATTTTTACGTTTTATGAGCTTTTTAATTTAGCATATGTAAATGGCAGCTGATGTTCTCAAATATAATATATATAAAAAAGAAAAATAAAAGAAGTTATAAAAAGTAAAAATAAAATGATGATAAGGAGATAAAAGTATTGTACTTGGTTGGGCTGAGGTTGGCTGCCTCATCTCCTGGAGATTTACTGCCTTGAAGTTCAGTTCCTTTGCAGACAGCTAAACAACTTTCAGTAGCATCTGAGTATCTGAGCATCTGAACATTTGAGTTAGTTGTCATATATAATGGTGTGAAAAATTAAATACAAATCACCAAAACGTTCAGAGAACACTGGACATAAAACTTGTTCTGTGCATTCATACAAAACCCGAGTATCTGTGCAACGTTACATCCAGTTAACCACAGATCAAGTGCAAATGTCAGCGGCCACTGTTTATTTGTGTTAGGTTTCTGGGGGGCAACAGCATCACTGTGGTTGAGGGTTTGGAGCAACTGAGCGAACTGAAGGAGCTCCACATAGAGGGCCAGAGACTACCGCGTGGAGAGAAGCTGATTTTTGACCCTCGCACCATTCTCGCTCTCTCTGTAAGAACCTCAAAGCACCACACAAGACCACACTGGAGCCCTGAAGTCTCCTCTAATGTTTATGATACTTGTATCGCGTCCCAGTACTTCACCTACTTATATGTATCCCCTGTGTACACTACCCTTCAGAAAGTTGCTGGAATAGTCTTTGTTTTTATATACAATTATAAGTACTGTAATATAAATATACTATAATACAATGTAGATTTAACTACCATATTAGTGGTAAATATAGATGTTTTATTCAGTGATTCAGGAAGTTTTTACATTTTTAAATTGATATATAGTATACTGTAATTATCTATTTATAATTTACCTCAAGATTTGATCACTACTTTTGAGGCATTAATACAAATCTGGTATATCTGATGGCTTCTCTATGTATAAGATACTCTACACCTGTAACCTATAGTCTACTATTTGCCGGTAAATACATACATACATATGTTCAAAAGTTTAGAATCGCTATTCAAATGCTTGGAATCAGTGTTTTCAATACTGTAAAAAAGATTTGGGGAAACGACTGAGAAAAAAATTGATATTCAGCCTCATAATTCCTCACAAGCGGTGATCAAACCTTAAGGCAAATTAGAATAGATCTTATTCAATAGATCTTTTATGAATAAATCTTTTTTATATTATTGATTCTGAGCATTTGAATAGCGATTCTTTTGGACGTATGTATGCATGTATTTACCTACGAACAGTAGACTATAGGTTACATGTGTAGAGTATCTTATACGTAGAGAAGCCATCAGATATACCAGATTTGTATTAAAGCCGTTTTTGTGTAAGCTTAGATGATAGTAAAAGAGGGTCTCTGTGGTCACTTACTTCAACATAAACTGTTTACTGCCTTGGTTTTAGGTAAACAAACTGCAAATCTGAGAATTTTGTTTATTTTTATAATTAAGAAAATTGCAGCGAGTGAAGGAGCCTTCCAAAAAGCCTTCCTTTTAGTAGCACAGCCTGTTCATTTATCCATTACTAGATGAACGGATTCCATGTTTCAAATACAAAAACGGTGACTCGTACTGTGCTTTGCAGGGGTCGTTATGTGTTTTGAATATTAATAACAACAACATCGATGAAGTACACGATCTGGTGGTCCTTAACAAGATGACCCATTTATACGCTGCAGACAACCAGCTACAGGACGTGCAGGTAAAGGGTTTCTTTATTATGTTTCAGAAGTGACAGAACTCAGTGAAGTCACTTAGTTGTAATTACATTAATGACATAACAAAATATAGCGTGCGGGTTAGGTTCGATAAAGATGATATGATATGGAGAATGCTCTAAAAAAGCCTATTCCTGCAAATCCTGCCAGAAATTCCCAGTCTAGAGTTGGACAGGGTCAGAATTATTCAACAAATCAGTGGGCTAGTCTCTCTAGGGACCACCTTTGCTGACAGCTTAAACAAGCGCAAGTTTTCCTTCTTCCTCAGTAGACTTATTTTACTCCACGTTATATATACCTGAACTGCAGCTTTGTGAATACACTTTCCTCTTATTATAGGCCATACTAAAGGCCTGCATGTGCCCTTTTATGATGCCCCCTTTCTTCTGGGCAGGCAGTTTGATGTGTGCAGGCTGACAGACTTGAAGTGAAGTAGGTATAAAAACCTTGCCGCACGATCACACGGTAACTTCTGCACGCAGGCCAAAAGCCACCCCTCAGAGCCACTGCGGCAGGTAATTGCGATACATGTGTCAGAGGAAGCTTTCATGTTTAGCAGATATCTCCTTTAATTTATACAACCCCTTGGCCACTATTGATTCCGCAAAGACAGAACCCCGAAGGGTCGATGCTTCCTCTTTTTTGCGCAGTTCAGTGGGAATCCAGTGGAAACATTATGGATTTTTAAAGGAGATTATGACAAGCAGTCAGCCGAGTGACAAATGGGTATCTGCAGAGGCCGTTAGTGGCGCGTGGCCAGACGGGTGAGGACGGAGGATCGAAGTGCTGGTCAAATACAGGTTCATAACTGGCCATCATTAGTCCAGCACGGGGCTGGAGAGGACCCCAGTCAGGAGTGCATTCAGCACTCGTGCGCATGGGAGAGCAATTTGGTGCTGGGCAGTTCCCAGCCAAGCCCTCTGAGTGACGGGCCTGACACGATCATTTATCAAAGCCTGCGAGCGCGCGGCTCGCCGGGGTCCCGCTAGAGTTGATTGCACGCGGACTGAAAAGTGGAAGCACTTTGGCTGAGACAGGAAGGCAATGAACAATCAGAGTCCAGTGTCCAGAGAGTGTTCATATTTCCAGGCTGGATTAATGTGTCTTTAGATAAACATACACTCTGGGCAGCGTGCTGGAGGGCAACCGCCCCAGGGAACTTGTTAGTCCGAGTGACAGTATTTATTAAAGCAAGCTGATGTTTTGTTTACGCCTTCGCTTTCATGCTAAGTAACTAAAGCTGGTCTCAGCTTTTCGAAAATGCAGATTTTTGACCCTAGCTGCGCAGATTGTTAAATACGAATTCTCTGCCCGAAAGATGTTAGTATATAATTATTCTCTTGAATTGGAAGCAATAACAGCGAAACGTACTGTTCAACTTTCAGGAGCTGGAGACGGTGTTCAGCCGATGGCCTCAACTTCATCGAATGGATTTGCGTGGAAATCCTGTGTGTCACAAACCCAAATACAGAGACAGACTAATAACCGTGTGCAGAAAGCTGGGTGAGAGCATGGAACTGCAGGTCACTGATTATACAGAGCATTTTTGTTTATTTAAGGGGTGAATCAATTTTACTTTTGTTTAAAAGGTTTTATTTTAAATGTTAAAAGCATTAAACAGTTTATACAGTACTAAGCAAAAGTCAGAGACCACACATTCATTTATTTCATTTCCAGTCAAAAAGGCTATTAAATGCACATTATTCCTTTTTTAGCATCAAGGGAAAAAATTACACAAAAGTCTGAACAGCTAAATATAATTTCTAATTTGTCCATATTTAGTGCATTCATCTTTCACCTTTATTACAGCTTCAGTTCTTTTTAAGGAGACTTGCTTTCAGTTTTGCAAAGACATCTGCAGGGATATTTTTCCAGAATTCGGCCTTAGAAGTTGCATTTTTTTAGGTTCATATGATGCAGGTAATCTCAAACACATTCAGTGATGTGGAGGTCTGGACTCGCACGTGATCAGTACTTCAGTCACTTCTTTGTTTCATAAGCAAATGTTCTTAGGGGTTTCTTGAACAGCTACACTTCCTTTCAGACCCATAGCATTGAGATGTCTTCACACATATGGACAGAAACACCTGTGGATGTTTTCAGATCTAAAGCAAGAATGGAGCTTGACTTTCTCCTCTTTCGCAAAGATGAAAGCTTTAACCCCTGCTTACTTTACGGTGACAGTTTTGGTGCTCTACCAGGTCTTGCACAGCTGTCCTGCATGGTCTCGCTTCATCATTTTTTGAGCTCCAGTTTTGGAAACTTGTATTACACTTGTTTTCCTTTAACCTAGGCCTATTCATGTGCAAATAGAATAAACCTAATCTTCTCAGAAATATCTTATGAAAACATAACTGCTCAAGGTGTGAATTACAGGGCGTCCATCAAAATAAAATGTATGTGGGGTCCCTGAAAATATACTTATTATGACATTATCCTGTCCATTGTTTAGCCTGCTTTAGTTATAATCGGCGAGCTTCTGTGTGCTGTGTGATATTCTTAACTAACTAGAGTTGCAGCAGTGGTCTGCCTCCGGGTGGTGCTGTAGCGAATTGCTTCACCCAGTTGGTCACTGTCATAGTTTAGCAACTGAAACTATGCCTAGGATACCTCTGAAAAACTTATTTGGGAGGAAACACAAACTTTTGCACAGTGCTGTTTGTCTTATTTCAGACTTCAGATTTGTGTCAATTTATTATTACAGTTTTTGAATGATGATCTTCCATATATTGTGGTTTTTAACAGAGTTGCTAAACTCCAGTCTTTTTTATATTTAGAGGACCTTGATGGGAAAGAAATTAATGAGTTATCGAGGCAGTTTCTAATCAACTGGAAAGCCTCAAAAGAAGCCAAGAAGAAAGCAAGACATGAAAAATTCATAGCTGGAGAGATAACATATCCCTTTTCTGGTATGGTCATTAGTATATTATTTAACTCCTTTTTCAGCTACTTCCCAGCTTTGAAACAACAAAATACACTAACATTTCTCTACTGTATGTATATATAAAAGATATCATTATATAATAGTAAGATATAATGCTTAAGCAAACTCGATTTCTTTCTCCTCTGACATTCTGAATTGTTCTAAATAATATTAAACATATGCAGTAAGTCCATTGCCATTATATGTCATCAGCATGTAACCAAACACACCCATGTCCCTCTGTGTCCTGTGATTTGGGATGGCGACAAAATGTGACTCACTCTGTTTTCGTTCCAGCTGACTTTCACTTGGGCCCCCAGCATCCCTTTGCCCAGAACTGTGCCGGCTTTCTGGGGAAGAGGAAGCCGCTGGAGTTTGGGAGCTTGAGACCTAGCATGAAAATAAGGTCAGGCTCAATGCGGACAGACTGCAGAGGAGCAAGGTATGAATAACACTACCTTCCATCCTTCTACTCCCTAGGATCATTGATTCAGCCACTAATTCAGCCCTCTTTTATAACAGGGGTGCCCAAACTGTTTGTCTTTGTGGGCCAAAGTGTACATATATATCTTTACAGGCCATCTTTTGGCCAGCCCTGGTTTAAAAGAATACTCTTTTGCATCTGTAAGGCCAAATACCATGGACTGTTTTTTTCCTCTGCGTTTTCCCTGTACTTAGAAAAGAACACAAACCCCGCTTTTCTAAACACACTCACTATAGAAGCCAATGGCCAGTTGCTTTGGCTTATGACAGTTGGCTCCTATTCTAAATAAATATTATAAATATCTCACCAGTGTGTCTGATGTTTAGTAGTCCTTTGAGGGGGTGTTCTATTTTCTGTCTTGGCATTATTTGACTTTGACTTATCCCCATATAAGCTGTTATGTAATTTCTCAGCAATATTGAGTCAAAACTCATACCTTGTACTCATATAAACAATCAACCTAAACACGCTTCAGCTTGTTTCCTTCCTCTCTGCTTGCTTGATAAATGGCCTGCTATTTGTCAAAAGCTACATTCTCATAGATTTTACACTTCCCGTGCAAATAAACAGCTTTCTTTCTTTTTTTTTTTTTTTTACAACTAGCCTGAGGTTAATCATCACTTCCCCTAAGCCGCTGTACGTGGGGTCATAAGCTACAGTTTAGCTTTAGAAAAACTCCCCTGTCCCCTGAGAGCATTCTCAGTAATTCACTGCTTCCAGAGGTGGACCATACGGCTAGAATTCAGGCTTGAGCCTGGGCCTTGTGCCATAGGAGGTTGGCGGTCTCTAAGGATGCTTCCTACCGCATTCCCGCTGGGAGGGGAGGATGGGAGGGTCCATCAGCAATGCTGCATGGACGGCAGTTTGAAATGATGTCCTGACAGACTTCATAGAAATCAGATGAGGGATGTGCTGGCCTCTGGCATCCCAGATCGGATGCTGTCGTGTGACAGATCTATTAAACTGAGAATGTCCATTACTGAGCTGAGAAAACAATTGAAAAATTGATTTTAAAAATGTGGCTTCTCAGTTTCTCAGTTACATTCACAATACCACGTGTTTTAGTATGATCTATGAATGACATTGCAGGTATTTATTTATTGATTTTTGGTTAATTTATAAATATACATATTTGCACTCACTTAACTAATGTTGCACTAACAGCTCTGATTCATGTGCATTAATAAATGAAATTGAATGGCAGCTGTTTATGCTCTTGATCATTTATGCATGTTATTGCACGAGAAACCTATCTAAAATTGGACACACGCAGTCTACAAGATGCTGTTAAATTAGTTCATGCTTTTGCAACTACTAGATTAGACTACTGTAGTGTGTTACTGGCCGGTTGCCCTGTTGTCTCTCTAAATCGACTCCAACTAGTTCAGAATGCAGCAGCCTGTGTGCTTACCGGGAAAATAAAGCTTGAGCGTACTACTCTGGTCGTTTTCAGTTTACTCTGGCTTCCTGTTAAGTTTTGCATCAACTACATGATCTTGCTTGTGACGTTTAAAGTTCTTAATAGCCTGGCTCGAGCATATCTTCCTGATCTGAAGTGCTGCAGCCCATCCAAACCACTTCACTCAGCGAATGCAGACTTACTGTAAATGCTTACGATCACTTACAGCTAAGTTTGTGGAAAATCATTTTCTTATGCAGTTCCTAAAGCATCCAGAGAATATTAAAAATATTAGATGCTTTATAAATTCTGATTAAAGACATTTATGCTTACGCCAGCACACTGTTGTATGCAAATGTTTGGGCATCCCTGGTCAAATGACATGTTTTGCTGATTTTCTACGTGAAAATAAGTTTACACATTCTCTAAAGTGAACCCACAGTTAGTGAGCACAGTTACTGCTAATTTACTGAATTTAACATACTGAGAAAAAAAATTGTGTGCAAACATAATGGCACATTTCATATTTTAAGTTTTATTTTACAGTTACGTATTACAGTTACAGTATGTTAAAGCCAGCAAATGAACAGAAATTGTGCACTAAAATTAGCTGGAAATATTTCAGTTTTTTGCATGGAGAGAACGTGTTAAATTATTTTTACTTAGAAGAAAACAGTAAAACATGTAACGCTTACATTCCTGAGACAGAAGGTTATATTTTGGTGTGGTCTGTCATTGTGCCATTTTTTTTCATATAGACTTTTTATCTTTTCAGTGTTTTACTTGCAATCAGGGTTTACTGACCATTTTCCCTATAATTTAAAATTATTATTTACACTAATTTAAAATTCCATCAACTGTCGTTCAAAGTTAAAATTGTTTTTCTTTCTGTAAAATTACTATTTTGAAGATAAAGTTTGTCCTCTGTAAATACCAATGCATTATTATTATTGTTATTATTATTATTATTATTATTGTTACTTACTATACCATGACTGTGATGCTAGTAACAGGAGGACTGCTCTACTGAACTACATATCATTGCTGTCCAAATCGCTTTTTGTGA
Organism: Semaprochilodus insignis; assembly: GCA_034552555.1. Classification (NCBI taxonomy): domain Eukaryota; kingdom Metazoa; phylum Chordata; class Actinopteri; order Characiformes; family Prochilodontidae; genus Semaprochilodus; species Semaprochilodus insignis. The sequence goes on from CM067497.1 coordinate 5,096,796, forward strand.
TTTTTATTTTTTTGCATAATTTAAGCACAGTAGATGTCCTTTACATTGCATGAAAATTTTATGATGATTGGACCAATAGAAATACACTAAAATGCTTAAAATTAAATCTTACCTTAAATTGAAGGCAAATAATCTTACCATTTTGGACAGCAACATATACAGTATAGTGTAGTTCTTCTAAGTTAAGCACTAACCTGCTTCTATTAAATCAGGAAATAAGGAAAGCCTACGTTTTTGAAGTCTGATATTAAAACTATGACTGTTGAGGTTATACTTCTGCGTAACTGTCCTTTTTTGTTGTTTGCATGTCAAGAAGAGTGAAGATTCCAGCCAGCGCACAACTAGTCACACAAGTGCAAGAGCCTTAAAAAATCCAGAGAGTCAAATGGCTCTGTGAACATCCTCTGGGGGGTGACTGTGCGGACCTCATAAAGGCAACTCCCCAGGCCCACACACACTTAAACACACCCGCATTTCGTCATGAGTGCATCTGGAACAGATCTGAGTGCTCTCAGTGAGATGAAGTCCATAGTTGCGGTCTGCTACTGTCATTATGTCACCATGTTTCTGTAAATGTAGATGTTTCAGAGCTGTTTCACGCTGACAGCGCCCACTTTCATTCATAGTTCGTTCCATGCACTCATATGCTGCCTGAACGATATCTTCCAAGACTATTTGATCAAATGATGTCTCTCAGATATTCCTGCGTTTTATCAGATGGATTTCTCTGGTTTTGTTCACTGAACGTTGAAGAATGCTGTTCACATGTACACTACTGTGCAAAAGTCAGAGACCACCCTTCATATAGTATATTTATTTCCCAGTAATAACAGTCATGTTGATGCCTTTATTACCGCTTCCCTACTTTTAGGAGTCTTGCTTTCAGTTTTCTAAAGGAATCTGCAGGAATGTTTCTAAAGTTCATTCTTAGAAGTTGGTTGCATTTCCTGTTTCTCACAATCTCAGTAATCTTAAACACATTCAGTGATGCTGAGGTCTGGACTTTGGGTTGGCCAGTCCATTGTTCCGAGAGCACCAGCAGCTTCTTTGTATAACTTCAATTCTGTTTTCTTTTATTGGTAAGGGCTTCTTGACCTCTACACATCCTTTCAGATCCATATCACTGACAGAAGGAAAACGTTTTCAGATCTGAAGCAAGAGTGGAGCTTGATTTTTTGCTGTGTCTCAAAGATGAAAGCCTTGAGTGCTGTTTATCTGTTAATGGTAGATTTGTTTTCCTTTGATTTCCACCTTCCTGGATTATTATATATCATTGCTATCTGAGAAAAACCTAGCTTTCTGTCTCCATTTGTTTTTTTTTTTACTTTAAAAAGTCTGGTTTCATGGACTTACATTCCTTCTCCAGTAAAGTAATCATTCTGGGGATGAATCTGATGATCAATTGTACTTAACTGCCATTATGACTGGGTACTAAATAAATAAAGGGTGGCCTGTGATGGAATATTGTATGTTTAACACTTACACTTTCACGTGAGATATGTGAAGTTTATTTGTGATCTAATAAATTGAGTTTTCACATGTTCCAATTGTGCTTTGGAATATTGGTATATTGTTTTTTTTGTTTGTTTGTTTTTCATGTATCTATGTGCTGTGTTGTGCAAACAGCAAATGCATGATCCACACTCCTCCATTTACATTTATTAGCAGATGATTAAGAAACAAATTCCTACAATTATTTAGCCAAGATTATTATTATGACTAAAAGCTTGATGAGGATATTTGCTTAGCTCACCAGCCACGGAGGCCTGCCATTCATAAAATGCAGTTCTTTTTCTGGGAGTCTCTATGGAAGATTGGCCTGGTTTAGTGCATAAAGGGTCAGTGACATAACATAAAATACAAAAGCTTTGTTCTGGTGAAACGGACATTTTTGAGCATTGGATCAGCACCATATGTGAAGAACACACTAACATAGGACTTTCATTTCAGGTCGGTGTAGCCTACAATAGGATACATGCTGTAATATCCAGCGTTGGCTATTGAGGGAGTTTTTCTAACCACACCAGGGTATAGACCTACCGTGAAAGATGTGGAGTAATTAGGTAGAGAAGCTTACTTAACCTCTTTTGCTCTACTTCATAATTAGTAGCCTGGAGCGAAACTGTTACTTCATCCTTACAAAAACAATGTTTATTAAGAACAGTCTGAGATATACATGTTATGAATAATTCCATTCATTAATTCCATCTCTCGGCATGGACCCTGGAAATCAGAGTGATTAATTTAGGAGTCTCACAAGAATTTCCTCATACTTGCCTGTTGATTGCAGTGTTTAGAGTTTATTTATTGGCCGTGTCTCAGGAAATGAAGCTGCGCATTGCTGTCTGCAGGTTGAAATATCATAGCCAATATCTTCACCGCTCAAACTGCTTGGGTCCAGTTGTTGCCAGTAGCCAGTATCTTCAAGCCACCCTGGCAAAAGAATAGAAATGATGTGTTGGCAAGCAATCGATTCCATGTGCTCGAGTGCAACTGGGATTGATAACAAACGGTTGAAAGGTTTAACTATACTGAGGTACATTAGCGAGGAACCTAAGCTGCTTTGTTGTCCATCACGTGTTCCATTATAATCATTTATCTTTAGGTCCCTTTATTGGCTTTATTGCCATTCTGTTCAGAACCTGCCCCACTTTGCTGTTTCTCACAGCTCTCACTTTTGCACTTTGGCACTTTCTTTTAGACCAAAATGCAAAAGAATACTGAACAAACTCAAGTTACTGATGGACGTAGGTTATGCTAAGAAGTTCCACTGCACTTCCACAAGCAACTCAGTACTTGAGAAGTGTTGGACCTCATCCTCAAGTTGGCTCCTTCTGCTTCTCCTTGACTGATTATTTCACTGAAGTAACAGTGTAACTTTGACTGTGGGATGGCTTTAGAGTACTAGATGAGTTATGCCCACCAAAGTTCCATTCACTACAATGTCATTTGAGAACTCCAGATAAGGACAGGCTTAACTATCTCCATATTTCAGTCCTGCCTTACTGAGCGAGTTAGGTTAGGAGCTTAAACTGGTCCAAAAATGGCTGGTCTCCACTTTTCCCTCTTCAAATGAGTTAAAGGGAAAAGTGCGCGGAGCCCCTCTGGCTGCCACTGAGCTTTAAAGGGCCTTGATTAATTGCACCGGAGTGAAAGAGCTGTCAGCTCGTTGTTTTCCCAATAAATGAGAGGCTCCCGAGAGCTGCGCGCCGCTTCAAGGTGAGGCGCTGCTTTATATAGATTTTAATGCAGGGGGAGCGGAGCTGGTCAGTCAGACACGGAGAGCCAGAGCGCACGCTGGATGGCTGCATGTCCAGCGCAAAACTCCTTACACGCGTATAGGCTGAAGGTAGGTCTGAGTTTCACAGGACTTTTCTTTTCGGGGAACAGGGTTTCGTTTCACTTTTTCACCAACTCGGGTTGAACTAACTCGGGGCTGTTGTGCAGATGGTGCCTGCTAAAACATCTCGTGAAGTTTGACGTAGATAACGGCGCGATAAGTGTTCTATATTTTACTTAATCGATCAGTCACAATAAATGGTAGACTAAATATATTACTACAGTACAGTGATATACTCTGTCATATATCGCAATCAATCAATCGCTATTAATTTAAGACTATGTATATTAATGAAGACTGTAGACTATATTACTGTAGTAATATACTTAGTCGTGAATTAATTGCGATTGATCGATTACGATATAGGAAACCTAGAACACTTTTGGGGGGTTTATTAGCGTTTACAGGATGTTTGCATTCCGTTTTGTGTTCGAGTTTCTGGTGTGTGCATGAATACTTTGTCTTCATAAGCTGCAAACCTACGTAGCTTAGAACGCTTATAAACAGTTAAAGTGGTAAAATGTTAAGTGGTAAAATGGTTCTTTAATGGTTCTACAGCAAAAGCAATAGTACTATTTAAAACCATGCCATCTATACGGAACTATTTTCGTGCTTAAATGGTTCTTTGCATGGCGAAAATGGGTCTTCAGACTGATGGATGATGAACCATGTGTTGTGTGTGGTTCTATGGACTAGAGAACCTTGTTCTATATGGCATCAAAAAAGGTTCTGCTATTATTATAAGTTTGATGTCATAACAAAAGCACAAGCTTTTTTGGTGCTATTTAGAATACATCCAGCATTAAATGGTTCTATATAGAACTCATGGTTCTTTTACTAGAGAACCCTTAAAGATCATCTTTTTCATGTAAAAAAAATCAGAAGCATCAAAAAGTGTTCTGCTATTATTATAAGCTTGAGGTCATAACAAAAACAGACGCCTTTTTGGTGATATTTTGAACAAACAGAGAATAAAATGGTTCCATATAGAACGCATGGAAGAACCCTTGAAGAACCATCTTTTTCATTTTAAGTGCTCCAGGAAACTTTAGGAATTTAAAAGGAAAATATGATTATTGGAGTTTCATATCAAAGTTTATTAGGAGTTCTACAGCCAGGAAGTTCATGTCCAAGTTGATTATATACCCATATAGCCCAGAATATGGATGTTGTATAATGTAATGTGGGAATATGAGCTGGGAAAATTATAAGGAAAACTTCCAGGTGCCCAAAATCCTATCATAACGCACGCGCCCAGCCCAAACCCACACACCGCGCTATATAAAATAACAGATGCGCTACAATTGGTGGTCTGCTCTGTCTTGACCTACTGCTAAGTGGGACCCTGTTCTGGAGCTTCTGGTTAAAGCTGCTGTAGATAACCGAGTCCCCTCGCTGTGTTATTACTCTGGTGCAGGTCCGGCGCTGATCCCGTATGGAGCCGCAGCCCGAGAGCCCCGAATGCAGCCCCAGTCCCAGCCCGAGCCCGGACTCCGCTGAGCGACGGCGCTCCAGAGGGCTCGCGGGCCCCGGGCTCGTGGGCAGGGGGCGACCGGCCGCCGCCAACGCCGCTCGCGAGAGGAGCCGCGTGCAGACGCTCCGCCACGCCTTCCTGGAGTTGCAGAGGACTCTACCGTCCGTGCCGCCGGACACCAAACTGTCCAAGCTGGACGTGCTGATTTTGGCCACCACGTACATCGCCCATCTGACCAGGACCTTACAGGAGGAAGGGGAGGAGGAGGGGGACGCGGGCAAACACACGAACGAGGCGTTCAGGTCACTCAAAGGGGACGGCTACCTGCATCCTGTCAAAGTGAGTTGAACTTGATCCGATACTGTTTTTACGCGCATTTGGTGTTTATGTTTTGCTCACGCCCGTTTTTGTGTTTGCGCATTAATGATTTGCGAGGTATGCCTACTCGCATCAGCTGGAGCATATCTTAAATGAATGTACAGCTTTAACATATCATCCAGAGAAAAACAAGTATCTCCAAAAATGGCAAGTTTACAGGAGAAAAAACCTGATTTTAATCTAAGTCAGTGGAACCAGACTTTTTGTGTGTGATTTTGGGCCATTTCTGTTGGCCAATTCATCATGAATTTTTCACACAGTGTAAACAGCAGCTGCTGTGCTCAAATGATGCATAAAAGTAAAAATCAACAAAAATAGAGATACATGTTTTTAAGTGGACAGCAATGAAATGCTTTAGGAAATGCTCAGGAAGGAAGAAAAAAAACCTAAATTGTTATCATTCATTCATTCATTCATGGTGGAACCAAGTGGAACCATGGCGGAACTAAAGAAACAACAATTTGGGGGGATATCTTCAAATGTTAATGCTTTAAACTTGAGCTGATAAATGCACTTAAAAGTTCCCCTAACTATGAATACCGTGTAAATCCACTCTCAAAGACATAACATGGCCCTAGACTACAGGCACCTCCCCAGGTAAAAGGTGCATATTTGTAGCCCTTAAAAATAAATAAATAAAAATCAAATTAATAAACAAATCGATTCTATTTTCACTGACTATGGAGTCACTGAAACTTGAACAGGGTAATCATGTTCCCTAAATGAAGGTTCTAAAGAAGTTCTCCTGAGCACTGTAAGATGGTTCAATGATTTACCCTAAGTAAGCTGGTGGCCTTTAGATCGTGAGTTTATTAAACTTTTAATAGCTAGTTAATAAAACAATAATCTGTGTTTTATTTTCTGTTAGCTCAGTATGTGACGTTCAATGAACTCAACATTTTACAGCAACCAGGTTACTAACTTTCTAAGCTAAAACACTGAGTCATTCTCCTCAGTTTACTCTTACTTATCTGCAGTAACAACAGCTTCATGTCTGACTCTTCTGTCCACCTCTGATGACCACAAAAGGGAAGAGAAGGTGGCATCTGATTTTGTGAAGTTGTAAACTGTGCTTTAAAGTGTTTTTTCTGCCTGATTGCTGAGATGTAAACAAAATAATTCAGAGTGATTTGATGTAGAATTAGAATTACAATTACAATTAGATTTGGAATATAGTGAAATGATTCATTGTAGATACTGACTCAAATTTCTTTACAGTGGTGGTGATGGAAACCAGGGGTCACCATACCTACAACACATATAAACACTTTATTTACAGTGAACCTACACGTGTCTACATGTGTATTATATATATATATATATATATATATATATATATATATATATATGTTGATGTTAAAATAGATACAAATAGGTACAACGGAAGAATGTGTGTACCTCTCTGTCACATACACCAGTGGTTCTAGATTGAACTCTCAAACAACCCTTTGCATGATTCAAGTGTGGTTTGAATTGTGAAAAGGACTGATTGAAAATGTGCTGTAGATGACAAGAGTTCTATACAGCACAAAAAATGGCTATTCTAATATTATAAGCACAACATCATAACAACAGAAGGATCCTTTTAGAAAGGGGTTCTATATATCACCAAAAAGGGTGCTTCTGTTGTTATGATGCTGAGCATATAAAAAATAAAATAACCATTTAGATTCTATATAGAACATTTTTGACCAGGGTCCTATATGGCACCAAAAATGGTTATTCTATTTTTTATACGCTTGACATTGTAACAACAGAAGGACCCTTTTTGGTGTTTTATAGAACCCTTTTCAAAAAGGTTCTATGTAGAACCATATACAGCACATTTTCCATCAATCTGAATAAGGCTTCCCCAGAGCAAAGTACCCTTTAATCACGCAAAATGTTCTTTGAGTGTTCATGGCTCTTTATAGAACCATTTCTTGACTACAGAACCCCTGAAGAACCGTCTTTTTAAAAACGAACGTATCAGACTCCACATGATCTGTTAGAGCTAAACTCCTCAGACGTCTGGTTACCATCACTTTCACTCTGAAGGACCGTGCCTCAGGTTCTAGGCCAGCATATTCCACATCATAACACCGCTCCTAGTTTGTTTACATTTTAGCCTTATAACCATGTAGAAATGGTGACATTAAACCAATTTCTGTTTTGCAGAAATGGCCGATGCGCTCCAGGCTCTACATCGGTGCCACCGGCCAGTTCCTGAGTAACTCGGGCCACAGTGAGAACCAAGGAGCGTCCTCATCATCTCAGACATAGAACCATTTGCACACGAGACTTTAAGGAGGCGACGATAAAAATGAAGGTTTAAATTATTATGATTATTATTATAACAGGAGACAAAAACGCACCGGCCACTCGGAAGTCACAGCTCGGACTCCCACTCTGAAGATGAACGCAAGCTGTCAGTCATTTCTCTCCTTCTTTTCATTCTTTCACCAACTTGAAATGAGAAGCAGTCGAACCAGTCGAAACGGACGGAGTGGCGTTCTTCTGCTTTGCTGACTGCGCGTGGAAATCTGGTGTCCTGGCTCTGTCACGTTTGTAAATAAAGTTTTTAAGGCGTGTTTGTATTTGTTTTCCCTGCTCTTAGTCTCTGTGTCTCGCTGGAGGTCTCGCTGCGTAGCTGAGCTGTGTTCTTTGTTCTAATGAGCTGTCATGCTTGACTTGTTGGCTGTGCACTTTCGGTTCAAATATTTGCACTAAATGCATGTGTGTGAACGGCATCACATCTGTCATGTGAAGTGGTCTGTCAGAGTCTGGACAATAGCAGGTCCAGTGGAAGCCCAGCTTCTTCTGCTTCTATTCCTCCTCCTTTCTATTCTTCTTTCCCCCACAGTGGTCGTCGGTGTATTTGTGGATTGTAAAGTGAGAAAAATAAAACAACAACAAAAAAAAAATACAAATATGTTTGGATATGATATTATTATTTTAATGGTTTGTAGTTCATTATAATAATAATAAAAAAATAAATAATAATAAAAAATAAAAACGCTACTTTCACTACATTGTCTATTGATTTACTACCCAAGAGCATTAGAAATGTAATGTTGATGTCTTAAAATTAAATTACAAATTTTTTTTCAAAATTACTCTAAAAATAAAAGTAATTTTAATTTCTTAAAACACTAGTTGTTAAATATGGGCTCACATAAAGACACACAGGTTTTACATGGCACAGCAATACTTCTAATCTGTATAGTGCATTTTTTTTAAGAATAAAAAAAATAATTCTAATCCTAATAAACTGAATAATTTGGGCCTTTTTAGGTTTAGGCTTATTTGACTTACACCAAAGTCTAGGGATGAAAAGGGTAAAGGTTTAGACAGGATGTAACTGATTTTCTGTTTGTAAACATCTTTTAGTGTATAGAATTTAAAAATGTGGGACACCTATATTGTAAAATAAAAGGGTCCAGGTCCATTTCAGTCCCCAAAGTGTGAACAATGTAAATGTAAAAAATAAAATAACCATTTGTGGTGCTATATAGTATCCTTGTCGAAATGTTCTTTATAGAACCAAAAATGTTATGACAACTTTATTTTTATAAGCTTAATATCATAATAACAGAAGGACCCTTTTTTGGTGCTATATAGAGCCCCTTTCTAAAGGGCCCTTCTGTTGTTACAACGTAAATGTACCCTCAAAGGTACAAACCCACAAATGATAAGATGCATGTTTTTTTGAAGTGAAAATTAGTGAACACGTCCTCTATGTAGAAACTTTGTCACATTGTAATGCACAGTTACTGTTCATTTATAAAAGTTATAGCAGATTTAATATTTTATGTCTTATCTGTTCCTATATGTTACATTTATAAACAAAAAACGTAATTTGACTGGGGATCTTAACATTTTGGCATATGGCTGTACACTACATTCATGTTTCCAAGAGAACTGTGCATATTTGGACATTTCAGGGTTTATGGAGTCAGTATAACTTAACAAATAGAACAGCTATGGAATAGAATACACGTATGTTCCTAAACTAAAGGTTTGCCCTTGATGGTACCAACCTAGTGACAGTGTTTGTATCTTACAAGATACATTAACGTACAGTGTAGACTCTGCATTATACTTCAGTTTTCCTTTATTAGTTTTATAATTCTGCACTCACATGTATTAGACAGCACTGCAGAAAATGTACTTCTGCTGTCTTAAAACTGATTGTAAACATATAGACAGATAGATAGATAGATAGATAGATAGATAGATAGATAGATAGATAGACAGACAGACAGACAGACAGATAGACAGATAGATAGATAGATATTTTAATATAGTTTTAATACATAATAATTTATTATTATATATATTATAATATTATATTTGATTACTCCTTACAAGCTTTATGGGCATAAATAGCCCAAATTATTAGGTGGTTTTATTTCATTTAAAAAATGAAAAAAATAAAAAGTTTTGTACTGCACAAGACCTAACAAATAACAAGCACGTTTTGCCTTTATCATAAATTGAATGGGTCTGATAGCACTGCACTGTTTACAATGTAGGTTACACATGGGTACGTGAAAACATTCTCACAAATGCTAAAGTCTTGAAAGAAAAGTGTTTTTGTGACTTTTATACAGTATGTCTTACTACCATGTCGACTGCGCGGTATTGCGCACGCGCACCGTGGAGCGGACGCTGCTGATGTAATAAAAACGCGCATGCGCAACACCCTCTTTCTCTCTCTTCAAGCATGGGCGCCTGGACGGAGACTTTTTGGGGAGCTCCGAGGCTCCAAAGCAGATTTGCTTACTTGTGTAATTCCTCCTGCTCAGGTAAAACGGATTTCAGTAGATTATAGCTTTATTTGAACGTGGGATTAATCACTGCTGAGCGATTTATGCTGTTTTCAAGATGCCTCTGAGCGTTTCCGAGCTGGAGTCACTAGCAGAACAGAAACGAAGCAGCGCACTGAGTATCAAACTTGTTAACTTTAATCGGTTGAATGCGATTCTGAGGTTTCCCTTTATAAGTAGCTCTCTAATGTGGGATAGAAAACCTATCCAGCTGGTGTCCTGCATCTTTTGTGCCGAGGCATGACCACGTGGTGGTCACGTTTTCTCTTCCAACTTCTCAAAGGCTCGGGCCTAACTGGTCTTAAACCTTAGCTAGTGCGTAGATAACTGAGTTCTATATCCATAAGGACCTTCCATCAGATGGTGATTCATCATATAGCTACTATAATTCATGCTTGAAACAGGCTTGTTCGCAAATTTATTGATTTATTTTCCAATATGGTACAGTTATAAACAAAAACTTGGATTTTGACTGGGGATGTTAAAATTTAGGCATAGGACTGAACACTACATTCACATTCCCAGGTGAACTGTGCATATTGCAACCTTTCAGCATTTGAGTCAGCATAACTTAATAGAACTGCTATGGAGGGGAGCCATGCTGGTGGAGGAAATGTGAGACTGCAATCCCTGCAATATAGCAGTCTAGTTCTATAACCATCCCTCATTTACCGTATCATACAACTCATCAGCTAATGACCAGAAAAGTGCAAAAATTCTAAGTGTTACTGGAGGCTTATCCAAAGCCAAGTATATATTTGATTGGTCATCTTCATGAGGTATATGTAATGTGTGAAATCAGTGTATGCCTCTCCCATCAAAACAACCAACCAGTAATTAAACAGCCTGTCTTTTAGCCCATGACTAATTTTTATAATGTGTGGTGTTAACTTTAAAGAGGACAGAATGCATTTGTTCTACATTGTCTACATTAAAGGTATGTCACTTAGGTCGAAGTGAAAAATGCCCAGATGTGTTACACAGCCCTATGTTGTGCATCCCTCCAAATCAGTACACCAGCTAACATTTGAGTCAGTTCAGTATACTGAATATAATGTTCAGAGTTCTCCTATGATGATCTTGAAGAAAATTTGAATGAAAATAAAATAAGATTACAGCATGCAGGCAGGAGGACTGCGATTTATGATGTGTTCAAACAATGCAGTTACATTAGATGGCATTAATAACAGATTGCTCTTTCCCACGATGCCTTCCCTTGCATCAGTCTCACCGCAGTAACCCCTACAAAAAGCGGGTGGTGTTCAAACTATCAGGCCATTAATAAGGAGAATTACAAGCTTTGAGCTGGTGAATTATGTGGATGTTGTTCACTCTCTAGTATGCTGGGGAAACGTTTTTACACGTCTAGCATTTCTCTCAGTAGCATGTGCGAACCAAATTTGAGCAGTGCAGTGGATGACCTGTTAATTATGATTATCAAATAATGTTGGAATTATGACCCAAATTGTTCAACAGGCAGCTTTAAATGTCCCTGCAGTACTGTTATAAATCATGTTGGCAGTTGGGTGTCCCACTTACATTGATAAATTGCCCCTTTGCTATTTGCCCTACTGTTGGTCAGATTGTCCACTGGCTATCTCCAGGTCCATGTCCCCTGTGAGGCCAAGTTGGTTTGGGAATGGTCTTCACGTGACCTACGTTGGGGAAATTATGAATTTTTAGCCCTCTCAGAGGGGCTGCAGTCTTGGTGGAGGTCCTGACCTTGAGTTAAACTAGCCTTGGTAAGGCCTTTGTGCTGGTGTGGGGAGCTGTGCTTTCAAGCTGTGTTACATGTGGCCTTTGGCCTTTAGTTCATCAGTCAACTTCTGAAGTGAAATCAGCTTCACTTATCGATTGTGTCCTCAGCACTGCTTATGTGAACCAGCATAAAATCAATAGCTTTATCACAGAAGGGCTAATTAGTCAGTGGTCTGTTTTTGAGGTTCTCTGTCTCAGGTTTAAAGTTTTAAGATGCCATCTGTGGGGGCTGAGGGAGTGGAGAAGAAATACTGTTCTTAAGCAGATTGTATTTTCTCTTTGCAGTGGTGTCAGATGACCACTGCTGTTGGGCTGCAGATCATATGGTAAGACATTCAATTATTTCATATTTGTAAGAAATTTTAAGATGCTGGAAAGTTGGATGCCTTGTTTTTTGATTTTACAGACACAGGTGAACAAAGTGGGGAGGAAAAGGATCATTTTAGTGCATTTTAGTAGCAGTGATTTGTTACAGCTGTGATGATTTTCACATTGTTTTTGCCGTTTACCCGTCTGACCAGATTGGGATGTTGATGCTGTGATCATCTGAGCACTCAATACCAGAATCACTCAAGCTCTAGTACTGCATGTGGAGAAGATATGAGGGACTTGCTTACAATTACTTAATGTATTTTTATTTTTTCTCCTCAGAAATGAAGGTGACTTTGTGAAGGGATGACCTGAGTACAGCTAAAAACATGGTAAATCAGCTTACAAAGTTTGTTGAAATTGTGGCCATGAGATGCTGTACACATGATGATTGTCACGTTTTTGCCGTTTACCCATCAGACCAGATTGGGTTGTTGATACTGTGCCTATCTGAAAAGTCATCTTGTGGTCATGTATATTAAACATATCAGATTCAGTGTGTTGTAAATCTAACAGTAGGTTTGTTTCTCTCAAGGCTTCTTGAACCTATTTTCTCCCCCTTCTCTGCAGTGCTCAGTTGAGTGAGGCCACAAATTTGAACTTGCTGTGATCCAGAATGCATCAGTAAGGTGAGAAGAAACCTTTTTAGATAAACTAATGTCTCACATATACTGTAGATGTGTACTGACTATGATGATTTTTCACATTTTTGCCGTTTACCCGTCTGACCATACTGGGTTGTTGATACTGTGATTATCTGAGCTTTCTACTGAGCAGTAGAGGCGTTTGCTTTAAACTGCTGCCGTGTGCTTAAGCTTTAACCTTATTCTTGTTCCCCTTTCCCTAGTGATGAGCATGGCCATGACGGTGTGATTGCGGTGACCAGTGGTAGGTCATCTTTATTTGCTTGGGGAAAGTTTTAAATACAGATTATGAAGTATTAAGTACTTTGATTGCTACACCTGCTATGATGATTTCACATTTTTGCCGTTTACCCATCTGACCAGATTGGGTTGTTGATACTGTGACTATCTGAGCAAAACAATCATTCAACACCTCATGTTGAGTCTGTAATGAGACGCATGCACTTGAAGTGCTGATTTGCCTTTTTTCCTCCCCCTCAGAAATAAGAGCAGCTTTTGGAATAGGAAGACCTGAGCAGGGATGTCCAAGGACATGGTAAATCAGCTTACAACATTTCAGGGTGGTTGGAAAAAATATAGCCATAAGACAAATTCTCATTTCATTTGTATGGAATGGTCATAAGTTAAATACACAGATAAACAAGAATTCTGAATCCGATCATATAACATCTTGAGAGCATGTTAATACATTTTGACCCCGATCTTTAGCATTCTGTAGATCATTAGCTCATGAAGCTGGATTGAAGTGACCTTTTTAAATGTAGGAACCGCAATTTAATTTCATGCTTTTAACGTGTGTAAGCTTTTTTGCTAGCTGCTCACCTCAAATAAAAATGTACCCTACTCTTCCATGATGTAGGTTGCAGCTCCTGGTGCGTAGGTGTACACAAAGTGCAATATCTGCTGGTGGAACTCTTCCAAGGTCAGGTCTCGTCCGCGTAGGGAGTCCAGGTCACGCAGATCACAAAGAAAGAAGGCATCGGGTGGAATAACAAGCGCCGAGGCCCCTGCGTTCCCAAGACAAACTCAAGAACATGTAACAAGACCTTGATCTTGACTTGAAAGACCATGAACCTAACAATGAAGTTTTTAATAGTGCACAGAATGCTACATTTATTGTAATCTTCAGTTAATAAATTAAATAAATTGTCTCTTTGCTTCTTCTCCACTATGTGCCATCACAAAATTGTTTTGTAACCTGCTTGGGACTAAACTCTATTTCTCCTTAACCTTCGACTACCTAGTATGTTGACTGTAAGGGTATTTGAATAAGCCCAAAAAATGTCACTTCAGACACTGCAGCGTTTGTCGGGGGCACAAGTTGCAAATGAGTCTTTGTAAATCTAAAACCTATCTGGCTGGAAAAGTAAAAGTTTACCGTGTTTAAGGGTGACTGAGTTTTCACACAGCAGCACTGCAACAACTGCATCTTCTTCCAAAACTTGTGTCCTCAGGCTAAGCTTAGCATGAGCTTGTGCAAGAGCAATCCTGGTAAAAACAGTAGATGGATATATTCAGCATTTAGATGCAGTTCATGCACGATTAAGGCCATGCTGAATGTCTTCTGACCTTGTGATCCACAATGAAACCACACTACTCTTAACAATGGTGAATGGTTATATGGTTTATAACATGAACAGCACAAAAACAAGTGTCTTGGTTTTTCTTGTGGCTGTCACTACCCCTTTGTCAGCATACCTTTCTTTTTGTGCATTATACCTTTTTAAGATTCTGTGGAGATTTTTAAACATTTTATGAGGTGGAAAATGGACTGTTATGGGGAGGTTTCTGCTTAAAATGTATTTTAAAGCGCTTGTCATTCAGCATTACAGATATCTAGGAACTGGTTCTTATTACATCCATTATAAAGAAATTAAATCATTTTACATTAAACAGAGATTGTGATTGAATTATCCAGATTCTGAGACAAACTAAGGGTAAATGTTGTATGACTACCATCTAGTGGTAAACAGAAGTACTTCTATGGTGGAGAGCAATGACATGGAACACTTCTATACTGCACAGTTCAGTGTTTCCTGCTCAGCACAGCTTATGTAAACTCCACAACTAACTACCATGCACTTAATACAGCTAAATCAAGTATGTACTGTATAGCAGAATAAACAAGGCAATACCCCAAGCCTGTGGCCAAATAGCACTCAGCTCCAGTACTCAGTTTACACTTCTAACACATTTTTATTGTTTAGGCTTAGTTACTTTTGGTCTGTGCTTACATCAGTTTGATGGAAGTGACAGATACTGAAGAGCCCTGGGAAGTGTCTGAGCGAACCCTCCGACTGGCCATGTAGTAGCCATGGATCATCTTCTCTGCCTCAGGGCTCATGTCTACTTTCAGGCTCCGTGCATAAGCCAGTAGCTAAAGTAGAGAGTATGACAGTACTATCAAAATCTTAAACTAATGTACTGTATGTAGTAAGTCTTTGCTACAAATATACATATATTCATTTTATATTATTATTTATTATAAATGATTTTTTATAATTAATAGCCATTATTGCATTTTTGACCTTTATAAAACTGATGCTGCAGAAGGCTGCAACATGCAAATAAGTCATCTAACTAGTCACAATGTGCTGTGAGTAGTTTGGCCAAATCAATGCTTCTGTGAGTGTTGATAAATCAAGGCATTTATGTAATACAACAAATGTAAATGACTTTGCGCAGGCTAATCTGTAACCACATCTCATTTTTAATTCAACGATGTGTGTTTTAATACCATATGAAAAATGTTATATGTAGCATTACAATTGTGATATTATTGGTCTATATTGTGCTTTTTTTTTTTTTTACCAAATACAGTTGACAATGTATCATTGAATTTAAAAACAGCCTATAAGAAATTTTTTGACTGGAAAGGTCAATCACTGAAAGAGTTGTGGATGGCAGTTTTTGTGGATTAACCTCTTTGTAGTCCTGTGTGGTAAACTGCATGCAAGCAGGGTAAAGGGGCTCTCCTGGTGAGATGGCCTGCCTCAGGGTGTGCACTGTCATAGGAAGGAGTGGGTGGTGACCTATTGCTTCACGACACTGGATCACAAGTCCAAACGCCTCTGCAACTTGTGGGGGTACTGGACCCATCTCCTGCAGTCAGATATATAAAATTCAGTGTGAATGTTTTGATGAGTAATCTTTGTAAGCTAACCACACAGGGCATTGAAGTACTGGGGACAAGAAAGTTGTTGTATTTCAGTTTTTGTTATTAGATCTACTACTAGACTACAAAACACGAGACTTAGATAGAGTTGCATATGAGGGCACAACTAGGAACCTCTCCAGGAAAGATGTAATTGTCTCTGTTTCCTGTTACTAAATATGTATAGAGGTGGGGTCGCCTCCTAACTGCTGCAGCATTCTTTCAGGATTACCTCTCCTTTGGCAGCAAATGGTCATCTGCAGAACCTTGGTATTGCATAGTTTTGAGTTTGGTCCTGCACAGTACTGCATAGTCTTACAGGAAATACCTCTCCAAAATAGAGCTACAGATTGATATCTAAGGAAGGGTGGGTCATGGACTTCCAACACATCCTGTGCTCTCACTTGTACAACCTCAAAAAGTGGGTTACTGGAGCATTATCAATTAAATAAAAGTCTTAGCTTGGGCAAAAACATCTACTGTTACTCTATGTAATCTGATTAGTCTTACAGTGTAATAAAAATGTCAAAATTAATGATTCTACAAATTAAAACATTTAGAATGACATTTTCCATTTATTATAAAAACAGGGTATCTGCAGAAACGTCTGACCCATTTCATTACAATCAGCAAAGAAAAAGAAAATAGTCTTAAAAAGTTTGTCATTCCCAAAGAATGCAATTTGCTTTTGAAACAAATGGCAATCACAAAGGAAGGGTTGATTTTGTTTGTACAGAGCAAAAATCCAGGAAAATATAATTTCGCCCGGGATTTGAGCCTAGCTGCTGGCTTACTGCAACAGTAATTTGAATTATATCCTACAATGAGGTCACATCCCTGCTGTTGGATGACGCTAAACAAACGTGTTTTATATTAATATGAGACGGTGTGAACCCACCACAGATCCCAACACCACACTGTCGGGCCTGATTGGCTTCTTGGAAGGAGCTGCTGCATCAGCCAGTGCCCAAAAGTTACACTGGATGGAGAAGGAGAGTTGCTGGTCAACATCTTCCCCATACTTCTTTCCTGGGATGAAGACAGGCACTGATCTGCTTTCCAACACTAAGGAAACAGAGTCACAGTGAACCATGAGTAAACATAGAGGGGGAAGCACTAAACTTGCAGAGTGCTCTGTTAGCAAGAATGTTGTAACTTGCCTGAGGAGTACTCAATGGGCAATACTGTCAGAAATAAACTTGCAGGGTCTTCTTGTTGTAATAGTGATGTAAGTCGACACTTCTTTTCACATCGTACCTGACTGGAGTGTGTCTAGCCTATCTCTCTTGTAGCATGTTAAGTCTCCCAGCAGGCAGATGCCTCCATTGGCCAGCAATGCAGAACCAGCATGGATGTTGGCTGTTCCTGCTCCATGCTCATCTCTGGACAGGGAAGCAAACAACTCTCCAGTAACTGGATGACGAACACCTCGGGCAGCTAGGCCTAGACTATATGTCATCAACCTGGCAATAAATCCGCGCAAAGAATGAATACGACATTATGTGGTAAATCTGTTGTCTCGTTTTTATGTAAATCTGTCATTTGTGCAATTCTGTGGAAAATACAGGTGAAATAAAACAGTCTACAGCCCTTCATTTCCAGTCAAGTAAAAGGAGGTGCAAACGAGGATTTAGTTGGAACCTCCTGAAGTTCAGAAATGCCACTGCTCACAAGTATTTAAACAATTTGTTTTTGTCATTTAATATACACTACATACAGTGCATATATAACTTAAAGAGTGTCCATATGTCTTTTGATCTATTGCACTTAGAAATATGAACAAAAGGTATGTATTTATAAGCCTGTATGTATAAATTTTACTGACTGGGGGAAAGCTGTCCAGACACTACATACATATAGTTAAATGTTAGGTAAAAATCAATCAACTTCTGGAAAATGATTCATCTTCTGGTGGCCTTACTGTTGTTCATTTGGAAAGATCAAATGTGTTGCTTGATGTGTGATACCTATCAACGATGAGTGTATCACTGGTGAGCGCTAGAACATCCAGATGGTTGTGTGCATCTGGATTCTCCCCCTCAGTCTGCACCAGGCTGAGAAGCAGCACCAACTTCAGTGTGCTGTAAAGGCCAGGCGGGAGTACTGCAGATCCAAAGGAGTTGGCTATAATAGCAGAGAATCTCCACGGGGAACAGGCTGAAGCAGCATGCAGTGCCTGGAAGTTGTCGCTGATCAGGCAAGGGTCTGTGTGTATGGGTGGGGGGAGAGGTATAAGATCAGTGACTCGACTCTGAGTGTGGAGGTGTGTTATTCTTTCACCAGAGTCAAAAAAGGCCTCACATTCAGGCTTGACTGTTTGAACACTGCAGGCCTCTATGCTCCAAGTAATGTTGGGCCACTGGTGTACATGAGCTGGTATCCCCACCATCCGATAGACCTGACCAAATTTCATGGAGTTGCAAAGTTCATCTGCCCAAAAAAAAGAACCAATAATACACTTAGGATTGTTCCTTTCTCATGGAAAAAAGGTTTGCTGCCTATGTGGGTCCCAAGAGGAACACTGGGTCTCATTCATTAACAGTACAAACAAACTAACTTGTGCTAATACGTTTCACATGTGCCTTCACAGGATTCAAAAATAACTTTAATTCAAACTCAAATGTGTCTTAATAAGGAAGATTTTTATTCAGTTTCAATATTCAAATTCCAGCATAGCCAGCAAAACATGGGCTTTTATCACATTCCATTGCTTAGAACTCCATATGATACAGATAATGAATATTTATTCCACAATTTTGGAAAAGAAATCCATGGAATACAAGGGCTTCCTTTGCCTCCTAAATCCAAATTTAACCTGCTTAAAAATGATATTTTTTATATATAACCTGCATTGTTTTTTTAAATTATGAACTGATAATGATGACATCCTGATGAAGCTTCTTTGACAGCCTGTCTCAGTAAGGTTGTAAGGTGGACATTCATATTATTATTCATATTATTAAAATATACATAATATTACTATATACACTTTCTAAGATATATTTTTTATATGTGGCCTGATTCTAAGTTCTGTTGGACAGTAAAAACAACTTACAAGTAAATTTCAATGTGCCGTGTCTTTTAACCCAGATGTTTTACTTTCTGTGCAACCAGATAATGAGTGTGCCATATCACTACCATTGTGTTTCGTAACTGGACTGTCTTTCTTAACGCTAGGTCAACAAAATATACTAAAATAGACCAGACGACCAGAAGACAATTTTATTAATAGGGACTATATGGCAGCCATGGCAGTGTATTTATTTGACTACCTGCGTTCAAAAAGTTCTGTTGCAAACTTACTCTAAATGTAGTTTGGTTTACCTCTCAAAAACAGAGTGACGGACTGAAATCTTAAAGAGGAAGGGCCATGGACTCCTAGCACATCCAGTGCTCTCACATGAACAAGCTCAACCAGCTGCTTATCTAAGTGTAATCAACATAATGAGAATCAGTGACAAAACAAAATGTACACTGACTATAATTTCAAAAGTTTTGCATGACTTTGAATAGAGTTATTATTGTGTGATACAGATGGTCTCTATAATTCATCTCTAATGAACGAGATGAACTCAACTTCAGCTCTTTAAGTGCCATTCTTATTCATTTGTGTCTCACCCCCCAAAACACGAGACTTCACATCCTCTCTGAGTGGCGAAGAGCAGAGAAAGCAGATGAAGTCACTCCTGATGGTTGCAGACTCTGTGGCCCCTGGGGCATGTACTCTAATGTGGTGGAAACCTGGTGGCAAAGTGAGAACAGCTACGGCAGGAGACAAAGGAAGCACTACAAAAACACTCTAAGAGGGAGGTATTTAAGGTTACCCCTGGAGCAAGGACATTTTTCTTCTGTGCAGAGGAATCTGGCCCCTTGGGTGTATTTAGTGACACGAGTCATGGCAATTACAAGGCCCTCCATTTCCAGAGGCCTCATCGGACCATACCCACGAGGGAACTCGGATAAATCCAGACAGTAGCGGGGAAATGGTGGCATGTGTGTGGGCTTCAAAACAACATTAACCTCAAGGAGCCAAAAAGTTCATGATGTTGAAAAAGTACATTCTAATCACATCACAACTATTATTGTAGGTACAGAAAGTTCCATCCCTACCTGGTTTTCTGTAACAGTATGAGGAATCAGTGACAATGCCTTTATAGCCAGATAACAAACCTGTGAAACAGTAAACACATGTTACAAAGCCAAATCACAAAAACGGAACTAAAGGGGATTTTTGAAGTTCTGCATAATTAAATCAGTGAGACGGTAACAAAGTCATTAAGTCATTTAGGGAGAGTCTGGTGTGAAAAGTGTGATTGCAGAGAATGAATCCACAGAGATAGAAAGTGTTCCCACTCTAAGTCAAATGTCAAATTTCATTACTTTTTCCTGACTTTCAGTGACTAAAAACCTGAATTTCCATGGCTTATAATGAATGGAAAAACAGGCCACCTTTTTGCTGAGCAGACGCAAACTAGCCACAGTATTTTAAACATATTCATTTGTAAACTTTACTTATTAGTTTTACTGCTTAAACACAGATTCATGTGTTCTAAATGGGTGCACAGAAGTCAAGTAACCTTAACAATCACTCACACAATACAGGAAATAAAATGTTTTGATAAATGGAAAGTAATAATTTAAATATGCTACAAACCAAATTCCCTGATATTTCATGAGTTTTCCAAAAAATGATCCAATCCTACACCTTTCCATGTCTGGAATACACTTTTTAAAATTCCATGATATTAGAAATATTCACACAGGTGGTGATATGAATCAGACGTCTGAAACATTTAATGCCTCTAAAGCCCAGTGGTGGACAAAGTACACAAATCATGTACTTGAGTAAAAGTATTGATACCCAAGGTAAAATATTACTCCAGTAAAAGTAAAAGTCCTCCTTTTAGACCCCCGCTTGAGTAAACGTACTTAAGTATTTACCTTCAAATGTACTTAAGTATGGAAAGTAAAAGTGTCATGCTTTATTATGGCTTTAACGTCCTATTATCATTTCCGCAACAAGACTCTTTTAATAGAGGGTCATTAATTAGTCTGACACTGATGTCTATTCAAATGATCATAAGCACAGAACACTGAAGAACAGCTTCCATTAGCTAGAACTATAAAATAACTTTTTTGCAAACAAGCAAAGTTTCGGTTTAAGATTTATTTGCAACTTAGTTACAAGTTTAAGTTTAATAAAATAACTTGGTTTAAACAGGTTCACAAATGAGTTTTCCTTTAATATATTGCATTTGTACCTCTCTAAACATAACCTGTACCCTCTATAAACATAAATTAGCCAAAACAAATTTATTATATAAGGAAATAGTGTTTGCAGAAAAAGGCACTCGCCAGTCACAAGTGCATGTGTACATGTTTCTATATTGTGGTCGATTTAACCACAAAGCCAGGAACAATATGTTTTATCTGTTTACTAACCCCATCCTGCTTTACCTGCCTTCCTCCAGGTGGTCCTTGATGTAGTCGAGGCCTGAAATGGTCATTTCCATGGATGCTAAGAATCCATGAATAAGCTTGTTTAGTTTTGACATGTTATCTTTTTACGCGCACATAGGCCGAAATGAACAACACATTCCGCATAATATAGTGGAGTAAAAAGTAAGATACTGGAGTTTGAAATATAGTGGAGTTAAAGTACAAAGTCGTCCAAAATGGAAATACTTGAGTAAAGTACAGATACATGGAAAAACTACTTAAGTATAGTAACTAATTACATTTACTTCGTTACTGTCCACCACTGCTAAAGGCCCAGTAAGTTATCACATGCATGTGCCACGTCTTTTGCAACAGATTTGAGATAGAATTCCATTCATATTGGAAGGATGCATGCTGGGTGTTGTACAACAAAACAGCAACCATAAAAACTACTGCCATTACTGATATTACATATAAAAACATCTCAACTTCTAGTTCCTATCACCATTGTGATGAAAATGCGAGTAGTTCCTTTACCAGTAAAACCATTCTGTATTACTTTACATCTCATTGAGTGAACGATGCAAAACAATGAAACAATGTGTGGAATTCCCCTTTTAAGAAAAGTGATCACATCCCCTATGGAGTCTCCCCCGTCTGAAACTTACAGACTGAAAAAGTGAAGTGGCTTTCAAAGGGTCATGTAATATGCAGTCTCCCAGCCTGGCATCCAGTTCAACCACATCAGTGGGATTAACATCAAAACTGAAGCGATATACTGCGTCCACCTGTTGTGATTCTGAAAAACAATTCAAACGAGACGCGCCTCAGGGAACTCCTCAGATCGTTCAAAAATCCTACATAATTACAAGGTTAAAATGTAAACCAAGTCATTCAGAGTGGTTTGGTGTGAAATTCTCCGATCTAGACAAAACAGGTCAGAACTGTTCACAGTGGTGGTGATGGGAGCCAAATGTCTACCTCTAAAGGTCCCTCACAGAACGTTATTACATGAAATTGTTCTGACACTTTGTTTCATGATAGTTTTGTGATAATGTATTTTAATTATTTTTTTATTCAATTCATGGCAAAGAGGTACATGCAGGGTGATGTGAGGCAAAATACTGCCCAAAGAAAGCTTATGTTTTCAGATTTAGGTCAGTATGGCTGTGAATTAGACACATAGAGCAGTTAAAGTCAGAATGTCTGTGGATTAGACATGTAGAGGAGTGAGGATCAGTATGGCTGTGGATTAGACACATAGAGGAGTGAAGGTAAGTATGGCTGTGGATTAGACACATAGAGGAGTCTGGGTCAGTATGGCTGTAGATTAGACACAGAGGTGTGCGGGTCAGTATGGCTGTGGATTAGACACATAGAGGTGTGCGGGTCAGTATGGCTGTGGATTAGACACATAGAGGTGTGAGGATCAGTATGGCTGTGGATTAGACACATAGAGGAGTGAAGGTAAGTATGGCTGTGGATTAGACACATAGAGGAGTCTGGGTCAGTATGGCTGTAGATTAGACACAGAGGTGTGCGGGTCAGTATGGCTGTGGATTAGACACATAGAGGTGTGCAGGTCAGTATGGCTGTGGATTAAACATGTAGAGGAGTGAGGATTAGCATGGCTGTAGATTAGACAGAGATGTGCAGGTCAGTATGGCTGTGGATTAGACACACAGAAAAGTGAGTGTCGGTATGGCTGTGACTCAGACACACAGAGGAGTGAGGGTCAGTATGGCTGTGACTCAGACACACAGAGGAGTGAGGGTCAGTATGGCTGTGGATTAGACAGAGGAGTGTGTTTATATATGTGTTCCAGACATGTTGAACCCTGGTTCCCATCATCACCACTGTAGAGAAATCAGAGCATCCCAACCATTTTACTGTTT
Organism: Semaprochilodus insignis; assembly: GCA_034552555.1. Classification (NCBI taxonomy): domain Eukaryota; kingdom Metazoa; phylum Chordata; class Actinopteri; order Characiformes; family Prochilodontidae; genus Semaprochilodus; species Semaprochilodus insignis. The sequence goes on from CM067497.1 coordinate 5,120,055, forward strand.
ACATTGTTTACACTGTTAACAAACACTTAGATGAGCGGACAGGGACGCGTATGCTTCCTATTTGCCTTGTTACACGTTAAATGGTACCAGAATTTAAAGTTAACTGCTGCACCATTTAGGCCTAAGGTGTAACGGAAAACAATTGAAGAAGAGGCTAAATTCAGCTTCGCATCAACGACATTTTAAATTGCCGTCGCGTATTTAATTTATCCGCACTTTAGGACAGTAAACTGCATATGTTTAAATGGAGCGGGTGCGCTAATAAGCTAAGCTAACTAGCGAGCTTTACACTACTCGGTAAATAAAAGCGATCAGTTTTCCTACCAGAAACAAACCTTTGAAAGAGCTGCAAGCCTCAATAAGTTTCCGCAGCCCTCCACTTCTATCCAAGTATATTACTACCGACTCTTTCAGAGAAAGAAGGTCCTCCATGTTCAGTTCTTCAGTTCAGGCTAAGCTAGCTAGCTATAGCTAAGTTACCTCAGACTCGGTTAACTCTGCTAGAACGACACGCGCACATCAGTCGCTTTTAATGTAAACACTTTAATGTCTTAAGTCCTGAGTAGAAGAACATTATGTGGCTTCTTTCTTTAACTATAGACATGTTTAGATTTCAGCTGTTTGTGAAATACATTTCATGCAATATACACTGCATTGCACCATATAGTCCAAATACTACCAAATGCATAAAACAGGAGGTACTTAAAGGGAAATTCCACCCAACTTTAAAGAAAATCGTAATAATTAAACTGTTGAGATGTAAAAAGTGTTTTGGCATAAAATGCTTTGTTTTAGAGAAAATCGAGTCCGATTTGTTCACAGTGGTGGTGAAAGGAACCACACGTCTGAAGAGTTAAACGCCTCTGAAGTGGTTAGACATACACTGATAATGCCTGATCTTTAAATCCATTCATGGCAGAGGGATACATGCAGGGCAAGAAAACCTAATATACTCAAATTTATGACTATTAACATTATCTATAAACCCTCAGGGGATATGTGAAGTTCCCTGGTGCTTTTGGATCATAAATAAAATATTTTGTAAATAATATATGTGTGTTGTAGACATGAAGATCCCTGGTTCCCACCACCACCGTAAATAAACCATTCCACACCAAACCACTCTGGATGACTGTGTGCTTTTCAAGGACTGAACGGAACTGAAATTCTGAAATATGGGTGGAATTCCTCTTTAAACCTGCCCACAATGGTTGAAGCTGTATTACAAGAATGTCCTACCAAAACACACTTGATTACTGATATTGACTCAGTCTTTATTTCTCCAAGAGCCTGAATCGGAGTATTCAACATCTATATGTCCTTCCCACCTGGGGGGCTATTCCACAAAGCAGGATTTTTCAGTTAGCCAGATAACATAAACCCAAAGTCAAGCCTGTCCAATAGGAAAAGAGCTGATGGACTTCCTGATTGGATACTGCTCAACTTTGGGTTGAAGTTATCTGGCTAATTGAGAAATGCTGCTTTGTGGAATACCCCACTGCTGTTCTCGCATGTGCTTCTGTTTTTGTTTTTGTTGCTTGCTCCTCCCTTGCTTTGCCTCTTTGCCTTGACCCCCTCTTGAGGCTCATGTGTTGCCCTGCTCTGTCATTGTTCCCAGGTGTTTCTTGTTGAATCCCGCTGTATTTATACCCCTTGTGTTTGCCTAGCTCTTGTTTTGCCGTTGTCAGTGTAGTTATGCCCACTAGTTTGTTCTTTTTGCCTGCTCCTTGTTTTGGTTTCCTCTTGGTTTTTGTTCTTTATATAGTTTTATACTTTCTTTTGTTTGTTTTTCATAGCCGGCTTTGCCATGAATTCAAGTACAAGTACCCATCTTGCGCCTGCACCCAGCTTCGTTGTCTCCCTCATCTTTTGATAGCTAAAATGAGGGGCTGGACAAAAATTCAGAGACCCACAAACTAAACATCATCTCTCCATATTTAATATTTCTACATGTCCTTGCCCTACAGATTATAACAAATACATTCTGAATTAGACTTTTTATACTAGTTTCTTACATGTTCAATTCTAATATATTTAAGTTGCCTGACAAAGCTAATGTAACAGGCCATTCTACACAGTCGAGTCACATTATTATGACTAATATCCAGAGTAACTGTCGTCTGCAGCACAGACAGCAGCTAGACGGGCTGGGAGTGACTCGATAAGGTCCTGGTAGGTTGTCACAGGTATCTGGAGCCATGCTGACTGCAGTGCATCCCACAGCTGCTGGAGGGTCCACAAGGATCAAGGTGGTCCCACAGATGCTCAGTTGAGCTCAAGTCTGGGGGAATTAGGGGGCCAGGGTAGTAATTGGAAGTCTTGGTTGTGTCGGATATTTCTAACCATGTGACATGTTGCATTGTCTTGCTGGAAGATCACATTCGCCTCAGGGAAGACAATCAGCATGTATGGGCGTACATGATCTGCAAGGACGGATTTATACCCAAATCGGTTGAGAGGGTCTTCCGCATGGATAAGTGGGTCCAGAGAATGCCACAAAAAATGACTTCATTCATGAGCTACGTGCTGCCGCCGTCGAAAGTAGGAAGTGGTCATAACACATGACTTGACTGTGTATTTGCCATTTACACTGAAAAGGCGTAAAAATGTATTTAATGTATTTACCTTCTCAAAATGCCTTATAATTGTACAAATTCCATTCAACTTAAACTTGCTGCAGAGACACATTTGAGAGTCAAAATGTAAAAAACACATGCAATTTCTAAAGATTTTTTGTTACATACTCCAACACAAAAATGGAGAGACAAAAGTGTCTGTAGTTGCAGAAACACCTGCATATGTAATACAATGAACAGAAAAATGTACCAGCAGTTTAAAACCAGGTGTAAATAATATTGTGACTGTGAACAAAAAGACTTTATTTGTACTCATTAGTACACATAAGCACAAACACAAAGAACACAAAGCAAGGCTTTTACTTTCTAATTTAAATTCCACCATTAGTTAATTTTTTTATTCAGTCCAGTCTTACATTATTATGCCATGAGGGTTATTACAAAAATGGCATCTTTGGTAAAGAAAAAAAAAGTAAAATGTCTTAACGTATGAATAGGCCTGTAACTTTTTTCCATCATATATATATATATATATACACACAGAATGAATACATATATTTATTTATTTATTTATTTTGTTTAAGTCTGTCAAAGTACTCGGTCACAATTGCACAGTGTCCATGTCGTTAGCAATGATGTAGGTGTCAGGGGACATAAAAATGGAATGTATAAGACAAAAGCATTTTGTTTTCAAGCAAAGGGCGTATTCAGGCTTCCCTGACAGAATAACTGCCACCATATAAAATAATCTGAGGAAGAAAAGAAAAGCAACACCTGAGTGATGTCTCAGGGAAGGTAATAGATTCCATACAAAATATAAATCTGTTGTCTGGAGATAAAAATAAAGATTTCAGATACCCTGCATCACAAAAACATCTATGTACTTCTGTCAGCAAAACAATACAACCCCAAAGGTCAGGTTTTTCTGCTAGGCATTTTCTTCCCTTTCATCAAAAAAAGACTGAGCACTACAAAAGCCACTTCTCAATCCTTTTTTTTTTTTTTTTTTTTACAGGAAGGAGTCATCTGAAGGTGGAGCGTAGGAAAAGCCCAGGAAGGCGTCGTCGGCCTCCATGACACTGGCATTAACAATGGAGTGCTCCGTGGAGATGCACACCGAATTGGGAACCGTTTCTTCTGTGAATTCTGGATCGAAATTCGAAATGTCATACTGTGACTCCTGTAGGAGGAGGAAACACTGGATTAGAATAATGCACAGTCACTTTTTTACAGTACTGTGTTATGAGGATGCCTTTTAACCCAATGAGATCTTAGAACAGACTCAGAACAGATACAGTAAGTAAGTAAATAAGGTTACTTACCACACTGGGGTTAAACGGAGGTGGAATCTTCTTCTGCTCAAGGTCATCCCAGTTAATTGAAGAGAAAAAGTCATGGCTTTTGACTTCATTCTGAAACAAATACAGATATATATCGTGTCATTGGTGTCAAAGCATTATATAACAATCTTTCAAATATAGCTACAGTGGTATGCTAAAAGTTTGAACACCCCAGGTCAAATGACGTGTTAAGAAACACATCAAGTACTGAGAACTCACTTAAAGCGGAACTGCACAGATTTGTAAAATCCTACAAAATTAAAAGGTTAGGATGTAAACAAATCTTTGCGTGGTTTGGTGTGAAATGCTCTGTTGAAGAGAAACCTCAATGGTGGTGAATCAATAGTGGTGATAGGAATAGGATAGATGCCTCACAGAAAGGTACTGCACAACATACATTAGTCTGATACACTTCCTTAACTTTTACACATTGTACTGTGAAAGTTCTGCGATGAATTTTCAGCTTAAAATGTATTTTAATCCATCCACAGTGGAGAGGTACACACCAAACAGCCCCCAAAGAAAAGTTACTGCGTCAGATTTTTACCATCATCAACATTCCATAGAAAAACTCAGAAGATGATGTTATAGACATTATGACCTCTGGTTTTCTTTGTTAAATTCAGCAAATAAACAGCAACTGTGCATGGAGGTGTGTTTTTTGTAGTGGATGGGTTTAGTCAACAAAGCACGTAATTTGACCGGGAAACGGAATGTTTTGCATATGTCTGTGTAGTCTGATATTCTATAACCAACTGCAATACTGTGAACCTCAAGTTCATCTACAATAAAATGTATCTATAATTCTTAAGTGTTTTCACCGGTCAACTACTCCTGTAGTAATTTCTGCTGCAGTGTAGATCAGAGCCTTTGAAAGCTGGGCTTGTTTCAGCTCCTGAAAGATTTGTTTTGGTATCAATATATAGCATTCACTCATAATTGGATGATTTGATGAATAACCAGATTACAGTACAGTTACCGTAACATGCTTTGACAGTAACACAGACGTAAAGAACTAGACATGTAGACTATAAATCTGTATTTCAGCTCCATCCACCAGGGGGTGTTACATACAACCAGTATAACAGCTGCAGTTTGGTGTAACACCTCCTCCTACCAACTACCAACCAGCCTCCCTGTATAATCATATACATTATCTTCATGCGCATGTACAACACCCACTCACTCAAAAACCCCACCTTATTTCTGAGCTGCAAGTTAAAATGTTCACTGTACACCAAATACATCCAGAGTAATGGCGGGAAAAATAATCAAGTCTTAGATGCGTCATAATTCTCTCTTGAAAGTTTCTGATTCGATTCACAGCAGAGAACAACAACATCCACCCTCCTCTGATCAACTCTTAGGCTCCTAGGGTTGAAGTTCCTCTTGCTACTGTCCCTACTCACAGGTCTACTTAAAAGGGAACGTCACAAAGTTATGACATGAAGTGGTTGGATACATGCTGCCTTTAATCCTTTTATTTGAATTAAGTAATGGCAGAGGGGTACATGCAGGGGCAAAACAGATTTGAGGCAAAACAGTCTCAGAAGATGCAGGTTTTGGATGGTAAATAAAATGCCTATATTTGTGTTGTAGGCAATGGCGACCCCTGCTTTCCATCAGCATCATTGTAAAGAAATTACGAGTCTGTAAGTTTCTCTGCAATGAATCATTTCACACCAAACTACTCTGAATTTATCTGTTTACACCTCAAAGACTAAATGACTCAGAATTCCCCTTCAACACAGTACAGCATGAGAAAACATCCATTGTTTCACTTTCACCTACCCAACACATCCAGCTACTCATCCATCAGATGAGTATTACTGAGTTAGTGTTGTAGTTAATCCCTAAACTAGAGCTGGGTGGTATATTGACTTTAAGGTATATTGATATTTTCAATGCACAAATAAATTTTCAGGATGAAGCACTATTGTTTAGTTTAATGCTATGTTAAAATACATGACTGTATTACTTCTGTAAAGCCATAGCAGTGTTTGAATGTCTCCTCTCTCACTCTCTGAATAACCCTGCCCCGCACTCTCACTTCTGCATGTAAACCCAACCTTGCCCCCACACGCTCATGAGTCCTCCTGCACATGGAGGCAGAAGCAGTGCTGGTTCACACTCCCGAAGATGATCTGGGGCTGTATTACAGAAACTTCCTATCTGAAGTGAAGGGAAGACTATTCACAAATCCATATCATTGAACTAATATCAATTGATTAATGATGTAAAACAACAAAACTACAGTGTGATTAACTGGACATTAAGAATATTGTGTCTACCCGCCCTGCTGTTCATCATGAGGAGTGTCACCGCTCCTCAGTTTCGGTTTCTGTTTCTATTTGCTTCAGCTGCTGTGTTAGCCACACTATGTAGCCACATGACGTCCATGAAGGGCCGCAAATGGTCACCACACAGTAAAATGTAGCACTAGTCAGTGATGTGTTTAAGCAGACCAGTGGAACCAACCCATGCCATGAGAACACACCCCACACCAGTATAGAACCACCACCAGTCGGCAAAGTACCTTGTTGACAACTGGGGTTCATGACTTTATGGGGTCTGCGCCACACACGAACCCCACCAACAGTCCAAAACAATAGCTACTGCTGGTTTCAGCACGCTGGCCAGTGTTCGACCTCTCTCACAAGATAAAGTCTCAACATCTCAATAAGTCATTAATTCAAACCAAACCACCTGGAATGACCTTGTCTACATCTCAACAACTAAATAATTCATAAAATATGGTGGAATTCCCCTTTAATACTCCTGATTTTGAAAAGAATGTTAAACAAGCATGTGTCTGAACATCTATTGCGTGACCTTGTTAATTGAAAATACAACAGAAACTCACAAAGTCATCCCTGTATCCCAGCCTCCTGGTGTTGTCTTTCTCGAGTAGGGACTGTAAGATGGACCAGGCAGTCGTGGATGCACCAGGTCGCATTGGCAGCTCCTTATGCAGTATGTTGTCATACATCTCATGTGTATCCCTACTGTAGAATGGAGGCTGTTGAGGAGAGCAGAACCAATTCAGATTAATATACAACCAATTAAGATTACTAACCATTAACAAAAACAAAGAAACTGGCGCCTTATCCTTACCAAGCCATAGAGCATCTCATACAGCACAGAGCCCAGACACCACCAGTCCACAGTGTTGTCATATGGCTGTTTCCTTAGTACCTCTGGAGCCAGATACTGTCAAGAAAAGATCCAGTTTATGTTAGAACACTGGAAATTATTCCACACATAAATCATCTGTATTAGAGGAACACATTCCATAAATGACATCATGCTGTGCTTCATTAAACACAAACTTTGCAAATACTTTGGCATGGCTGATTTGGGAAACACTATTCATTATACATGGAACTGAGAACAGAATCATTTATCAAGTTTTCAATACACACTCACCACATTATAGCTATTTCTTTCGGGGGAACCAACAGTATGCTGTCATTTCAAGTATTTCTCTAATTAATCAGCAATGGGTCACACAAGGTAAAGGAAACTGGCATCTTCAAATGATGTAGAACAATGAAATAACTTCAAAATGCTAAAGAATGAAGTCAAAGTTTACAGGCGATATCAGTATTTTGCAATTGATGGTGATCATGATGATATTACCTCAGGTGTTCCACAAAATGTGGTGGTCGTGTCTGCTTGAGAGATCCCTTCCTTGCACAATCCGAAATCTGTCAAGACTATATGCCCCTTAACAGACAGGAAACGGGCATTTTAAGATGAGTTTTCACCACACAAGAAGCCAATTCTCCTCACAGCTGAAGAACCTTTTGTTTAGGCAGAATACTGAATAGATCCTGGGCCACAGGCCTATTTCTCCACATTCACAATGAGATTCACCAGGAAATGCTCCTCAACTAAAACCTAATCCAATAACAGACAATGCTACTCCAACATTCCAGAGTTAGTAATGTATTTTGTTAGGTTGGGAACTATGTATTTCTGACAGCACTAATCCTTCTTATGACTGTGGTTTCTTATAGTCTCACAATTGAGACTTCTTACTTAACCTTAGGAACTGTGACAGCTTTGTTCCTCAGATTCTGGGCTCAAACAATTAACAATGATACTTAAAAAAAGGGAAAAAAAACATGCTTACTTGGCAGTCCAGCAGGATATTTTCTGGCTTCAAATCCCTAAGAAAAAACAAGAACTCTCATTTCAGCTTTCATTTGTTTGAGGACTTGGAATACTGAATGTCACAACTGCCCAACTACATGCTGTATTAGAGGGATAGACATAGGGCTATGGCGGCTGGCACGTTACCGCAATACTGCAGTCATGTGATGCATACCGCAGGATTAAGCTCATCACCGCAATCGTTTTTGCTGATGAAAGGTGATCTACTATTATTAATCTCACTGTTAGTGAGTTGACCAACATTTGACTATAACATTTGCTGCGACTGAACACTCCTAAGAGTCACTGAGCACCAGCATGTTATTGCTCCAGACTTAAGAATTTAAACTGTTTAAAATGTATTCTCGTTACACTCCTCATCATAATAAAGCTCCATCTGAATAAACTGGCCTAAGTACTAAAGAACTAAAGTTCTTCAAACTGAATGTAATTAAATCCTCACAACAAATGTTTCAAGATCTAGTGCAGAGGTATTCAGACTGGTCCACTGACCCCACCCCCAGAGGAAGAAGACCGGTTTGAAGACCTCTGATCTAGTGTAAAGCCTTCCCAGAGGCTGTTACAGCAAAGGGGTGACAAAGTGCTTATTAATGCCCTCAATTTCGAAAGAGGTGTTCGATGATCTGATGTCAAAAAAAAAAAAAAAAAAACACAAACAAATAAACAAACAAAACAGAGAGATAGAGTAAATTAAGCTGTTGTGCTTTTAGCAGAAATCGATGCAGCCTTTAATAATAGCATTGAGTATAAACTCAGTGTACAACTTTGACAATGTGGCTATGTGACTTGCTTCCTCACACTATGTGGTTGGAAACCATGAGCCTACAATGACCAACAAGACATAAAAAGGACAATACGTTACTACAATCACACAATGACTCATTAAAACTCCATATTTCCAAGCTAACATAGAAACAGAACGCTTGCGCACACACACAGACACACACAGACACACACACATACACAGACACACACACTATTCTTCTACAGGGAACAAACTGAATGTGAATTGTATTACAACTTCCATGTATTTATACAAAAAACTATGAACTAAATTTAAATATAACTAAAATACAAATTATGCCAACACTTTTTCATGTTATTTCCAATATTTTCAATTCAGCAAATAAACAGTACCTTAATGAAAACATGCAGTAGTGTGTTTGCTGTAGAGGATCTTCAACTTACAACCGTACATAGTCACTGTCTATGGTAAAACTTTGCCCAAATGAGTAGGAAAGAATGAATAAATGAATAAATAAATAAATAAATAAATAAATAAACCAACCACGGCCATACAGCCTGACGTTCATGAAATACCTCGAAGGCTCTTACGGGTCAATCCCTTGTAAAATAAATCAAGCTCACATGTCAGTTTTCTTTACTGCTGGAAGCACTACATCGGCGAGAGCTGTGACTGCGGCCATAGGCTGTAAATTAGGGAAGTCTTCAAAGGCAGAGTTATTTTGGGAATGGACAGGCTAGCAGTTACTACTAATGGGAACTGAATGGTGCCTGGTTTGTATTTAATTTCTGGAACATTCTTTACTAAAGAGAAAAAGACACCATAAACATCTGTCTGAATTTAATCTCCTGACTTTCTTACAGTATAAAGCCTAAAACAGGGATGCACAAGCAGTGTGCAGGGGACTACTAACCTGTAAACAATGTTGAGAGAGTGCAGATAGCCCAGTGCACTCGCCATCTCAGCGATGTAGAACTTTGCCCTGGGTTCAGGAAAGGTTCGCTCTTTTTGAAGGTGGAAGAAAAGCTGCAATGACAGCAAGTCAAACATTCCCAGTTTACACACAGGAAAAAGACAATTCAACAAATTAGTCTATCTACAGCTTGGATCAGCCTTGGTGGTCACACCCCTCACTGCTGGGTTCTCATTCTGTCAATGTGGTCAACACAAAAAAAAACTAAAAACAAGGTGCCAGCAAGGGTTCTACGGAGTATGTGTCACACAAGAGTCAATTTTGGTTCTCTAAAGAACCTTTCAATGGACCTTGCATGTAAACTGTCAGCATGGACAGCCTTTTAAAAGTGTAATGAACCATAAAGTAATAAGTCCTTAATAACTGAAGTTAGGCCAAGCTAACCATTGAAGGGTATTTTATTTTTCTCCCTAATGTCTCTTTTTACCCCTTAAAATTAAACAGGGTGTTTTGATTACTTACATATGTAAATCCTCTCTGTTCTGATTGGCTGCCATGTACTGTACCTCTTTCAAAAAAAACAGCCTGACTTCAGGATGAGTGGGTGGGGTTAAACTGGTATAGATTGAACAGGTGGAGATATATATATATATATATATATATATATATATATATATATATATATATATATATATAC
>CM067497.1:5130876-5247128 GCA_034552555.1 Semaprochilodus insignis
ACATACACACACACACACACACACACACACACATTTAATTTAATTTTAGAGGTACACTGTGGAATTACTAAGGATGTACTGAACTGTGGGCTGATACCAATCGATAACAATTTTCAAAAATCTAAATTCATTATTTGCCTGCAGGTCTCTTTTTAAATTAAAAACCAAAACTTGCTGCTTGCACAAGTATTCAACTCCTTCAGACTAGTATTTGGTAGAACAACTTTTCGTTACAGTAACAGCTTTGCTAGGGTGAGCTTCTACCAGTTTTGCACACTGTTTGAGAAAGATTTTCACCTGTTCTTCCTGGCAGATTTGCTCAAGGTTGTTTGAATCCCTCTTTTGTACCACAGTTTTCAAACATCCACCTTTCAATTTGACCAAGATGCCCAGTTCCCACTGAAGAAAAGCATGCCTACAACATGATGCTGCCACCTCCATACTTCACTGGGATGGTGTTTGTTGGGGAACATACAGCATTACAGAATTTTGGCCTAAAATCCAATTTTGTCTTGTCTGACAATTACACTGGATCCCACATTGTTGCGGTGTCATTCTGATGCTTTCTGGCAAACTCCATACATGACTATTGCAGTCTCTGCGGCTTCCCTCAAGTTCCTTTCTTGGTCTGACAGTTTTGCGGATAGCCTTGTCTAGGGAGTGACTGGGTGGTAGGCTGAAGCTTCCTTGTCCTCACAACTCATCCAACAGTGCTCACTCGGACTTGTTTTTTTATGTTGTAGCCTTTTCCGTTTTCTTGTGCCTGTCTATAAATGTTATCTCTAATTTCCATAGAAGGCTCTTTGGTCGTAACTTTTAGAGCTTTTATTCAAATTCACAGTCTAATCATTGGTACTTGAACGAATGGGGTCTTTTATCCAGCTTCTTTAATGATTTACAGGTGCCGGCCATGTGTGTCCTTGCTAGGACAATATATTTCATTTGTCTACACTAGGAGTTTCCACACCACAGGGACTGAATACAGAAATGCAAACAGCATTTTTCAGTTTAGTCATTTTTTTGTCACTGAACATTTTCCTAATAAAACCAATATCACTTTAAATTAATTCATTCTGATGGCCACTTCTGAACTGATACATAATATAGCATAAAATATCTGAAGACTTAAGCGGATTGAATGCTTTTGCACGGTACTGTATATTTCAGACTAACATCACAGGAAAATTGCATAGGTCATCTTAAGTTACCAGCCAGTCATGCCAGCCAGCCCTGTTGGGTACACTGAAATCACTACCACCAACTTATCAATGCTTTATTTTCATGTGATTTCATGCATTTCATGCTAAGAACAGTCAGTGTTCAGCAAATTAGGCCACACTGTTATAAATAGACATTTACAACACTGTGGCCTCATTTGCAGAATACTCACATACTCGTGGGTTTTCACTAGCAGACAAAATTCCACACAAGCACAATTCAAACTACTTACTTCTCCTCCATTGACAAAATCCAGGACAAAGTATAGCTTGTCTGTTGTCTGGAAGGAGTAGTGCAATCCAACTAGGAAAGGGTGCTTCACATTCTTCAACAGCACATTGCGCTCAGCCATGATGTGTTTTTGCTGTTATTAATAAAAAGAATTAACGTCAACCATAAAATAAGGACATGCAAACTTTGATATAATTAATACATACTCTCAATAAAATATTTACGATAATATATTTATAAGTGCACTGATCATAAATTTTCATAGGAAATTGTCATTTCAATTTCTTTACAGCCTAATTGACTTTTTAGTAGCTTTTTTTTACCCAAACTGGTTCAGAAACACTTTTATTTCAAATAAAATGAAAAAATACACTGAAAGTAAATGATATCTGGCTATTTAGCACAATGCCTCAAGACCATGGCCATTTTGGAAAAGCAAAAGCATCCTGCTCACTTGGCACAGATGTCTATAGCCCTCTTCAAGCAGATTTTGGAGACTGACTACTTAATTAAGTACATCTTCTTGTATCTATACTCTTTGCAGATACTAATTTATCAGCTTCATTGACCATATAGGTGCACTTTGCAGTCCTACAATTACAACCAGGTGGTCATCTATTTCTCTGCATACATTTCAACTCCCTTTGCCCTGTTCTTTAATGGTCAGGACCCCCACAGGACCACCACAGATGCAGTTGTGCTGTGTTAGTGTGAGTGGATCAGACGCAGCAGTGTTGCTGGAGTGTTTAAACACTCTGTAGATGTACAGTCAGAGACAAAAGCTCATTTGCTACTGCACAGTTTGTGCTAGTCATCCTCTAGTCCTTCCTCAGTTGGCACAGGATGCTGCCAGCAGGATAGTTTTGGTTGGTGGACGATTCTCAGTCCAGCAGTGACACTGAGGTCACTACAGCATCACTGCTGTGTCTGATCCACTCACACCAGCACAACACACACTAACACACCACCACCACGTCAGTGTCACTGCAGAGCTGAGAATGATCCACCACCCACATAATACCTTCTCTTCAGAGGTCCTAACCATTGAAGGGCAGGGTAACAAAAGTATGCAGAGAATCAGATGGACTACAGTCTATAACTGTAGAACTATAAAGTGCTCCTATACTGCAAGTGGAGCTGATAAAATGGAGAGTGTAGATATAAGGAGGTGTACTCTAAGTGCCCAGCCAATGTAATACACATTTTAAATGAAAGTGCTAACCGGCCACCTGTAAATATTTGACCACCACCAAGAGCGGCACAATTTACACAATTCAAGTTCACAAAACACTGTTTCACAATTGTAGATACTTACCTCTCTTCTGTTTAAAATGACCTTTTTTTGCAAGACTTTGATTGCATAACACTTCCCGTCTCGTTTCCTCTTCGCAAGGAGAACCTTTTCACGAGAAAGAAAGCATGGTGGATTAGAACAGTTCCAGTCTGAAAAGGAACGCCCCATAACCCCAGACCTGTGAGACTCTCACTTCTCAGTAGGAAAGCCCATCGTTTATTAGCTGCAAACCCGCACACAAAAAAACAAGTAATTCACTGTTAGGCAAAGTTTTTCACTACCCACGGAACTGATACCACCACACTTCATATAATATAGTGTACTTGCACTTACACATTCGGTTGCGGGTCATTTTATTCACACAGACACATACAAAATAATGGTTTCCGATCACAACAAATGAAACAAACACGTACCTTTCCAAAGCTCCCCTTGCCGATAACTTTAAGAAAGTCAAAGTCAGTGGGTTTTGCCCTGGGAAGAAAAACATAAATGCAGTAGAAGTGGATCATTTCCATAGCATACTGTATCCTGTCATTCATTAACTTCAGGAGTATACTAGCAACATAAATGGCAAAAGTTCAGCAGAAAATTCCACTTACTGGGGATTTGCAGACGGTCCCAGGTTAATATTTCTGGAGGTAGAGCCATTCTGTAAGGGTAACAATAAAGATACACAATTTTATTTAACCCTGTCAATTCATACTTGTAAGAAATAAGGATTCACTGCCTAAAATCAAAAACCAATAATCAATGAAGCACATAAGAATGAGATCCATTCAATTTCATTGGCTATCTGTATGTTCATCATACACAAATGAACAAGTATAGAGCGAATATGAAGCATCACAAACCTTCTCATCTTCATCTTCTGAGGCATCTGAGAAGTTTTTCGATTTGTCCATTTGCAGAAAGTCTCGGACATCGGGGCTGTGCGTTTGAATAGAAGAGCAGTCACATGTTAGAAGTCTGACTGAGACAGTACAAAGCCACTGCTGTTTAGAGTAATACGAGCTCACATTAATAACACTACAGGGAAAAAAATAGCCTGGAGATATTTCTTCTTGTCATTTCAGTCCCAACAGCAATAAAAAAAAATCTCTTTAATTATGTTTTTTGTTTGTCCCAGCAGAGCACATCCATTACAAACTCGTTAAAAGATATCAGACATTTGCATAAATCTGGTGGACTTGTCACCATGACTGTTCATGAATAATAATGGCAGTGAAGCACTGTATAAATTGCCTGATGAACTCACTGGTTGCTGAGCTGCGGATGGGACACGATTTTCTGGATGAACTCATGTAACCCCGTCCTTCTCTGCTTTATAAACTCTGATGTGGATCAAATAAAACATATTAGTCCTTTAAAATGAATGCCAAAAATCACAATAGCTAGAAATCTGTTGATATAGAGGAATACCTTGCAGGTACATCACAAGAGTCAGAAATAATGTATAGAATTACTACTGTGGAAAAATCACAAGTCTACACAAGTCTACTTTACAGATTGTACAACAGAAGAACAGAAAAGTGTTGATTCAAAATACACTTACAGTGGTGCTTGGAAGTTTGTGAACCATTTAAAAAAATTATGCATAAGTAAAACAATAAGTTCTAAAAGTAGACAAAGAAACCCCAAATAAACAAAAGACATAGAAATATTATACTTGGTCTTTTAATAATTGAGGAAATGATCCAATATTACACATATGCTAGTCGCAAAAGTATGTGAACCTCTAAGATAAGCAGCTAACTTGATTAAATTAGGCAGGTGTTTTTAATCAGTGGAATGCCAATCAGGTGTGAGTGGCCACCCTGTTGCATTAAAAAGGGATCTATTAAAAGTCAGATCTACATAGCACATATGTGGAAGTGTATCATGACACAAACAAAGGAGATTTCTGAGGGCCTCCAAAAATGACTTGATGTTCATGCTCATCAGGCTGGAAAGGGTTACAAAACCATCTCCCAAGAGTTTGGATGCCACCAATTCACAGTCAGACAGACTGTGTATAAACAGAAGAAATACCAAAGACCACTGTTACACTCCCCAGGAGTGGTCAACCAACAAAGCTAAGAGGCATGTAATGGCCACAAATGAGCTCAGGGTAACTTCTAAGGAACTAAAGGCCACCTTCTCAGTTTCTACTGTTACTGTTCATTAATCCACCATCAGGAGAACACCGTACAACAACGGAGTACATGGCGGGGGTGCAAGGTGAAAGTCACAAATGTTCCAGCCCAAGAGCCCTATTCCTTCCATGAAACATGGTGGTAGTAGTATCATAATTTGGAACTGTTTTGCTGAATGCCATCATTGATGGAACAATATATTTCAAATTATACCAGAAAATTCTAAATGAAATGTCAGGACATCTGTCTGTAAACTGATCTCAAAAGAATGTAGCTCATGCAAGAATAACGCAGAAGAATAAAGTTAATGTTCTGGAGAGAACAAGGCCAAGTCTTGATCAACAGTTACAGGAAATGTTTAGCTGCAGTGATTGCTGTACAAAAGGGCCACACCAAATCCAGCAAAGGTTTACTTACTTTGGCCACTTACAGATATGTAATATGGATCATTTACCTAAATAAAATAATTGATCATGTACAATTCAATTTAGCTCTCTTTATTTACGTTTAAGGCTTAAAAATCTGGTTGAAAATGAAAGTTTTTGGGCATATTAATACAGAAATATAGAAAATTCAAAGGGTTCACAAACTTTCATGCAACACTCTATAACGCAATCCAGTAGGAGGCTACTTCAGCACACAGTAAAACTATGAAATCTTAACTCCAGTCAATATAACTAATACTTCTCATTAAGAGATTCCTGTACAAATAAGATTATTCTCCAAGTTATGTTTACATATTTTAGATCACTTTGCTTGTTTTAGACACAGAGTTTTGAAAGCAAAACTGACACTTGAACAATGTTGAATAATATTTTTATTATCTCCTAATGAGAAATACTAGATATACTGACTAGATTTATAGATTTAAGGTCTTTACACTTGCCACTTTATTGTTTGCAGTGTGCTGAAGCAGTTGCCTATTGACTTCTATAGCAAGTGTTTAGAGTCATTGGGCCTCATTCACCAATCATTCTGAGGAAGAAATTTCTTCTTAAAACACACTTAGAGTTTTCACAAAGATTCTGACATTCAGTCTTTTCCTATTTGTTCCTAGTTAAGAACAGCATCTGCAAACACTTAACAGCACAAGGGCTTAAAAGCACAAGGGTGCAAAAAATTGTTCATCCATCCCACAGACATTTTCTAGAACTTTCTCAGGAAAAAAAATAAGGAAAAAACTCAGTGAAAGATGCCCAACGTTTTTTCTTGTCCCTTCTAAATACTGGTAAATTGTTTTCCATTTAATACTTAAGTTCCTACTGCCAGTTAAAATCGCTAAATGGCAGCTTAACCAACAGTGATTGGAAAAAAATGCAGTAGCACAGGTACTAGTAAGTACTTAATGCAACCCTTTAAGCAAATGTTTAAATCGCCAACACATGCACTCAATTACATGACCGGTGACTGGAGAATCACAGATAAACTGAGCATTTCACTGGCAGTAACTGGAGCTCCAAACAATTGCACAGGTCAATGGGTTCAGTATATCAATGCATTATATTTGAATTATCCTGTATATGCCAAGATGTGACCATGTAACATGATTTAAAAAATGGTACGCAAAAACTTAACAGTTCATGTGCAATATGGACCTGCGTGACAGATAATCTTATTTGTCAATTTCACATGATCCCCATTTCACTAAATGAGGCAAAGTCACCAAATCACAGGGCAATAGGGGTAGAAGCCCACATAGGCTGTTTCTACCATAATGCACTGTTAAATGTATATGTTGATGGATATAAATACCTGGGTCAAAGTTGTCACCAAATATCCTCTTAGCAGGTATCTTCAAATTCAAGGCAGGGTACTGTTTTTTCAACTGTAGTTGAAAAAAAGTGTTTTAAAAAAAATGTTTTAAAAACAAGCCAACTTTGGGCCATAAATGCACTTATACTACATACAACTGCAGAAACCTGATACATACAAAAACCTGATACATACGCAAATAATAATGACTTTTATGAATGAGAACACTCTAAACACAAAGCACTGGCTGCCTCAGTTTTCTAAATCTCAAGCTATATTATAATGGTATTGCGAAACTTCAACATTCCACCGCTAGTTCCAAAACAGACACAAGAAACAGAACATGTTTCACTTACTGTGTTATACAGTTTATCAAATTCTGTATATCTCCTGAAGACAAACCATTCATGTCTTCCAACACTGACCATCACTTTGTAAACCTAAGACAACAAGAGAACAGTAGTTAATGGTTATTCATCATTAAACTAATTCAAAGGCAAGAAGAGTACATATAAAAAAAAACTGCAACAAAATTATTTCCAAATCTATCACAGCATTTGATGATCTTTAATCATCATATTTAATTACATGTTGGATTAATGAAGTTCATGGTACTAGTTAACTGGACTGTTTTGTCCTGATTACAATATAAGGGAACCTTACACAAGAATATAAAAGGTTAACCAAGCAGTAAATAATTAAATAAATAAATAAAATATGTATTTGTTGTATGTATTTTGAACAATTATTTTCCCAACCTTAAAGGCCATGGGAACACAGAGTAAAATATAAGATAATATAATTGAGTAAAACTTAAATTAAAAATATAAGATACAAGTATGATAAAGCATGGATTAAAAACTGCCAGAATTTAAGAACTCCATCTGATGGCTGGGAGCATTCAGGAGAAATCTGGAACCAAGCTAGCTCAAAACTAGTCTAAAAAACTGCTAGATATCAAAAGGGTTTTTTTTACTTAATTTAAGTTTATTTGTACTGCATTTATTCTAAAGATACACAGGGATTTTACCAGTAAAACCAAATTTACTGCCAAGATAAATGTATTTTAATCACATGCTTACATTCCTAATACTTATGCACAACATTGTATGTTTGTCAAATACCCAAATGTAGAGTGAATCTACAGGTATTTATTCTGTATCCATGTGAATGACAATGCTGTTGAAATAGTCCAGATTTTTTGTGCAACCAAAATAACAATAACATATTAGCAAATTCATTGCTGTTTCCAAACTGCCAAGTCTAGTTAGATAAAACAACCCAGTCTAGCTAATCAGTATAGCACTTTACACTGGAAACTGATCACTATAACTTCTACAAGTTCCTTCATAACTAACCTGAAACAAACAGCAAATTACTTACTTTGCAGTTAAGCAAGTTTTGGTAATCAATACTGCTAAAACTCAATAAAAGATCAGCTAGAAATTCAGCACTATGTTACACCAGTTTTATACAATCCCTAGGACTGACATCTTGCCCAGTATAAAACTGGGTGTATTAGTTTAACCAGTGTAAAACTAATACTAGTCTGCATTACAATACATAAATAATGAAGTCTCTTTCAGTAGTAGCCAGTGAGGTAATCATCACTTACAGTGTAGCGCTTTTTCTTGTCTCTCTGCTCATTGTAGCAGGGAATGCTGACGTTGGGGCAGCTGGTGTGCTCGTCCATCCTGAGGGCTCTGGCTGGCGGGGCTCAGAGAAGGCAGCTTGGTGTAGCAGCAGTTCTTCAGTGCTCCGTTCTGGAGCACAGTTCAAGCACACAACTGACAATCTCCATTCTAGAGCTGCGCAGAACAGAGAGAAAGAGCATGTCAGAGAGCGAGAGAGGTGCTCCGCCACTGTCCGCCAATCCTATTAGGAGCGCATTAAAGGGCTTCCACTCTCGCTCCGCATGAATGGAAGAGCAAAAAGAATGGGAGAGCTTGGCGTGACTGCAGCTGGACCCCATCGGGGTCACTAATCAAGCACAACATGTGCACAGTGTGAGGCTGAGGCCTGCCCGGCCATGCTCCTCCTCTCTAAAGGCATCAGGATACCTGAAGACTGGATTAGGTGATGTGATGACATGTTTTTATTATGATGATAAAATATACCATAAATTGCAACATCACTGGTATATCACTGGTATAGTCAATACGTCTACATCAATGAACGTCATTTGCAATCCAATAGGGGTGTAATGATAACATGCTTTGAGGGGCAACATGATTTTCGATTCTGAAATTGAGATTCAAACTTTATTCTTTAATATTTTGTCTGTTAAAAGTGCCTTGGCTCTACAGAGCTACAAGTATAAACCTCTATTAGATCTGTCACGCAAAGTTTCTCCAACAGAACTTAATACCAATACAGATACTGAACTCTCATTGCTTAAGTACAAAGAAGAACACAGTTTTCCATTCTATGGCCCCTTCAGGAGCAAAAGTGGTACTACACTGTACTTTTCACAATACATGTACTAGGGCTGAATAATATATCGTATCAGTTCATCATTGCGATGTGCCCATGTGCAGTAGTCACATCACAGGACGTGCCGTATCAAGTAAATAAATCAAACACGCCATAATACAACTTTTTGCTGCTTGATACAAAAGGAAAACTCTAAAAAAGTCTGTCAAAATAAAATCTATAAAAGACATCTGTCTGATAACACAGTTTACTTGGTTATTTATCTACAGTTAGGAAATCTGAAACTACTTGAACAAAATCGACAATTAAGTGTCATGTCTGTTACCAATCATACGCACAACTGGAATGTAAATATATAATCAAACTAACGTAAAAACATCACAGCTCAACAAAGGTCAAAACAGAAGTATGATAAACTGCAAGTTATGAATATTGTGAGAGCTCCACAGTTTCAGTTTCATTTCCCAATGCTTTAGCCAGGTTGTTTGCTATGTTGAATTAAACCATCTCTGTGAGACTCACTTTGGCTTGGTTTCACGTCCTGTTCTTGTGCTTAACGGCATGGAAAATTAAAGATTAGACATCATTACAACAACAACCACAATCGCGGGTGTAATCTGTACTGTCCATCTGTCCATTATTCACCACCATCTCTGTAACATTTTATTCGACCAGTTTTTATCATCAACACAGGAAGGTAGTAAAAGGAGACGGGGTAAGACAAAAAGGCCTTATAAGTAAGAAGCTCCATTTCACAATGTGCATGTACAGACATTATGCTAGCAGTAGTGAGCTACGCTGCCTGTCACTGCATAAAACAACAGAAATGGACGATTAAACTGGGGTTAGGACACCGTCAGGGTTTATCCTACAGCTAGGACAGTACTGACGAAGTTTAGCCTTTTGTTTCTGTAATACTGTTTTCTTATCTGGAGTTCACAGACAAGATTATGAACTTTAGAACTGCTGATCTGTAATGGCTTCTGCTCTGAATTAAGTTCTAACTGCAGTGCACATGATAAGCCCCTTAAATTGCAACATGCATTATTAAGATCATGACATGTTAGATACTCGCCTTTAGCTTGGATTGATAGAAGAGTATTATATGAATACAGAAGTGAGTCAAGCAGTATATTTTGCTTCCCAAATCAAAACAGCAGTCACGGCGCTTACCTGTGTTTCTATTTAATTCTTTGAAACCAATGGAACCACTGAATTAAAGTTCATGCAAAGATTACACTCAAAATAAAAGTTTTCTGAGTTTTTTGTTTTTTTTGTTTTTTTTGCATATGCACTCCCCTACAAGGTCACCCCAAACATTCTACAATGATTAATTCTTTCCAAATACAGTTGGTTAAGTCATGTGGTGAAAATTCCTATATTTTGTAACATACTGTATGTTGCAGGACAAAATGTCATATGTCAGATTTCTCAGATTCCCCAAAAACCTGCAGCAATTCAGTTTTTTCTTCAATTTTTTTCCGGACAATTTGGAAGGAACAAAATGTACCAGCAAAACAGGAGTGCCACATTTAAACAAAAGGACGTGAAAAACTAGGACTAGAACTGGTTCAACATAAAGTATTTCAGAAGAAACATTAAAATAAATAAATCAAATAGGCATAGCATTGTGGTAGAAGTACTGAAATTACCCAGGACACACTCAAAAAGTGCATCACATTGTAATTTATCATAATGAATAAGGATGCACAGGCATCAGTATTGCCCACTATACTGGCTCTTTGTCATAAAGCAATTCCTGGCATAATGCTTGTATGCACACCAGTAGATCGAACTTAAAGGAATCAAGGAAGATGTTAACAGTGTGGGATTATTTCACACTTAGTAGTAAGCAGTAGTAAAAATGCTCATTACGAAACCTGTAATGCCACTATTTCAAGAGGTGACTTGACCAGCAAGGATTTCAATCCATCAGATTTAATTAAGTATTTAATTAAGAACCATCAGATTTATTTAAGTATTCAATTGAAGACCATGCTAAACAGCACAGCATCTTTTCATGCTCTGAAAGCATCAAAACGTGACATTCGCTAACCAGTAAATGGCGATTCAGTCAAGCTTATTGTATATTATTTATGAGACAGAACACTGTTTTTACCCAAATCAGATGTTTAAAAATGTAAAAGGTATAAACGTGTATTTATAGGCACATACAGACAGGGTTAGACACAGTGAGGATAGGCGCTCGGTATTGGCAGGGGAAATAAGGGAATGGGAAGTAAATGGTATCAGTACATCACTAATGCACTGTCAGTTTGCTCAGCAGTGCTCCTCTCTTTTGTTTCATTCAACCCATTCCCCTTTTCTCCACACCCATTGAGAGGGACACCATCAGGGCCACCTCATGTCACGCACACACAGAGAACCACACCCACTTTGTCTCACCCTCTCTCCCTACATACACACATGCTCCCATGTTGAGCGTGCAACATTCTGTTTACCCTCTGCTGGAAAGGAGGTATTTTTAGCTAACCTTCGGCAGGTGGAGTCTCACTACGGCACCACTGCAGGACCCTCACAGTGCACAACAGTCACTGATAAAAACCCTGTACACAGACTGAAGGTTAAGTCAGCCGAAATGCCAAGTACATCATGGCTGAGAGCATAAAGTGACTATATAAAGAAGAAAGGTTATGGACAACATATACACAAATTACTGTCGATATGTGAACATCAAGTAGTGTAATTAAAAGTTAGCGAGGTTGTGGGTTAGCAAACTTTGCTACAATTGCTGCTGCAATGTTAACCACTTGCCATTATGAACATCAGCAACCAGGACAAAACAATACTGACCTGCTGGTTCTGTGAAACGGCTAACGTTAATGTTACCCACATGTCCAGCAGAATCGGAGCAACCTCCTCGTCCATCTCGTGCCAACCCTCAATGAAGTTGAAGTCAGCTTCTTTTTCGCCAGCTCCTTGAGCAAGTTCCCCTGTCGCACCTTAAATGGTGACTCAGAGTGGAACTGCTGCACCATTTAAGCCGGAATGGGAAAATGCAAGTAGAAAGCCAACTTCAGCCTTGTCAACTCAAGGAGGTCTCTCCACGGCTGAAACGCCCTTGCCTGATCTAAGAACTTCTTTCTCAAACTGCTCTTCAGATCTTCTCCACTTTGTCCCCCTTCAGACATTTCACCACCGGCTGCAGACCCGTCCTTTTATACATACATGTGCACATAGTCATGTACATGTAAGACGTTTAGCCTTATAAAATCAGTGGCCATTAAATGATCAAATATGTTATGATTCAATGAGACTTTACTCCACGTATACTGAATAATACTGAATAAATAATGTAAGTTAAAAGTACATAGCGCTCTGAAAGGGGGCACGTATGCATGTGTGAGACAGTCTGCGCTGAAAAATAAACAGTGAAAGACAATCATCTGTTCAGTAAGCCGATAATAACCCTAAATAAGCACCACAGCCTCCCTTTAAAGTGTCGAAATGTAAACCTCCGCAGTTGTACAGGTCGGGCACTTTTTAGACACGCCCTTAAAGGCCAACGCATTAGTGTTTTTCCATTCTGAGCCTTTCTAAATGGTTGCAGTACATCCTCTGTGTTCTCAGGAGTGAAGGAATGTAGGGCTGGTCATTTCTGCATGTGTATTTCTTGGGAAATGAAAGAGAGAAAGTAGAATATCCAGAAAATGTCCAATATTAACCCAACTTGACTGAGCTTGTTTAGTTTTAACAGCCCTACAGCTTGCCACAGCTCTAACACAAAGGGAAAATGCCTACAGCTAAGCACTATGTAAACCTATTGGAACTAGCCAATGTATTGAAATGAAGACAAAATGAAGTGTAATCGTCATATGTTAACATTTTTATGCACCCCCCGACATTTTTGGCATACCTCTGGGGAGCCACTGCCCAACAGGACTGCATGCATTCAGGATTTCACACCTGGCTCTACTCCAAGAGTACTGCCTTAATAATCCTGACAATACAGTTCAGTCAAACTAATAGGAAAAGAATAAACAAAACCTCCGCGTAGCTGCTCTGTAGCCCTCGTGGCCCTGGTACTCTTCCACATGGGAAAAAAATCACAATGAGAACACGCTTGTTAACATTCCAGAAATACTTTTTCCCCCTCCCTGAAGGAAGGAAAAAAAAAAAAAAAAAAAAAAAAAAAAAAAAAAAATCACATACCTACTTACCCTTTATATAGGCTTCTATTGTACTTCAAAACATTCCCATATGATTCTGTACCACTACAAAATGAAGCAGAGAACAAAGACAATCATGTGGTAAAATACCAAAATAGAGTTTTCCAAAGAATTATAAAAAACACTGTCAGCAGCTTCTGAAGGCTGCGTCCTCCCATACTGGCATTCATTTCAGTTACATCGTTCTATTTGGAACAACTGACATTTATGAGATATGGTCTGTGAACCCTTAGGAATGATCTGAATTTCTGCACAAATGACTCCCAAAACGAGATCCAATCTTCAGCTAAGCCACAACAACATATTAACAGGAATCTTGTTTCCATAAAATAAGACAATAACAGATAATAAAAACAGTCTTTGCTGTGATAATACGAGCAGAAAGGTGCCAGACATCGAAGAAATCCAAACCAATCAAAAACACAGGTCACCAACCTATTCCAGCAACCGTAGCCTAATTATGAGGGATGTACCAACACGGGAATCATGGGCTGATTTCAGGAATATTTTGCATGTCAACTTCTGGAAAAACGAACCTTTTATTGGCTGATAAACAGATAATTTAGTATGGAAATTAACAGTGAATTTGTATGGGAAGATGTTCCCTGTAATGTCTTTAAATAGTGAAGTTTTGTAGGTTTAACATGCAGACAATCTTTTATAGAAAGAACAGCCAATGTTGCTCCATTCAGCACTGATGGCTTCAAACAGCTGGAAAACACTGCCAAGTCAGTTTGTGGTTAATGTGAGGCTAATTACTCTCTATAGGGTTTAAATCTGGCCAGACAGAAGCATCAGTAAAAACCACTACACTTTGGGCTTGGGCTATTTTTTGCCTGGGATATCTACCAAAGCAGATGCCAACGCCCTTACATACATATTACATATTATAAAATGTTTTATCTACCTGAATATTGTGAAGAAATATAACTACAAATCATATACAACAGCAAGCATAACAGCCCTGGTCACACTACATGTTTAACAAGTTTTCATATCCTCTAGTTGGAGGACTCTCTCAAATATGACATTTCTTGGCCAACGTTAATGCACAATTTTGATTTTGAGTTTAAAATATTCAGAAATAAATAAAACATAAAATACTGGATAGAATATACCATAACTTTTGCACAACAAGCCAGCATCACCTAAAAGTTCTGCTCTTCTGGAGCAAAATAAATGCATCATCAAATATCAGTCCGAAACATTTAATCTAATCTAAACTCTAATCTATCAAATGCCAATATTTTTACCACTTGTCTGCCAATACAGATATGATTCCAATATCAACATGCATTAATGCCCTGGTATTGGTACACTATTCCCTACACAGTTAATATGTGGAAGCTGAACTTTAAATAACATTTTAAATTTCTGCGACGTCCAGAGAACCAACCACAGTATACTGGCCTATTCTAGCACATGAGCCCTGCCCACTCACACTGAAGTTAGGCTACACAGAGTGTTTCAGCTCTGAGTGTTTCTTGAATGAGGCACAGTACAGGACAATCAGAACAGACCTTGATTATTATATACCGGACTTAAAGGTGGAAAACATAGACATAGTAGAATACAGAGAGTTTGGTACATGAAACTGACATACTGTAAACCTCAAACACTGTCGTTCCTCTTTCAAACTCAAATCCTGCATTTATAAACGAGGGTAGTGAAACAGGTCGATTCCAAAACGCTAAACTGTCATGTAACAGTACTGACTAATTAATATGTACCACACTCAAAATTTACATACGACATCAAACAACAAAAATTATGGACTACATGGAGTAATCTAATATTCCAGGCTGTGAAAAGGATGTTGGCACTTTGCCTACCCTTTCCAAGGAACCAGACTGTCAACGAGCACGGCTGATGTTCATCTTTGACGCTGAAGCTGGTTTGTTATTAATCAGCTTCTTGATTGAATGTCACGTTATGTTATCTCCACCTTAATTGCTAAAGCTTGTATAGGTGCTAGACTGTAATTGTGGCACCATTTAAGGTGGAACAGAAAATTCACAAAACAAGCTGGTGAACAGGAAACCAACTTCAGCTCCCGCATCTTTTCATCAAGTTTTCTCTGCACATTTCACTTCAAACAGTTTCTCAAACCTTGGACAATATGGAGCAGCTTCACTCAGCATTTAACACTGGAGAGACTGAGGAGAGGAGCAGTTCCACCTTTATTACCATTACAGATCATCTTAAACTGAAAGTTTCATAGTGAGTAACAGCTTTAATTTACTTTGTGTTTTTGTCAAGACTGAAAGCAAGTAGCTGTTATTAGTATTATAGTATATTGCTTGTCATATCGCTTCTGTGTGATCACAAGCAAATCAGAGCAGAGCTCATCAAGTTATTTACAAGCTCATCAAAAAAGGGAAAACAGACATTTCCTTCTGGAGCCAAATCACAGGGTGTAAATGGGTGTGTAAAACCACATCTGGGCATGTTTTGCCTCAACCAAAGTCACATATCTTCCATGTAGAACATCAGAGAACAATATAAATTGTACTTAATTAAAAGGGATAAAGAGCAGCTCAAAAAAGGATTGTAAAAATGAATTATGACTTTTTTTACTATATAAAACCACACACACACAAAATAATACATGCAGGAAACAAATAGAACTGGTAAGGACTTTTCCTGCATTTTTCAATCTAATGTCTACCTGTGGCATATGCATTGCATGACTGATTACCGACGACATTAATTTTGACACATTTGCTTTTAAACACATGATCAAATCACAGTTGCACAAACAGTTACAATCAGAAGGAAACAACCAGCAGGAATGAAACTTGGTGGGTAGGTTTGACATTGTGAGACATGAGAATGATTCAAGTTTCATGTAAGCAGGGACGGGCCTTATCGCTGTACCTGACTGGCCCAACAGCCGCAATGGTGGACATTCAGCGAGCAGTGATGCCCTCCATGAATCATCTTGTCAGTGCCAGCACCATTGGCAGACGGCCGCACGGTGCAGGACTACATGCACACAGACCGTTACGACTGCCCTAAACACCGCGTCAACATCACCAAAGACTGCAATGGTGTCGTGCCAGACTGTCATGGAGTGACTCAGAATGACAGCGGGTCGTCTTCAGTGACGAGTCCCCCTTTTGTCTTGGTAGAGACGACCAACGAATCTGTGTGTGGAGGCACCACGGTCAGCGCCAAGATGAACGGTTTGTTGTCACGCGTCACATGTCCAGAGGGCCTGGTGTCACTCCACCTCCACCCCTACCGCACAATCTGCAGGAACTGTGTGAGAATATTCAAACTCCATGCCGAGACATCTGGCATGTTGGATTAGCAAACATGGTGGCCTGATGCCATACTGAGAGACACTACGTCTGTATGTGTAGCTCAATAAATATTGGCCATATCAGTCTAAATTTATCACCACTTATTGTTCCTGGTAACCTTTATCTTCCTTCCCAATCACACGGCAATCCCACACTTCCTTCTAGGTGCAGCTGTTCTTTTCATGATGAGTGTGTTAGTTAAACAACACAAACCCACCAAGTAATACTTTTCATAAAAGAAGCCAGTAGCCACCACTATAAGTGTGCTTTGAGTCAACGGGTTATCACTTACTAAATAAAGGGAAGCATGTCGTAACCTTCGGGCGAGATCAAGATTGGGACTTTTTAGTTAGAGGTGACAGAGATTAAACAGCGGAGCAGTCCTTTAACAGTGTTTCACCACTTAAAAACATAGTTCATTACCATGCAGACGCTGGACAGTACCAACAACCTGCCAGCACATACATACCACGATCCACTTTTCAAACTACCAGGCATGAAACATTAGTGTGCAAGCTGCTGATTGTGGCCAGCTGACACAGATGCCCCCACAGCTCGGAAACTGTCCAGTGTTTCTTAACCTAATCTTTATCTGCTTTGTCTCTCTGTCTCTATCTATAGCATATGGTCACCCACACAGACAATGACGGTGAAGTCTTTACTCACACTCAGAAAATCCCCTGGCTCACAAAATGCTTCTATATCGAGTCAATGGGCAGGTGATTCGCCATGAGCCCATAGGATTCTATTATTCTGTGTTCCGTACAGGGAAATGGAGGTCAGCTATATGCTGTAGACGCAGCAGTACTCAAGATGGCTAAAATCGTCTAAAGAGCTAGCGGTTGAAAAGCACATTCAAATGAATTTAGGACGCATTTTAAAGCTATAAAAAAATATTTTGTAAAGGCCTAAAACAGGAACAGCCAAATGTGAGCTAATGGCTGACTAAGGAACAAGGTTTCTCATGTCCTCTTTGCCTCAGACTGGCTGTCAGGAAGCACAGCACACAATCATTCATCTGTTCACTCACATTCTGGGACAAGTGACCAAGCGTCAGCATGGCATTTAATCCAGAAAGTGAAAGCAGGAACTGAGAACTGTCTGCAATTCGGCAAACAAACACAACAAAAAAAAATCAGGCTGAAAAGATTCCATGCAGCAAGTCAGGGGTGATACGGTGCTTAGAAGAAACTGGTTTGGTCTTTTTCAGCTGTTAACAGTCCGAGTAGCACAACTGCTTCCGTGTCCGTTATTATGCATTGTGAGCCTAATCCAGAATGATGTTTCTGAGCCAAGGAAGAGGAATTCCAACTATCTTTCCTTTGTTTTGTAGAGAAATCTGTGTCAGCAAGTGGTGTTGAAATGACCAATGACTACAACACTAATATTGGCAATTAATTTGCTCATAGTGTTTATATGCAATGTTGTTATTATTAAAATAGTGGTAAATCAGTGAAAAAACACATCTTATTTTAGCACTTCTTTTCTGTATCCCCCCCTCAAAAAAATCCAAATACTTAAAAATTAGCTAAAAGGCTAAAACCTTTCCAAAGCTACCATAACACAATATTTCAGACATTAGGTGATGCATTCATAAGCATTTAAAAAGTAGCTTTAAAAGTATAAATTACTTTGTTGACATCTTACTGACTTGCAGGGGAACTTCTCGCAATTTCTGCATGTTTACATGGTTGAGACGTAAACACAGTCATTCTGAGGCGTTTGGTGAAAATGCTCAGTTCTAGAGAATTGTTCACGGTGGTGGTGATATCGTCGACCTCTAAAAGCTACCTTAAGGAAAGTTAATACATGAAATTTTAGCTATATGCCGACTTGTGTCTGACAAAACGCCACTTGTTTTGGTTTTCCATTTTCATGCGTTAATGGTGGAGGGATACATACAGGGCGTTTTAAGGCAAAATAGTCCCCCAAAGAAAACATGTTTTCAGATTCACCACTATTTTACCATCATCAACATCCCATACAAACACTCAGAAGACATGTGTAGGTTCACTGGTGGTTTGGTAGTAAATAAAATGGCTGTATTTGTGTTTTAGACATGGTGACATGGTGATCAGTGTCTGTAGGGTTCTCTACAAATGAACTCTCTCTGGATGACTCTGTGTACAACTCAACCACTGAATTATGCAGACGGTATGAAATGTTGGTGGAATTCCCCTTTTAATGGTACTGAAAAAAATTTATGTACACCATTTCCCTCTTACACCAATGCAGTCGAACAGCATTTCAAGGCCAGTGAAAACGGCTAATGAAAAATACACAAATTTACAGTCTACGTTTCCACTACATTTGTCTCTTAGCTCCAGTAGAAAACGTCCGACACTAAATATGTCGTGCCTGATTATTTTCTTTTAGGGTGAACCGAGATATTAAATTTAGATTTTTCAGCTAATCTGTTCTTTAATGTTTGTGGGATTCATTGCTCTAATCATAAGGGATAGGCCTCACTTTCTACAGTCACGCAGGTTGCCAGATCAACAAACAATAAACACATACCTATGTACACAAACACATGTACCAATATGCTTTGCTTTGCTTTGCAGGACATCACTGCGAAGCGGAAAACAGGTCTGGACAGTAAGGAAACGCATAGGAAGTGTGCAAATTTATCCGTTTAACACCTTATATGTCACATGGGCGGTTTTATTCTGAGGAAAGATTAACTTCCCAATAAAATGTCCAAGTTCAGTGGAAGGTTTGGTCAATATTTCACCTGACAGGTCAACCTATTTCCAAAGTCAAAGTTTATAATACTTTCAGCTAAATGGATCATAAATGGCCTGTATAACCTACTTTTGTACTTACTTCATACTGAAAGGAAACTGTAAGCAGCCATACACTAGTAAGTGCAGCCATTTCCGAGCAGTAAAACTTTACATTCAGGCCAAATATCCTCAGCTGGCATAAATGCCTCCACACATAAAGAAGCTATAAAAGGTTTTAGGGAGGAGGGAATTATTTTGAAAGGATAATTATGGTTGGGGGGGGGGGTCTGTATACAAACCTACTCTCATTGTAAACAGACCTTAAACTAACCTGCGTGCTAACGTTTCATGACTAATGTACAGTTTTTTTAAAGCACTGGCTCGCTTATCTGACGTGTTCCGTATCCTTTCCTCAAGAAAGCCTTCCTTTATTTGAGCCACCATTACTTAAAAGTTGGTTTCATGTTCGACTTTTCCGTTCCACCTTAAATGGCGCAGCACTTACCTGCACCTCACGAGCCCAGCAGCTGAGGCGCCGGGGCTGTTTAAGGTGGAACGGGAAATTCGGACAAAAATTTCAGCTTCGTGGGGAAAAAAGGGCTGGAAGAGGGTGGAGATGAAAACATACACAGTTCTGTGGCTACAGCTAACTCTAAAAGAACGGAGCAAACCTAGAAACACTCATTTCGGAATATTTTCGAGACTTTCTAAGTTCGTGAAGTGTTTGTTTCCCATAAGTCTGGTGGTAACTTGCCTTATTTCCACGGAACCGTCTCCTCAACTGACGTGTCTGCAGAGGAAGAAGCTGAAGATTAAATTCGGCGGGCGTTTCACTATCAAAGGCTCGGGTGACTAAACGGACACAAGAAGCTCTTTCCAACATCCATCGCTGTTTGTTTATGAACTGCCAAAGTAAAAAAAACTGAGAGGGAATGACGTTTGAACCGACCGAAATTCCACAGCTATTTGTCACGGGACAAAACTTGAACGGTAATATTTGTGCAGGGAACGACAGCGCCCTCTAGCGACCAGGCACAATAACTACTGCTCTGCTCTACTACAGGGTATGAATACAAATGCCTGTGTTTGTGTGTGTGTGTGTGTGTGTGTTTCAGCCTTAGGGCTGAAAGATTAATCGTGTTTATTAGGGGTCCAAGCACGAAGTGTTAGGGT
Organism: Semaprochilodus insignis; assembly: GCA_034552555.1. Classification (NCBI taxonomy): domain Eukaryota; kingdom Metazoa; phylum Chordata; class Actinopteri; order Characiformes; family Prochilodontidae; genus Semaprochilodus; species Semaprochilodus insignis. The sequence continues at coordinate 5,151,334 of CM067497.1, forward strand.
TTTTCTTCTTCTTCTTTTTCGTCTTCTTTTCCTTTTTCTCCGCTAAAACAAATCATGCAGACCACAGTCATACAGATATGAAACTTCCCTCCCGCTACTCATAAAGTCATTAAAAATTCTACTGCCTTGATTTTATACGGTTTACAGATAAAAACTTGGTGCTGTTTGATTCAGTTCTCTAACTTGAATAACTATGCAAATAGATAGATAGATAGATAGATAGATAGATAGATAGATAGATAGATAGATTTGGCATAATTTTGATAGTGTTTAACTTCTATTAGATAATATAATGAAGTTTTAAATTTAATCATTCAGATATGAATCTAATGAATACACATTTAAGGACTACATTTTTAATTGACATTAGTAGTTTAGGTGAACATATGATTTGAATATTATGAAACACTGAATTGCTATTTGTTGCTCCTGAATTGAATTATGTTATTAATAAACAAGTACAGAGAGAGAACTCTGATTTATGAAGGATTATTTAAAATTAATGTCAGACTTTCTGTTATAATGTTGTTTATAATGTTGTTTATGCGCTTACCATCCATCTTTGTTGACAGTCACAAACTTTGTAGTATCGGTATCAGGACTGGTATCAGGATATTAGGTTTGGTATTACTTGGTATCGGATTGAATGGAAAATTAGTTGTATTGCCCATCCCTATCCCACACAGAGGCTAAACCCCTCTCCATCATCATTTCTGAAGGACTCTGCCTCCGTGGGAGGCTTTTTTATAACCTGTTGCCAATTAACCTAATTAGTTGTGAGATGTCCCAGCAGGTGTTTTATTAGCACTACACAACTTCACCAGTCTTTTGTTTCCCCTGCCCCAACTTTTTAAAAACCTGTTGCTGGCATCAAATTCAAAATGAGCCCATGTATTTTATAAAACAATAAAATGCTCAGTTTCAACATTAGATGTGCCGTCTTTGTACTTTTTTAAGGTAAATACACAGTTTAAATGATTTGCACATCATTGCATTCAGTTATTATTTACACTTTGCACATCATCTTTTCAACTTTTGTGGAAACAGGACTGTATATGTATTTATGTTTAACTGACATATTCAGTATGTAGTGCTTGGCATTTTACCTTATAGCATGGTACAGCTTTGGGTCATTTGAGTGCACTAAACGGGTCCATTCTGGGAGGTCAGGGAACCAGTTTACTATTGACTATAGTTGTGTTTTCTAAACACATTAACTCTGTGTGCAAAACAGGCCTGCCTGCAGCTTGCCACTTATTATGGAAATTGTGTTGTTTGTTGTAGATGCCATACCCCAGACCTGTTTATGTAATATGCTTATCCACTGGTGTCGTGCTCTACCCAGTCAGCTCTTATCTTAACTGATAAGTGGCCATGCAGCGCAATTAGACTGAATGTTTAGGCTGTGTTTTTTTGGTCTGTGTTGTGCTGTCCACTAGAGGGCGACTAAACACAACGGGAGAAAATGGCCTTCCATTAATTCTGTTAATTTATTATAAATATACAGTGACTTTAATGTGACCATAAAAGTAATAAATAATAAGTAAAACGTTAATTTGTCTCATTGTCAGTGTTAATAATAATAATATTACTCATAATTACTAATTAGTATACCTATATAAGTGATATATGATGGAACCGCAGACAGAAATAAACAGCAGTAAGCATTTAGTACAGTGATAAATTCTTGGTAGATTCATGATAAATTCGTGGTTATTAATGGAGTAAATTTATGATACAGTGTGGGTAATGTAAAGGCGGTGCTGTAATTTTTGTGCATTGTCCACAAGAGGACGATAAAACACCACGGGCCTAGAGGGCGGTAAAACACCTCCGGGCGGATTGTTATAATGAAGTCCTTTGTAAACAGAATTTGAGCAGCAATCGTTTTGAATATGTAAATAATTTGTAGTTTAGTACAATGATAGGTTCTTGGTTACTGATGGTAACTGGTGGTAAAATGTTGGTAAAGTGATGGTTGTTTAGGGTATATTGGTGGCAAATTAGTGGTAATTGAGTTTAAAGTGATGGTAAATTAAAGGCATTTTGTTGGTAAATTGGTGGTAAATTAATGTTGTATTGTAGCAAACTGATGGTAAATTGTTGGTAAATTGATGGTATATCTGTGTTAAAATGATGGCATATTGATGGTTATTAATGGTGTATATTGGTAGTAAATTGATGGTAACTTGACAGTAAATTGATTGTAACATGGTGGTAAATTGATGGTATATTGATAGCTTATTGGTACTTATTGGTGGTATGTTGGGGTAAATTGATGGTATATTAGTGGTTTTTGATGGCAAAGTGATGGTATATTAGTGGTTATTGATGGTAAAGTGATGGTATATTGATGTTAAAACTGTTAGTATATCAGTGGTGTATTGGTGGTAATTGATGACTAAATAGTATTAAACTGATGGTATATTCATAACATATTGGCGGTAAATTGGTTGTATTTTAATCGTATATTGGTGGTATATTGATAGTTATTATTGGTATATTGTTGGTAAATCGATGGTAAACTGATAGTTATTGATTGTAAAGTGGTGGTAAATATGGCATATTGGTGTTAAACTGATGGTATATTGATGGTATATTGGTGGTTACTGACGGTATATTCATATTAGACTGATGGTATATTGGTGATTATTGATGGTATATTGGTTGTCGTTGATGGTACATTGGTAGTAAAGTGGTAGTACAGTGGTGGTACAGTGGTGGTGAGGTAATGGTAATGTACAGGCGCCACTGACTCGGCGCTCCTCTTTTCTGACCAATCAGCTGCGAGGCCGCGTGCGCAGATTCAAACCGAGCAGCAGCAGGAGGAGCGCGCGATTCGGCGGGACACACAAATCAGCAGAGGGAGATCAGTGTGAGAGCAGCACGGTGATCTGGACAGAAGGCGGGCAAAACCACTCACACAGAGGGAGAGATATGTTTACCTTTTGATCTCCGTCCGTTAGCAGAGCGTGCTGTTCGGGGAGGATAGGGACGGCGGGTGGGTGTTTTGGGGACTTTTCGTGCTGGATGGTGGTTGTTTGTTGTCCTTCGCGCGGTCGCTTCGGAAACACCACAGAATGGCTGATCAGTAAACCCGCTACAGAGACTTTAATGGAGAAATACACTGACTAGACATTGGCCTGAGAAGCAGCGTGGGTCCGGATAAATGTCATTGTGCTTGGTATCGGTGTATATCTGGAGTTCAGACGTGTCCGCAGTGGTGGATTATTTCTGTGACACTTTTTCACTTTCGATAACCAGCAGCGCTGTGACTGGCTGAGCGGCAGATCTGACATGGCCAACATGAAGTCCCGCAGGTGAGACCTTGATGAAGATCTTCAGTCGGTGACTCGGATATTAAACCCGTATAATGATCACGTTGTTGTTAGTTCTGTGTGATGCTAGGAGTAACTGTTGGCCTGCTAACTCTTATGTAACCACAGTTACAGTAACCTTGAATGGATCTTGACACGTTGTAACTGGCACTAAGATCAAGACCCCGTTTCTGTGTAAGGGAGTATTAGATCTAAACAGTAGTTTGAAAATGTGACATTGAGGTATTCACCTCAGAAGAACATGATTTAACACATAAGAACCAGCATGATGACTGACACCAGTTGCTAAGTTGGTAACCAGCCACATATTAGTTAGCTTGGGTAAAGTTAGTTTTAGCATTAGCTAGAATATTCTTAATCTTTTATCCAGATCTACAGCCAGTGATTAGCAATTCACTTTAAAGGGGTCTTTTTGTTCATTTCCACTCACAATATTATATAATATTATAACAATGTTTTCCTAAGCTTTGCTAGTTGTGTCTACATGTATTGACAGTCTATGTAAGTTAGCTAGCTTGAAAGCTAACAGTTAGCTTAGCGCTTTTGGTAAATTAGCTAGCTAGAATTTAACCTGTATACCATAACATGGCTTTAAGGTTATTTATGTACATTTTGTACTAGCTACTAACTCCTTTTTCTGTAATAACCAGGCCACAGAGGAGGTAAGTTAGCATATGTCCGTAAAGTGTGATTATCTAGCTTGCTAGCTTGCTAATTGACTTGTGTTGGTGAAATCTGCTGGACACTAGGTCCATGTATATACATGCATTTAAAATGGCTTTGTTTTTGATGTAGACATATCCTACATTAGCTAAACCAGCCTGACCTGAGTAGCATTCTGTTGCTAATGTTAGCTAGCTAGCTAGCTAGCTAGCTAGAGCAGCAGTGAGCTGTCACTGATCTGTCATGCTGCAACTTCCCCTATCAACAAGAACTAGATCAAAACTACAGGGATTTTTACAGGGTATTCTTATGAATCTGACAGTTACCAAAGCTCCCTATTATATGGTACTATACAAGAATTGTAGATCTGCAGGAACAGGTGAAAATATTGTAGGTTATGGAATACACATGCACTGCATCCAGTTAAGCAGACCTGAATTTTGTGATCAATCAGCTGATTAAAAAACGTTCAGTATAATTCACACATTGAGATGTAAACAAGGCTGTTCAGAATTGTCTGATGAAGTTGAAATGAAGTTCTTTACAGTGGTGGCGATAGGAACCACCAATATAAAGTGCTATTTAAGTTACTATCCAACACCACCAGTGAACCTACACTTGCCTTCATTTGTTGATATTGATGATGGTAAATTAGTGGTAAATCTTTAAAAACTACATTTTATTTGGGGTTTATTTGGTCCACTGACTCCCTGAATGTGCAGGTCTGCCATGAATGGTTTTGTATCATGTATGTTTTTGGCCAAATCCTGACCTTAAAACTTAAACTTAACCTACAACAATGTCTCAGACCTCTGGCATTCAGAATCATGTAACGTAGAGAGGGAGCTGTTAGTAGGTGTTAAATGGTTCAGATGTCTGGTTCCTATCACCTCCACTGTGAACGACTCGGTAAGTTTCTCTAGAACTGAACATTCCACAACATAGCACTCTGAGTGAGTTTGTTAACATCTTAACAGTTTACACATGTGCAAATTATGAAAAAATGGAAAAAAAGTGTTGATGTGCCAAGAAACCCATATTGCGGCATTATTTATTATGATAATGGTAGATTTCAACATATTTTCCATCCCTACAGATGTTGAGTATTCAGCAGTCATTACATACGGTTATGTAGGGTTCATCATGGACAAAGTCTCTTGGAAACCTTTAGGGAACATTTTATGAACCTTTATGGTTCTCTAAAATATAATAAAATAAGATATAATATGATCTAAAACGCGAGATCAGGTTTCATAGTGTTTCCTTAGTCCAAATAAGGCAACAGAAATTATTGAAGAGAGATGGAGGGCTTGCTTGAAGAGCCTAAACACTCGAGCATGGCCATTACGTAATTTATGGATGAATGCACAGCTCTGTGGTGTGGGTGTGTGTGTGTGTGTGTGTGTGTGTTCTCCCCTCTTGCCCCTTTCTGTGTGCCTCTCGAGGGGGGCGCAGGGGTGAAACTGTTGCCTGCCACAGCAGTGCAGGTTTGGAAGCTGTTTTCAATAGGAATCAAGTTCAAGTGTGCTGCTGATGTCGGCGCAGATGAAACCCACTCACGTCTATGCTCGTAAAAGCAGAACGTAAGGGTCTAATGATTGCAATACAGGGTCCTAAAATTAAACAAATGAACAACATACTGAATTTCACAACTGTAGGATTGATATGCCCCCTTGCTTTATTCAGAGGGTCTCTCAGTTTGTGGAAACCTCTTTTAGTGATCAGTGCCAGGCATCTGGATGCATCCTGTCCAACTTTGTGTAGTACATAACTCGATGTTGCTACACATTCCAGATGAGATGTGTATTTTCCTGAGATCTGCAGCTTTTAACACGTAAAATATCAATAATTAAAATAAAAACTGATCTCAGAATCTCAGAAAATATGTAGCCTATATTGCCACACCTCTAGCGTAAAGCATACGGCCTTGTATGCGGTGTCCAGGCAGCTTTTCGCATTGATCTTTAATCACGTTTTCTGTTTCTTGAAGGAAGCACAGTCTTAGTGGACAGATTTGAAAGCTCAGGCTCGGGCCAGCCGACTGCCATTGGCTGAGCATCCGCTCCGCCTGCCTCCTGACTGAGTGATGTGAGCAGCGCACCTCTGGAGGAAAAAAGAAGCCGTTTATTTCAGAGTCCCTCCTCGCTCTTCCCCAGAGGGGGAGCTTCATGCTAAAATTCACTTGCATGTTTCTTGGCTGAAATGTCTCTTTCATTGGGGGGGCATAACACTTGCGACCAATAGGAGGCCTTGTTCGCCCCAGAAACATGCCTAGTGGGATTTTGGATTTCCATATTTGTACCTTTTCAGGCAGACTTGGACTTTGGCCTACAGTTGCAGCTTACAGCTCACAGCTTAGGAGCGTGCAGGGAGCGTGGAGGAACTATAATACTCAGATTAACATTTTTAGACAGTAGCTCACAAGTAAAATATCTACAGTGCCAGCCACATTCTTCCATAGCAAAGTCTGCAGTGAGTAGGAGAGGAATAATTCAAGGGCAGATCGAAGCTGGTTGGCTTAAATTAAGAATAAAATGCTTGCCGCCTTGTTTTTAGTACTGGACGAACGCTTTGGTGTGAATGCTTTTGCCCTCCGGTATCCCAGGACAACTCATCTCCTCAATACACGGCAGCGATTAAATGCTCCGGAGCTCACTGTGTGGGGAAATGTTGCCAAGCAACAAGGCATTCCTGTAGGCTGAAGCGCTGTGGATATCCAGATTTGCTTTAGCCTGTTGCAAGAAAATGCTTTAAATATTGCTGCTGCAGTTTCAGTATGATCTGAGTCAGTTTTGAAACAGATACGGATGGTAACGTCTATAAAGCAATGGCAGGAATAACAGACATGTCCGTTTGCTAATGCACCATTTCCCTGATTTCATGGATTCAGCAAGGCTCTGATAAACTGCTCACTATTCAGTTGCATAGACTGTTACTGCTCAAACACTATTGAATGATATATTTAATAGGGCTCAATATTGGCATATGTTGATACAGGGGTTGCGATTTGATATATAGTGATATATTGCGAGACTGTATACAAGGTGATATATCATGATTTTTTAATGATCATTTTAGGGAAACAATCATAGTGCAAACAAACAGCACCATATTCATAGGTTTGCTAATGCTAATATGAGCGGTGCACACTTATGTTACTTGTTCAAGTTGGAGTGGATGATTCTAATGGCTGAATATAGATTGCAACAGTTCTACTTAGCAGTCAGGGGTTTAAACACAGCACAACATTTTTGAATTTAGAGCCATTTGGCAATTGTGTTTGCACACAGAGGAATCACAGAGGAATTTGTCTACCACATTAATCCACCAGTGAAGTGAAACACCCAGACACATACAAACACACACACACACACACACACACACTAGTGAGAACACTTGCCCAGAGCGGTAGGCAGCCCTATCCACGGCACCCGGGGAGCAGTTGGGTGTTAAGTGCCTTGCTCAAGGTCACTTCAGTCGTGTCCTGTCGGTTCAGGGAATTGAACCAGCAACACAAAACATTCGTATAATGATATTCAGTATTTTCAATATTTTGTTACGGCCCTAATATTTAAAGACTTAGATTTCTCTTTTTCCGTCACTTCCTTTCAGTGAGGATGAGGATGACGAGCGCCATTCTACAGACCCTGACAGCCGAGACCCCAAGAACTCGAAAAAGATGCTCTGCAAAGTTAAATGGTCTAGAGATGAGGTAATTGATCTATGCACATATATTAATGGCATGATTAAGTTTTAATTGTTAGCATGTTAGCATAGACTATGACGCTTAAAATGTTATCGCATAGAATTTACTTGACTAAAATGACTAAAATCGTTTTCAGGCAAGTAAAATCTATTCAACACAATCGTTTCCTGGTATCAGTTTATTGGAAGATGAAATTGTGTTGTAATATAGTACTGTGCAAAAATCAGAGACCACAGCAAAAAATAGAATATTGCGATACTGTAAGAAATTTTTCAAGAAGATTTTGTGGAGCGTTTAATAAAAGTCATTGCATTTGCGTGTTTTAATAGTATTTTTATGTGCTAGATTTTTTGTTTGTTTTTACTGATCAAATCTCAGAAAAACAGTATTGAAATGCATATTTTCATAGTATGAAAATGTTTTCAGAGTTTTCAAAGTGTCATGATATGTTATTTTTGCCATATCACCCACCACTGGTGTATACCGAAATTTACAGCACTATCTATTATATTAATGCAGAAATGATGTACACATTTGAAGCACGGTGAAGGAAATTCAATGCATTGCTTTTTTACAGCACACTTATTATGCTGAAGACCGCAGTGTATCATATTAACTAAGAGTGTGAAAACTCTCTGCCATTCCTGAGCCATCATTCTTCCTGAAGCACTGTTAACACTCCAAATGAAGTAGGCCAGTTGTTTTAAGAACAGGAACTCTTCATGATTCTATTCATTCTGTGCCCAGGACGAGAGGCTGAAGAAGCTTGTTGAGCAACATGGCACTGATGCGTGGAAAATAATCGCTAATTATTTCCCAGTAAGTAACAAAAAAATCCCTGTAAAGCCCTTTTGAAAGTGTTTAAATCATTTTAACAGTAGTCTGGCGGTTGTGAGTAAGTGTAGCATTAGATGCAACTGAATGTGTTAGAAAGAGGTGTTAATATGTTATTCTAATGTAATAAAAGGGTGTTATTATATTGTTATAAAGGGTTAAAGAGGTGTTATTATAAGTATGTGCTAGCCACAGGTGTTGAGCTGGGATTTTGTTTGTTTCTCTTTGACAGACGAGGACAGATGGCCAGTGTCAACATCGCTGGCAGAAGGTCCTCAACCCGGAGCTGGTGAAAGGACCGTGGACAAAAGAGGAGGATCAGAGGGTAAGACGAGCTGGGCGTTTACCTAAGAATGATAGAAGAGGTGTGCCGTGAAATAATGACTTTTGGAGGACTATTGTCCACTGTCAAGTACATGTCTGACACATTACCACAGTAAGGGGCCTTATGAGATGACGTGGTGTAGACTGAGCATAGGTTGCAATAGCATAGGCTATTCCTTGCTCCACCTACAAATGTGTTCTTGCCTAGCAGTTGCAGAAGGCTGACCAGCTTAGACTGTGTTAGAGTTATAGCTGGGTAAGTCAACACTGTAGCCTATAACACTACTGTGTTATAGGCTAATCCAAAGTCCTATTTGGACAGGATTCATTTAGCTTGTTTAGGGGTGGAGTAATGTAATGTGAATTGCAATGTTATGACCAATTCACACAGGCTAGGAAGTCTCAGTATAAATTACAGGAATGTGTGTAGCTACGCAGTTAACTAATTTTACACAATAAATAGTAAAACATAATTAATTCATTTGTAACTTTCATTTATCTCAACCAGCTGTCTTACCAGATTCAAATGAGTGCTTGGAAATGTATAGCCTTCTGTCAACATTTTCAGATAAAATAAAAGATTTTCTATTATTTTACATGCTTTAGTGTTACCTTAAGATTATACACTTGAGGTAGTATAATACATGACAGTAATAATTTAGAATCATCAGGATGTAGTTTTTCAGCTTCAGCTTTTCATGTTTGTGTATTAACGTCACACAAACAGACTCAAAACGAACGTCCCGTTCTGGACATTTTGGCATGTTTACATCTCAGAAATTAAGATGCTAAATTAACATTATACTGACAGAGATAAGATGACAATAGTATAATAGGTAATATCTGTTATAATAACAGATATATCTATTATAATAGATATTCACTCAAGCTCTCTTTAAATTATTTTGCAACCCATTCACAATTATCTGATTCATCTCCTCGGGGAAGGGGTCTGAAACACATTTGAAAATCAAACGTTTTATACAAGATATGATGGAAAATGGACTGACGTCATTTTACACTCAGGATCATCAGTATAACCTGGCGTTATATCTATGGTTAGTTTTGTAGTACGTAAAAGCTGCCGTAATCTTTACTGATGCTGAAGCACACACTCTGTAGATATGTCTACAGAGTTTGCATGGTAATATATTCACTGACAAGAACCAGTAATAATAACAACCCCCCCCCCCCCCCATGTAAAACTGGTCTCATCTGAGCAGCACTTATAGGAGTTATGTGTTACGAGAAGAAGCCATAGACGTGGACAGAGTATGAATGGTTTCACTGGCAGATTTTTGATTGTCACATTAAATCCAGTCACAGTTTTTGGCCTATATCTGATAGGAGGTCCCTTAAATACAGTATATTTGTGGTGCAGAGGCAGTAAGATCTGCACAGTGCTTCAGTAGTTCCTTAGTGTATTCATACTGTAATGGTCACTGGTATAGCATGGAAGCCATATTTAGTTTCTTCTCTCTGTTCTGTAATTATTGCCTAAACCCTATGAGGTGTTGACCACAACCCCGGGTAAGCACTGATCAAGGCCAAATAGCTTGCAGATGAGGTAATGCATTCCTTGAATAGTAATTGCATGACACAAATGCTTAAAGAATAGCATGAATGCTGGTTCAGGTTTCAAATTCTCCTGGAGATTTATTTCAGCTTCCATTTTACTACAATTACACCATTTTTAATCCCTTAAAACATCTTAAATTTGATCTAAGGAAGGCTTGGAAACCCTGAAATCTGTGTGGTGAAAATATGCTGGTATTGACCAAGTTTCCAATTTACTAATTTATTTCTCGCTTATTTTGTTTGTGTCTATACAGGTCATAGAACTGGTGCATAAGTACGGCCCCAAGCGATGGTCAGTGATTGCTAAACACCTGCAGGGGCGCATTGGAAAGCAGTGTCGAGAGCGCTGGCACAACCACCTCAACCCAGAGGTGAAGAAGTCCTCTTGGACCCAGGAAGAGGACCGTATCATCTATGAGGCACATAAACGCCTCGGCAACCGCTGGGCTGAGATTTCAAAGCTGCTACCTGGAAGGTACAATGATCTGTGTAAATATGAGAAAAGCAGGACTAACACAGGAACATTACATTAAAACCACCTCCTTGTTTTGTAGTTCTACGATTGCAGGCTGTAGTCCATCTGTCTCTCTGCGTCCTTTGTTAGCCCCCTTTTCACCCTGTTCCTCAATGGTTCATTTCTTAGGACGGACAACTCCATTAAGAACCACTGGAACTCCACCATGCGCAGGAAGGTGGAGCAGGAGGGCTATCTGCAGGAAGGCAACAGGAGCTTCAACAGCGAGCAGCCCATGAAGAGACGACACAAAGCCTGCCCCAGTGTGGAGCAACAGCACAGCCACAGCCAGCTGGTCATGAATGACCAGTCCCAGGTAATACTTGCCTCAGTGTCCTTTAATAGTAGTTCTTCTAATTAGTCTACTGACCCAATGTACTGGATCAGATATCAATCAGATATGGCCAAAGCACATTCAGTACTGATTTTCACTTGTGGTTGTTATGAAATTCTAACAGTACAATTTTGTAAATATTCTAAAGCAATGCCATTTAAGATGCAGGACAGTTCTAACGAAGGATGTTTGTGTTTGTCCGTACTTTGATATGTTTATGTTCTTTCTATCAGTTTATGCACTAAAACTCTCATATTGGCTTGGAGCTCAATATTGGCCAATACCCTGAGTTTAGATATCAGATTTGAAAGGTCTACATGTTTTGTTAGTTAAAGCTGAAAATATTGAAATACTGCTATAGTATTCTGAAACATGACATTTCAAGACGACACTGTGGGTGTTTTGTGACTTCATATCAATTCCATCTTTAACCCATTAAACCCACATGTGGTTGAAGTGTGTTTAGGAGCAAAAATGTAACAACCTGGTAAGAGCTCACATTGTGGTTAAATCATTGCAGCTTTGATGAATAAGGACCATTATGCATTTTCATTTGTTCCACATGTAGCTGGCTGGGTACTCGTACAGCTCTGTTAGTGGACAGTGCATGGACAGCGTCACAGAGGGCTCCAGCTTCATGTCGGTGAGTGCTGCTCTAAGTGTGGAGGTTTTGTGCTGTCCTCTTCTTGGGTTTGGTTCTCTCTGTATTTCCGTCCTTCGGAGACCTGCCTTTTCTTTTCTGTCAATCGAAGAATCCACTCACCAGTCTGTGTTGTGTGTCTGAACTGCATGCGTGTGCTAATGTGTTTATAAAACGCTCTTCTGAATTGCACCATGGGTATTTTGTGAACCTGTCATACATCAGGTATATATGGCATGTGGTTTGAATGTACCATTAGTTATTGTAAAATTAGCCTGATTTGGAAAAACGGAAGAGTCTGTTCCAAAGAATACCCGGTGGAATTTGGCATCGGAGCCAATGAAGTGTTTGTTGTTCTGCCAGTAAACTCGTTGTCTCCGTCTCTTCTCCCGTCTCTTCCTTCTCTTCTTTTCCTCCCGGTTCCTCTCCCACAGCCGTGCCATGACGATCCCGACAAAGAGCAGCGAATTAAGGAGCTAGAGCTGCTGCTTATGTCAGCTGAGAATGAAGTCAGAAGACAGTCCGGGCCTCGTGTAAGAACCAATGTGTGTGCGCGTAGAGTAGAGTGCGCTGTAGGCTTCACTAGCTCTTCCATTATCTCCCTCACCTGCCCCCGCACCCCCAACCCCCCCACCTCCTTCAACAGCTGCGCTTGGTGACCCCAGCTTACCCTCGCTGCTACTCCACCTGATAGTGGCCTGCTGTCAGTAACTACATCCTCTAGTGCACAGCATGAGAGCGGCTGATGAAGAAAACTCGCTTGGACGAGATTGCTGTTGTCATTGTTAAAATTAGTTTTTGTGCTTTGTTTTCCTTCTATGCTTTGTATATTGCCAAAAGTGGAGAGCCAGTTCATGGACGGTTTCTTTATCTGAGTTCAGATAAACCTCACTTTGATTTGACATAAGAGATTCGTTTAGTATGCAGAGTTTGCAAGCATACCTTTAATTGGCCAAGTTGACTAGTTCAAGTTGACATAACATGAGAATGCACTTTGTAATATTTTAAAGCATAGTAAAGGTTTATTTGCACATTTGCTGAATTTGACATATTAAAAGAAAAACCTAAAATGTGTCCTGTGCAAAAGTTAAGGCACATTTTATGTTTTGTTGTTTTTTCTCCAGTATGTTAAACTGAGAAAATAAATACAAATTATTAAATAAAATAAAAAAAAGACAATTCTTTTTCTGAAAATTCCATATTTGTTTCGTTCTCCCTGCAGAGAATATAAGTTACCTTATTTTCTCCTGAAAGTCAACAGAACATCTAATTGGCCAGGTGTGATCAAACATAGGACCTAAAGGATAAGGAAATAGTAAAAATATAAAAATGAATTATGAGCTTCTGGCACATAAACCCACAAGAAATATCCAGAAAAAATGACACGACACGTGTGGGATATTTCCCCATTTAACATATTTTATCTATTAATTTTTCATTGCTTTTTCTGTCATTTTTAAAGCAAAGTCTAACTTCTTGTAACAGTGTGAACACGTGAATCATCACCTTAAGTGCCTTAACATGAGTCACAGCTGAACTGAATGAACTGCTAGGTCAGGCAAGGTCCTCATTTATAGGTAACTGATTGCAGGTTTGCCTCTCCGCTGCCAGACTTTACTCACTGACCTGGACACCACTGTTACTTCCCCTTCCACCTATCTTTCCATCATCCTGAGCCTCATCACTGCTCATCATTTCTCGTCACTGCTTCTCACTTTGCTGTAGACTGTGCTGTAAACTCACACTGTTGCTTCTCTTCAGAATCCAGAGAGCTTCTCCAGCTGGTCAGACAGTCTGGCTGATGACACCATGACCACCACTGGCAGTCTGGAAGAGGGTGGTGTTGAGCTATGTCGTCCGGAGGAAACCCGTGCACGGCCCGTTCCGCTGCACGTCTCTCCTAGCAAGTTCCTGGCTGTGGAGGCCAGCGCTGTGCTGTCCAGTCTGCAGACCATTCCTGAGTTTGCAGAAACCATGGAGCTCATTGACTCGGTGAGTGGAGGACATGTACCATGTACCACTAAGCATATAAGAAGCCTGTATATTGTAGAAATCTTCAAGCAGGAATAGTACAGAGAACGACAAGGAGTGAGTGAAAGCTTGAGCGCACTGTGTGCTTTAATAAGCCTCACCTACAAATTATTCAATTAGATTACAAATCTTAAAGTAACAATGCAGGGCATTGTCTCAGATTTCACCCTGATTCAATTTTATGTGATTTGTTTTACCACCCATTCAGAATACCAACTGTATTCAGTGTCTGTTGACATTGAACGGAATAAGCTATTTTGTTACTGTGAATCTAAGACACATGTATATAAAAGAGCTCTGTTTTGATTGGCCGCCCTGTATTGCCCTGCAGGATCCCACAGCCTGGAGTGAGGTGACTAGTTTTGACCTGTCTGAGGCTGTGAGTCCTCCTAAGCCCCTCAGCCTTGGTGGAGCATACCCAGCCCTGGAAAGCAGCGCAGAGGTCATTGGATACCACCTCAACAGCCTTGCAGTCCAAGATATCAACAGGCCCCTAGCTGGAGCCGGGCAGGGAAAGACTGTTGTACATTCCTCTCCGAGCAAATTCAGCTCCGAGCCATCATCCGTGCCAAGGAAGAAGACAAGAGACAGTGGAGACCAATCGCCCACCGCTGACGGAAACTGCAGTTCTTTTAGAGACACTACCAGCAGCTCGCCCAAAGGCACACCAGTAAAAGGGATGCCGTTCTCTCCCTCTCAGGTATGGAGGTTCAACTGCAGCAAAACCACAGCTTTTAACTGTGCTCAGGTTTTTCTCTGTTTCACCCACATATGGTTTTTGGTCCCATGTCTACTTTCACTCCAGTTCTTCAACATATCTGGGACCGAGCATGTGAACCTAGACAATCCTGCACTTACTTCCACTCCGGTGTGTGGGCAGAAATGCTTCCTCAACACGCCACACCAGAGGGAAACCACGCCCAAACATCAGAAGGAGAATGCTGGGTAAGAATTTCCTTATACTGTGGGCCTTTATACTTAAGGACAGGCCATACATACATTTAGCAAGACACATTTGGTGGCCATAGTTTGTTTCTTTAGTTTTCACTCTAGTTCCAGACAGTTTTTTGGATACCCCGTCACACAGTGTTAGAAACCACAATAGCAAGTCTATAACGTATTACGTAATGTGAGAACAACCTAATGCAGTTATACACAAATGTGTGAATTTAGGCATCATGTTACATAATGCCAATTTGTGTACATACAAGCTTCTACTACTTGTTACCCATATTAGCCCAACAGGTCCAGTGGAAAAAATTCAGATATCTTAATTGTGCAGTATCTTGTACTTACTTATGTATTTATTTTGTGCTTTAATGTAAGAAAACACATATGTAATACAGTCTGTTCAGTTTCAGAACACCCAAGATCCGTAAATCCATAATGGTCCACACTCCAAGGACACCCACTCCTTTCAAAAATGCCCTGGCAGCTCAGGAGAAGATGCACGGACCCTTAAAAGTTGTGGTAAGAGTATATAATATTTAATGTGTCGAACACGTTTGCCCTAATGCTCCATATACTGTATGTGTATCTGTAATTTCCACCAGTGTTCATGTGAGCGTTAAGAAAGTTTGTTTTCTACTGCATGCAGCCTCAGCCGTTGGCTTTCCTGGAAGAGGACATCAGAGAAGTGTTGAGGGAGGAAACGGGATCAGATATCTTCACTCAAGGCCAGACTCATTCTGAACATAGGGTCTATGAGGTACATTATTAATCAAGGCACTTCCTTGCTAATGATATAGGGTTTTTGTTAAGGGTTGGAATCACCCAAAAGCCTCATGATATGAAATTATCTCAATACTTAAGTCATGATACAATATTACTGTGTTTGGAAAAGAATTGGGATATGCTGAGTAACTAATATTGTGGTGTATTGTGGTTTAATACCTTTGTCAGATTTTGTCCCCAAAGGAACATTTTGCCACCAAGAGAATTTTAGTCAGTTCATCTCACCTCAGTCATCTTTAGTGCAGCAAAATGGGATTGTTAAGCAGACAAATACTGATACCTTGGTATCTTTGTATCAATATAATATTGCTATGGAAAAAATCGTGATGCTATGCTCTAGCAGTTTTTTGCCCCTAGTCTCAAATTGCTTTTACAGTTTTTTATTTTCTTTGATTTTGGTGTTTTCTAGATGGATGCTCCTGCCAGGAAGGTGAGGAAGTCCTTGTTGTTGGACAACTGGGGGAAAGAATGTCCTGGTGTGCAGCTGTTCCCTCAGCAGCAGATCAGCAATGCTCAAGTAAGGACACTGATCACCCTCTAGTGATATCTTAACCCTTCTTAAACCCTGTTGTAGATGCATTACTTTTTGGGGAGTTGCCATAATGTAAGCGATTACTGGCTGATTTTAATCCACCGTGAATCTCCGGTGTCCACTATATACGTTATCCTGTTCAGATTGGATCACACAACCTCCCCTGTTAAAACGATTCCTTCTCCAATACCCCTTTAGTGTAGGATTTAGTTTTTTGCATGGTCCCTGTCCTGGTCCCGTTAACAAGCCCTTCTCTTACTGCCGTTTGTTTGTCTAATTTAGTATTGTTTTCATTGTGCTAACTCTTTTATCTCTTACCCCAGTCTCTCAACGATGGCTTATTGAGCAGCGCTCTGCTGCTGCCCCCTCTGGCTGAGGGAGAGAAGCTCTCCTGTTCTCCTGGTTCAGCAAAGGAGGACTCTCACCTTCCTATCTACCCCCTCAGCCCCCAGGCAAAAAAAGAGCTCTGTGCACACAGAAACCCCGCATACCAAACCTCCACTCAGGTAGGATGCCTTTCTATCGATTACAGCCTATAGAAAATGGACAAGCAGTGCCTATGGCAACTGGTAGTATAATCCTCCGAAACGATATAATGCTGAAAGGGAACCTGTTACGCTTTTCTGTTTAGCGTGTTATGTAGCTTTTTGTGCTTCTAAACAGTCTGAAAAGTTTGAGAGTATGTACCAGAGGGAGAAACTTTCTCCCACAGAAACCACTTTTCTCTGATGCCTGAAATTTCAATTAATTTTTATTATTATTTTTTTTATATAAAAAAAAATGTAATTCATTTTGGAACTAAATGTCTCTAATTATAAGATATAATTACATGAATCAATTTGCATAGTATAGCAAAATAACAGTAACTGTAGGCTTCTGGAAGTTAACGGAAGTTTATAGCAACTGCCCATTGGTTTCTATTATAAATGTGTTTTGATGTGACGTAATCTTTTCGCGGGAGAACACAGAAATGATGGTCTGTGGCAACTGACTGTTTAACACAGTTGCGGCAGTTTGAGAATAGGTTGGACACAAAAACAGAAATCATCGGCACTAACCAAATATTCATCATTCTCACTGATCTTGCAGGCGAGCAGCGAGTGGGAGGCAGTGGTGTTCGGGAAGACGGAGGACCAGCTCATTATGACGGAGCAGGCCAGGCGTTACCTGACCTCGTCCCAGCTGCCCTGCACTCCAAGAGCGCTGGTCCTGTAAGCTCTGGCTCCGCCTTGCTCCATTACAGCAGCCGTCCCTGCCCCGTCCCTGCGCTTCACCTTTAGACAATCTGGCATAGAAAACTAAACGTCCACCTCTTTTGTATATATTCACTAAAGACTTATATGACTTATATGACAATGTATTGCAGAGTAGGCTGCTTTAACACACAAAGAAGCACGCTAGAGACTTGGCTTTGATTCTGGAGACGTAGACATAGCTGGGTTTGTGACTAAAAGAACATGACCTGTTTTCCTCTTACACTTTATGCGTCGACAGTAGTGTTAGGTGTAGTAGTGGAACGGACATATCATATCATATAACGTTTTAGCTGTAGACCGCGTCGTGAGAGGCAGTTCTGAGCATTACAGTGTTGGAAAGGAGTTAAACCCCTTTTTGGGTTTGTCTTTACTGATCTATGCATGCTCTGCCCACAGATGGGTTCTTTTGTAGCTACTGTTGCTAGGTTGGGCAAACGTTCTGGAACACGGGAAAACGTAGGTGTTGAGTTTCCAGTTACCAAGCTGAGCTGTGTGGCTGCAGCTAATGGAAACCAGGCGGATAAAAGATAAGTTTGCTTGATTACATGACAAAATGCAAACAGGATACAAATAAAGATCATTTAAATAGAGCAAAACTTATAAAAATCTATAATATTACATTCAGGATTTGTGCTAACTTCCTGAAAAGCTTGTCCGACCTAGCAACAGTTGCTGCTAAAGAATTTGTGGACAAAGCGTGCACAGGTCAGTTGTCTCTTGCTAGTATGATAAGAAAAAAGCATTTTCTGTTATGGAAAAGTTCTGCTCTCATTTTAGTGCCAGACAACCAAGGCAAAGACAAGATTTAGTTCCTGAACTTGGCCTATATCAGCCTGTCTTCCAGGTTTTTTAGCATGTTTCTTTTTAGTGGACTTTTTACCAACATGGCGTCTTAAGGATTGGAGAGCACTGGCAGTGTTGCACTACTGATTGTGGTTGTGTGTAAAGGAGAGGAACTGGATAGCACTTGCAATGTGACTGTTTCGGCTCGAAACCGCAGCGGGAAGGTTCTGCTCCGTTTATGCGGATGACACTCACTGAATGTATTGTACAGCATTTATCTGAGAAGTAGCGTCAAAAGGAAGGGTACCTCTTTTTGTTTTTGTTTGTTTGTTTTTTGTTTTTTTGCTTTTTTTAAAAATTCTCATTCTTTTATTTATTTCTACTGTAAAATTAGAACTTGTTGAGATGTTTTATTGAACACATGAACTGTCCAGTTTTGAAAAAATGGAAAAAAAAAAGTAAAAACAAACGAACCTACCTTTTTTGCTGACAGCTGTGACTGCAGCCTAAACAAATATCATTTTAGCTGCTTTAGTCAGTTTTACCATAAATCATGTTTTGGTACTTTTTTTTTCTCTCTCTCCAATGCGCCGTCTCACAGAAGTAACACGTTCCAAGACATTTGCATTCTTGGCAAGTTGGATTTCTCTCTTCATTTAGGGCTGTAGGTTTTATTTATTAAATCTCTACTAATTTATTTATTGCAAAGATATAAAGAGAATCTTTAATTTTATTTTCCGTCATGTCGAGGAAAAAAAAAAAGAAGGATTTTGGCTACCTTCCATCACACATTTTTCTAAAATACAACAGATGTTAACGACATAAACTGCCACTAATTGTTCTTTTCTGATTGGTTTAAATCTAGTTTGCAGGAAATCATCTCCAACGTTTTATCTCCGTCGAGTTCAAACCAGTTTAAATACAGGTAGCAGCATTCAGCCTCCAAAATGTTCAACGTAGGCAAATTGCACTTTTATAAATGTTGTTTAATTGTTGGTTTGTTCTCAGTCTCTGTATGTTTTTCCCCCTTGTAAAGCCCCCTGTAGTGTTTACATTTTGTGAGCTTTCTTTTTTTTTTTCTTTTTATTTCTTTTTGTGATGGTCGTGGTGGTGGATGAATGTTTCTTTAAACAAAGTGAAACACTGACTGTTAGGATGGCGTCTGAATAAGAACAGATAAGAAGAGTTCCTCTCTCTCACTCAGTATTTCTACTGGTGAAATCAAAGGCTCGCTGCTACTGAGAAACACAAAGGAAGAGGCCATGCTAATAAATAGAAACACAAGCACAGTCCTTTGGAGGTGTAGGATGTATTGAGTTCATATATTCTGAATTGTATTGCCTTCGATATGCACTCACGAGCACTGGTATCTGCATCCATGGTCCATTTTATTAGCTCCATTATTAGCTTTATTAGCTCCACGTAAGATACTTTGTTACCCTGTTCTTCAATCGTCAGGACCCCCACAGGACCACCACAGAGCAGGTATTATGTGGGTGGTGGGTCCTTCTCAGCTCTGCAGTGCCACTGATGTGGTGCTGGTTGTGCATAAGCGGTAACAGATGAGCAATCGTCTCTGACTTTACATCTACAAGGTGGAGTGTCTCATAGAGTGGACAGTGAGTGGACACAGTGCTTACTGTGTCTGATGCACATGTACCAGCATAAGACACACTAACACACCACCACCACCACGTCAGTGGCTCTGCAGGTCTGAGAATGATCCACCCCCCATATAATACCTGCTCTGTGGTGGCCATGACCATTGATTAAGGGGATAACAAAGTATACAGAGATACAGACGGACTACAGTCTGCACTACAGAGTGCACCTAGAAGGACTGGAGGTGATAAAATGTACAATGAGTGTAAATACAAGGAGGTGAACCTGACAAAGTGCTCAGTGAGTGTATATGAAATTTGAAGGCTGGTATCAAAGGTGACCCTTGTGATATTATTCCAGTAGAGCATTTGTCAAACCAAAGTTTTCTACTGTGCAGGAACAGGACTCGATTTGAGGTTATCCAGTAGTATTAGAGGTTTCTGAAGGGGTCTGCATTAAGGCATTTTAATTACAAACAAGTGTTGGTGAAATGCACAGAGCTTGTGTCCGATTAACTCACTTGTTTAGTTCAACAAGAAGACTTTAAAGTCTTCAAGCAGCAATTTATCTTTAAAGATTTCAGTGCAAGGCCTGTGTTCTTATATCACCAAGATATTCACCATGTTTTATAGTATGAGATTGAATATTATTTAATGTAACATTGCAGGTAACAGCTAAAAAACATGATAATTTTTGTTCAGTGTCTTTGGTTTGATGCGTGTATGAACATTTTTTTTTTGTCTCGTTTTTAATGTAGGTGTATATAAAAATTCTATTTTCTAACGCTCAGACATATAATTGTAGGTTTTGAGGGAAGTAAGTACTTGTAGCAGTTTTAAAACAGTGCATGAAACGCAATGAATTCAACATATCTCACTTGCATTCTCACAAGTTTCATTTCAAACATGACAATATTTTGCTGATCATCTATTGCCTGCCTTTCCGAATCCTGCCAATAACCATCTGTGACCCTCTGTACTTATTGAGGAAAAGAAATCAAATAAAATGCTTTGTTCATTATACTGTGGTCTCAGTCCTTCTCACATATGCTTCTCTGGAGTCCTTCTTTGGAGCAGATTCAGTGTGCCCATGAGTGTTCTACATGGGCCATTCTTCATCCATATGCCCAAGTCTCTTAAAGCAATAATTTGGCAATAAAAATCTAATTTGCACAAATTTCCTCATATGCCAAGCATAGTCAATCAACCAAGACCAATGTTTAGTGTCTGAAGTTTGCTTCTGTGGTTTTGCAACTGGAGCTAATACCTAACTCATAATGGAAACATTTAGCTAGCTTCTTAGCATTGTGCAGCATGCTTAGCAGGTCTCTCAGCATGCTGGTTGATCAGCATACCAGCATCCAACACATGCTGGTCTTGTTGATGACCAGCAATGGCACTTACAGTCCGATTTATATATATATTTTTCCTTCTTTTCTTTTTCGATCATTTGTAAATTAGTTTGGTAAATGATTTACAGCAACGTTTTTTCTGCAAAAATATTTTATATCAGACCTAGTCATTTCATCTCTCTTCGTAATTAATATCATTGTTTATTTTCTAAAATAAAAGTCTGTGCCTTTAATATCGGTTTGAAAAGTAGTTACATCTTGTAAGCTGGACAATCATTTGGGCCAGCAGTGGCAAACAGTCAGCAGGGTGCCCACATTATCAAGGCAGCAACCCAATATGTTAGAATATGTATAGATAGCTTAGCAACTGAGCTTGATTTGAGGCATATGTAATTAACAACTAGCTAATAATAAGTATAAGCTTTTAGCTAGCTTCTTTTATGGTTTTAGCTAGCAAACTACAGGTCTCAAATCATAACATACCTTAAACCAAGTTGAGTTGTTAAGCAAATCAACCAGAGATCATTGGGTTTAAGGCAAGTGTAGCTAACAACTAGCTAATAAGAAATAGAAGTTTTTAGCTCAGCGCTGCCTCCAACCAGGTTCAGCTGTTAAGTGATATCTAATAGTGTAAATGTTTTCTGACACTGTTTGTCATTTATAAAAATGAACAAAAGTAGGGAAAAATGTCCAGCTTCAAGATGGCTGCTGGTGTTTTTAGCTATGTGAGGTCCCATTGTCCATTTTCATAGATAACAGTATGCTATACAGTCAGAAACCACATAAGCAAGACGATTTCAGGCTTCTGTAACTGATGATTTAGGCATTCAGTTTGCATGATGCTAACCTGCTAGCATAACGTCGCTGTCCAAAGAAAAACAGGTATCTCCAAAATGGCAACTTTACAGGAGAGGCCAAAAACATAATTTAATTTGAACGGAAGTCAAAGGAACCAGACTTCTTTCCAAGCAGTTTGGGCCATTCCTGTTGGACCATTCTTTCCACACAGTGTAAACAGCAGCTCGTGTGATCAAATGAGGCATAAAAGTAAAAACAAAAATGGACATACGTGTTTTTCTTTGGGCAGCGACGATAAGCTTCTTTTACTTGTTAGCTATGTTGGCCTCGCAGTCTCAGTGCAAAACTGAAGGATCCAAATTCCAGATAGCAAGTCTGCAGGCATATGAAGGTATTTTATTTTAGAAAATAAACTGTAATACAAATATTACAAACTACTGAGACCAATAAAATAATGACTAGGCCTGTTGAAAATGTTATTGTTTACTTATACTAGATGAAAATTAATTACCAAACAAATTTATAAAAGATAACAAAAAAAGAAGTGAGTGGAAAACAAGCAATGAAAAGTGGCATTTTGTCTAATACTCTCTTTAACCACCAGTGGACCACTCAGCTTTGCCGTCAGCGGACCAATAGTGGTTCACCATCCTCTTGCTATCAGGGATGCTTGGCTGATTGACTACACTGGACGAATGAGGAAGGTTTTGTCAGTCCGATGTCATTTGCCAAACTATCTCTTTAAACTGAACGATTTGTCTTCATGGCACTTCATGTCATAGCCAGATTCAGCATCTGTTGTCAGTGGAGTCCTGTTCCTCTCTTAGCTTCTGTCTGAAAGCCAGGTGTCGATGGCAGCAGTGCAGGTGGACTATGTGGATCTGACTGCTAAACTCCTGTCTCTGGACTTCGTGGGGGTGCTGTCGTGTCAGCCTGGGGTCTACGGACACGCGCCCTTTCTGAACGAGAGGCCCCTCCGCAGGTCAGCTGCTCCAGCTAAAGGGGCCCACTCGCCCATGAAATAATGTCTTTTGGTTCTATTGTTCCCCGAGTCTGTTAGTTTTACAGGCCCATTCACTCAATTGCCCCCAAATGGAGGGGGCACAAGGCCCCACTGACATGCCTTCTGCTGCCTAGGGCCATTACAAGTCCATGGCACATGCGCTCTAAATCATTTCTTCTTCTGACTCAGAGAAGCTGCGCTGTTGTGGACCAAGACTGGCGTCAAAGAGACGTCAAAGGGCCTGTTGGCTCTGAATTTGTGTTGACGCTTTTGGACAGTATGGGCACAAAGACAGCTGAAGGCGTGCTGGCCAAGCCCAAAACAAACACCTGTTGATTGACAGTGATGTGTACGCTCAGATGGGGTCAATTACTTAGCTTTGGCTTAGCTTTTTTTCTCATTTATTCATTGACAAATAATGACAACAAACAGCAACAGTGTTTTTTAATGGCTGGGTTATGAAATGATCTTAATGGGCCTGTATCAAGAACATTTAAGGTTGCTTTACATTTATTAAATAAAAGGTTTGATGTTGTTTGTAAATGGACTGTATATGGAGACTAAGCTGCAAAAAAACATGCAGTTTTGAAGGAATTGTTTTTGTGACGTCACAGAAAATGACCTATTAACATATACTCGTCATCAAAAAATAGCTGCACCCAGAAGGAATGAACTGACAGGAAGGAAACTTGCTGGGTAGGTTTGACATCATGAGACATGCGAATGATTCAAGTTTCACGTTCAGCCACGTATGTGACGTAAGCAAGGATGGGCCTTATCGCTGTACCTGAGTTACCCAACAGCTATGATTGCGGACATTCAGTGAGCAGTGATGCCCTCCATGTGTCATCCTGTTAGCGCCAGCACCATTGGCAGACGACTGCACGACGCAGGGCTACATGCACAGAGACCGTTACGACGACTGCCCTTAACACCACATCCACGTTGCCAAGACTGTAATGGATTTGTGCCAGACTCTCATGGAGTGACTCAGAATGGCAGCGGGTCATCTTCAGTGAGGAGTCCCGCTTTTGTCTTGGCGGAGACGACCAGTGAATCCGTGTGTGGAGGCACCGTGGTCAGCGCCAAGATGAACGGATTGTTGTCACATGTGACACATGCAGAAGGCCTGGTGTCACTCCACCTCAACCCCTACCGCACAATCTGCAGGAACTGTGTAAATTTATCATCATTTATTGTTGGTANACCCCTACCGCACAATCTGCAGGAACTGTGTAAATTTATCATCATTTATTGTTGGTAACTTTTATCTTCCTTCTGAGCAGCATTGCAGTCCTACACATCCTTTTGGGTTGCAGTATTCTGTTGACGATGAGTGTATATTTATATTCATAGTGTGAATTTATAGCAGGGCATTCTGAGCCAGATTATTTTTAAATGCAACACAGCACAGCCAATCAGGAGAGAGGTATTTGCATATGTCTATTAAAGGTACACATGGTTGTTTTTGGTACATCAAACCATGACAAATGTGGTCTATGGGCCTTTTAGAGGAATATTTCAGCATTTGTCTGTTTCCCTGTACTTTAGGAAAGAACTGAAAACCTGCTGTCACAAAAATGTACAGTGGGCAGTTACCTCCGTTGAAACATACTGGAATATTGCTTTGTTGCTTATGTCATGCTTCACATATAGACACAATAATGAAAAAGTCACATGACTCTGATAACACTTCCCACTGAAGATGTAATCGATCATGTAGCTTGTTTAGAAACATGCGTGCATATGTGTGTGCGTTCAGAGGTGTCCCAACACGGCATGTGGCGGGTTGCAAACTCATCCCCGTGAAGCCCCTCCCCCCCGTGCATGCACACTGCCAGCCTTTGTGTGTGCCAGACAGCAGATGGTAGGCCATTATAGCAGTGACAGCCCCAGTCATCTGGCAAGCACCCCCAGTGCAGGTCCTGGTTGAGCGGGAAAGCCAGGGCAAGGCACTCTGAAGGCCTGGTCTGCCTACACGCTTATATAGGTCAGAGTTTCCATTGGCCCGCGCAAAGGGCCACTGCTGAGAGCCTGGACACCAGAGACAGTCCAGGCGCATAACTACAGAGTGCTTGAACATGGAGAAGGAAGCTATGAATATATGCAGCAGGGCGTGGAGCGGGCCCCTGGCAGGCACTGGAAAAGGTTACAGATATTAAAGGAAAAAAAAATACTAAAACAAAACACAACAGCCACAGTGTCAGCCCATGACATGGTGTGTGATCCGTAACAGATGTGGATTAACCCCTTAAACACCAGGCTCATTAAGCTTCAGGCTTATTGTGCAGTAACCACTATGAATTATGTGGAAATTGCTGTGAAATGTGAAATTATGGGCGAGGAAGCAAAATTTGCACCCATGGACAAACTCTTAGGAGTTTAAGTAGAAGGGATTTCCTAGGATTATTCTTTAGTTATTAAGGTTCAGGTTTATTACGGTATAACCGCTATTAATTTTTTTGGTAACTACTAAGATTTTATGACTTAATGGGAAGGTAAATCTAGACTTGTTGACAGGGATGTTGGATTTGAAGGGTTAAAGTTCAAGACATTTGCTTATTGCTTTACAGGTTTGGTTTGTTATCCAGATTTCAGGCTTATTATCCAGAAACAGCTATGAATTATTTGGAAATTGCTATGAAATGCAAGGCATGTAATAGTGAGTGAAGAAGCAAAATCATAACAGTTTAAAGGGCAATAGAATGTTTTTTCAAGGTTATTAAGTTATTAAGTTATTAAGGTTCGGGTTTATTGTAACTGCTATTTTTTGGTTTCTATGATACTAACTTGCCAGGTAAGTTTTTATGACTTCTTGGAGGGAAGCATATGTTGAAGAAGACAGGGATGTTGAATTTAAAGGGTTAAAGGTCAATGCATTTGCTTATTGCTTTACAGGTTTGTTATCTAGTAATGGGGGTTTAGGCTAATTATCCATTAACCACTATGAATTATTTGGAAATTGCTATCAAATGTAATGTATGCAATGATGAGTGAAGAAGCAAACCTGTAACAGTTTAAAGGGTGATATATATATATAGGTTTTTAAGGTTTATTGTTTAGTTATTAAGGTTCAGGCTTATTACAGAGTAACCACTTTTGGTATTTGGTAACTACTAAGATTTTATGACTTGAAGGAAGGTAAATCTAGACTTGTTGACAGGGATGTTGACTTTTTTAAAGGGTTAAAGGTCAATGCATTTGCTTATTGCTTTACAGGTTTGTTGTCTAGTTGTGATGTTTCGGGTTTATTATCCAGGGACCACTATGAATTATTTGAAACTTGCTATGAAATGTAAGGTATGTAATGATGAGGGAAGAAATAAAACTGAAACAGTTTAAAGGGTAATATATATATATATATATATATATATATATATGTACATATATGTAAGCTTTATTGTTTAGTTATTAAGATTTGGGTTTATTATACAGTAACCACTAAGAATTATTTGGTAACTACTATGTAACTAACTTGCCAGCTATGTTTTTCATGACTTTATGGAGGGAAACGAATGTTGAAGGGAGGGAGGGAAGAAGACAGGGATATTGAATATGAAGGGTTAAGCATATCGCTTTACAGGTAGGTTTGAGGTATGACGTTTTATGCTAATAATCCATTAACACATGGAACAGGACATTCACTGCAGTTCGTGCACCACATTCACCTCTTCTCAATCCATGGATCCCGTCACTCACACCCCGCAGGTATTTATAGCCCCATCATCCTCATGCAGCACCATCTGCAGGAGCCTGAAATTACTACCACCTGAAACACACAAGGTGACTAGTTTTCTGTCCAGTGAGCTAATTTATGAGTTTGAAAAATGGAAAATCTAGACCTATCAGCAGGTCTGTGGATTTCAAGGTGCTAAAAAGAAGGTATTTGGGTATATTTGCTTATAAGTTTTAGGCTTATAACCTGGTAATCACCATGAATAATTTGCTAACAAACTTAAAATGAATATGTAAAATATGTTATTCTGGGTGAAGAAGTAAAATCTGAACTCTCTGAAGAGTTTAAAGGGTTATGTAAAAGCCTTTATTTAGTTATTGAGCCTCATTACGCAGTACTCAGTATGAACTACTCCAAAACTAGTATTAAAAGATATAGATATAAGTGAAAGAGGAAAACTAGACCTGCTAACTGTTTGAAAGGAGTTTAACAGAATCCATGTGTTTCATATTTTCCAGACTTATTATCCTTTACCCAGTAACCAGTATGAATATTTGGTAAATCTCATAAAGCTAATATGTGAAGTGTAGTCATGACTTATGAGAGAAAAAGAAATCCCACTGACAATCCTTGCAGTTTAAAGGGTTAATTAGAAGCATTTAGCCCTTTGACATCCATTTGGCAGTCCTCTGGTCCTGAGTGGTCAGTGATTGTAGGGGGACTGTGTAACCAGAGCTGGGGAAGTTCAGTTTTGAGTGTGAGAGAGATTCAGGCCTGTGAATAGAGCTGTTCTGCAGGAATGAATGGACAGGAGGCTGCAGGAGGGACACGGTGTACCCTGGGTGTGGTTGGGGTGTACTAATCCTCACGGTGTCCTGCCTAGCAGCTGCTCACCTAGCAGGTGATCTCCAGGTACCAGCTGCCGTAGATATGCCTGAAGCGCACTCAGCATACGCGTACGCATGTGCACACATTTTATACAGTCAGCCGCATGATCGTTGCTGCTCTTGAGCATGAATAAAGGTTTTTGTGGTTAATTAGTTCCACCTTGCACTGTAAATATAAAATATTTGTATACTATAAGTATTAGTCATCAGGGGAGCGGATAAAAAGGAATCTTTCATACTATTGTTCAAGATAAGAATCAATTAATTCTTTTTTAAAAAGATAAACTAATATGCAGATAAATGTATACATGTACTGTAATACCCTAATACTGTGCAACTTTAGGGGAACAAAAGGAAAAATAAATTTTAGACATGTACAGAATGATGAATGGAGCTGTAAGTGACTCTAAAATAACAGAGAAAGCTGTTAAACGAGTGAGCATTAAATTAAATTAAAGTAAATTATTATCCAGATATTTCAAAAGTGTTGATCAAATCTGAGATATTGACAAAAAGTATTTATTTATGTATTTATTATAGATTTATATATATAATATATGAAAATATTGTATTTTGTAATATTTCCATTATTCATTACATTCAAATATTTGCAATGTTTTATATTTGAATATATATTATTAATGCACATATAATGTAGCATAACATGTTAAAGCAACACTATGTGACGATAGTGTACACTTTCAAAATCACTTGGTCAAGGTAAAAAAGGTAAAAGAAGGACAGTTGAACTCATGGCTGTGTTTAATATTGGAAGTAAGAGGATTTCCACACCACCAGACCTCACAGCACTGGGACTAAACAGCTGTGTGTCCATATGAAAACACCTTGTTAGCGAGACTAATTGGACTAAACGGCTTCAGTTTGCTAGAAAGCATAAGAATTGGACTCTGGAACAAAGAAAAAAGGGCATGTGATCTGATGAGTCTAGATTGCTCCTATTTCAGAGCGATAGGTGCACCAGGATAAGAACGGATGCACATGAGCGGTGCACCCATCATGCATTGGGCCCACTGTACAAGCCTCTGGAGGCAGTCTTATAATCTGGGGCTGCTTCAATTGGCCAGGCTGAGACTCAGCAACTTTGGGTCACCTCAAATTGAAACATTTGACCAAAGGTATTCAAACTTTTGCATACATCTGTATGTAATAATAACTCGTACGATGCAATTGATTGTTCTTAATATACTATATTTATCTACTGTCAACCATTTTTTGTCAAGTTATCTACCTCAATGGTGGATCACCCCCTTTCTTCCTTGAACCCCCTAATGAAAACATCAATTTAAGCTTTTGACTGGTGATTAAAGCTTCTGAACTGAGGTATATGCCTTACCTTGCCCTCCCTGAAGTGCCCGGAATAAAAGCAGGGCATCAGCGTGACATCATCAGTCACTGAGTTTGCTGCTGGATTAAGACTAATTAAAGCATTCTGAGAGGCCTGCTTCAGAAGCCAGGAGAGAAAGCTGCAGGCTTTGGTTAAGCTGTGCTGAGCAGATGGTTTGAAGCACCTTATTAGTGTAAAACCTGCAGAAAGTCAGTTATTTCAAATCAAGGAGGCGGCCGATTTAGAGGAAACAGTAGCCATAAACGTAGAGCACTTTATATTGCATGGCCTGTATTTAGCAGCTGTGCTGTAGGAGTTATGGCCTACTGCAGGAATAAGTGTGTGCATAACTGTGTGCACACAAGTGGGTGTGTCCTGACCAAAAATCATTAGTGAGTATTTCTCTGAGGAATTATTGTGTGCTGGCTGAATGGAGCAGTTTTCCAAGTGTGTCTGTGCGCTCTGCTTTATAGCCATAAAGAAACCAGCACAATGGAAAGAACGATTTAGTGTTGTTCTCATTACACTGATGTAATTAGTGATCTAATTAGTCATCAGGGTCTGTTGATGGACAGACAGATTGTGACACGTGCTGAGCTAAAAGCAAAGCGATGTTTATTAAACAGACTGGTAGTACAGCACAGCAGCAACAAGATCAAAGCAGACATAACCAAGGGGCAAGGCCAGAGTCAGAGAAAGAAAACAGGCAGAAGCCAAAACCAGGCAAACAATCAGACCAGCAACAGCATCTAAAGGGAAAAGACAAAAGAGTAAACCAGAAAGTCAAAATAGAGTCAAACCAGAGAAGCTCACAAGAATAACAACAGGGAGAAACGCTCAGTACGCACAGAGTGGCAATACTTCGCAACGGGTCAGTGTGAGAGAGAAGTATATATACAAACAGACTAAATTAACAACAGGTGGGCTCAATACTCGGGAGACTTGGATCTGGGAAACGGAACAGGATTGGGAGATGGTGGACATGTGAAAGTGACGTCATCAGGTGGTGGGTTATGGGAAATGGGGTGCGGGAGATTGGAGGTGAGAGGAGAACCAGCAGGCAAGACACAGAGGTGCAGATAAAAAGGAATCTTTATACTATTGTTTTCAGAAAAAGGAAAACTAATATACAGATAAATGTATACATGTATTGTAAAATCCTGGCACTGTGCAACTTCAGGGAAAAAAAAGGAAAACATTTTTTTAGGCATGTCCAGAATGATGAATTAAATGGAGCTGTAAGTGTAAGCTGTAAATTAAATTAAATTAAATTAAATTGTCCAGATATTTCAAAAGTGCTGATCAAATATGAGATATATATATTTATATGTGCGTGTGTATTTTGTAATTTTCATTACATTAAAATATTTGTATTATTTAATATTTAAATATACATTATTAATGCATATATAATGTAGCATAACATGCTAAAGCAACACTGTGTAACAAATTTTACCTTAAAATAACAGCAAAATAAAGTTTAATGGTACACCGACTTAGGGAAAATGGCGCCTCTGCTATTGCCAACTATAGCTCCAGGTAACTCTGGAGGCGCTACAGTTAGAAGGAATTTTCAGCTAGCTGTAAGGAGAAGCCAGTGCAGCATTCCCAGCATGACAGAAGCTGCAAAGAAGACAATGTTGTAAAAAGTCAGGAAGAGAAAAACAGAGAGTGACCAACCAAGAGATAGGACAGGAGCAAATCTCAGACTGGCATTCACTTATTGGCGAGAGCTAAAATAGACTGTGATGTCGGCTGTATCCTTATCTGTGTCATCCCTGTCTCACTGAGGTTTTTTGTAGTTCAGTTCTATCTCACACCAACTAAGCCATATAAGGAGGAGACATTACTCTACCTTGTAAGCTGACATTGTTTCCCCCCCCAATGTAGTCTTTGTTCTTTGTGCCCAATTCTAACTCCCAGCAACAAATGCATGTGTGCAGCTGATCATGAAGGGGGCTTAAGGAGTGATATGTATTCACAACAGTGGCGTAAAAGTGAATTACACTCCCTGAAAACAAATATACCAATTCTCAGATAACGCTGCTTTAACATGACAAGTGATACCAAACTTTTAAAAGGCAGTTAACACACAGGAGAATAAGATCATTTCATTTTTATTAAAAAGCACATCTTAAGTCATGACACACCAGGGACAGGATAACAGATAACAATGCAGAAAAATCACAACTGGAAAAATTAGGGAAATGAAATTGAAAGAGAATGAAAGAGATCACAGAGATCACAGAGTATGGCCTAAAAGTACAAACAGTTCAGTCACATCTTCCAGAATTAGCCTATTATTCTGTTTTGTTGTCATATTTTCTTTGGCCATTTACCTCCTCGCTATTTAGCTCCTCTTAACCACACACTCTATAGAGCATGTGTGCCATTTGTGTAATGTTGCCACTGGACCTGACCCTGGTACTACAGTCATGTCATCCATCAGTGCACATAGACTCACATGAGCAAGAAGAGGTTGCTATATCTGTCTAGTGCATCATGGCAAATTAGCTCACTCAGACTGTAGAGCCTCGTAGGAACATGAAATGTATTTGAATATGCAGTCAATAATGGAAAATGACAAATGACCATATTATGAAACCATAATATGATTATATTACGACATATTGGGGCTAGCATGGAGCCGAGAATAGACACATGGGAGGCATGGCCACGCTCTGAGCCTCCTGGGAGAACAGCGCAGTGAGAGAGATTATAGAGTTGTGATGTTAGTTTAATGCTGTATATATATATGCTATGATGTATGGCTATTGATGGCCTGCTTGCCACCGCCCATCCCCACCCCCAAACCCCCTCCGCTGCCATTTTGTAATGCAG
The DNA here is from genome assembly GCA_034552555.1 of Semaprochilodus insignis. NCBI lineage: Eukaryota > Metazoa > Chordata > Actinopteri > Characiformes > Prochilodontidae > Semaprochilodus > Semaprochilodus insignis. The sequence continues at coordinate 5,183,104 of CM067497.1, forward strand.
CCTGGTAGTCTCCACTGCTGCTGGAGACATACAGCAATGATAGTGGTTGAAGTGGCACGACAATGCTTGTCAGTGAAGCCCAGCTGAAAGACGAGACTCGACAAGGCTCGACAAACTAGCATAGCGTGGCTGTAGGCTGGATGGGGCGGTTGTGATTGAGGGTCAGGGCTCAGTGGACACGTGATTCTAGCTGGCGTCTATGGCACGTTGAGCAGCTTCTTTGCCAAGTTATCATGACATAATAAAATCAGTGAGAACTGTTAGAGATTGGCCAGGGTGCTGTTCTAGTAGCCGTCAATCCCAAATAAGGAACTCTTTAACAAAAGTGGTCCAAAGCAGTTTGGCCCTGTGCACAATTACAAGCTTGCTAAGAAGTTAACAAGAAAGCTAACGCTGCTGTGCACTGAAAGTCATAGGAAAGTCTGCTAATACACATTAACACTATTATATAACAACATCAGCTACTCAAACTGCACGCTACTACTGCCAAAGCAGCTTTACCTCCACATCTGAGAAAGCTTGCTGGGGTGTTTTAAATGAGGTTGAATTTGATGTCAGTGCAATGCATAGCAGAGTTAGCCCGCAGCAATATTCATATTTCAACTCGTTAATGACCTTGCATTTTTGAGGATCCTGTGACACTGAGTTGTCAATGTATGTAAGCTGAAATATATCAGCTTTGGAACACTCCAGGTTGCAGTAGCTGTGTTTAGATTAATTAGGCCTGGGGTGTTTTATGGACGTAGCACTAACTACGAAAATGACACGACTTCAAAAATCTAAACAGACACAATATAATATTGCAATTATACCGCTACATACTGCGGTAATATGTAGCAATGTGATTAAAATCACATTAGAAAATTGTTGTTCGGAAAATACCAGAGGAAGTCCTGAAGAGCGTCTGTGATTGGTCAGGATACTCACAGCAACTGGTAAGAGGCTCATTTGCATATTGCAGATTTCTAGGTACGGTGAAAACCAAACAGAACAAACTGTAATGTAATGTTTTGCATGTATCCATTTTAGAAGGGACATCCCTGCTGTAGGATGAGCGGTGGGCCGTCCTGCAGGTCAGAGGCATTCAGTCGGGTTCGAAGGCCCTGTTGCTGGCCCCCTGGCAGTAGCTCCTCCTGCGATGTTTGGACAGAATCCTATGGAGCAGGCTGGGGGAGCTGGGGGCCGCGGCCTGGGCCTCGTGCTTTAGGGTCAGGAAGGGACCCTCCTCCCCTCCCTTAGGGGCCTGCGGCCTGCCTCCGCTGGGGCAACACAAAGAGGAAACAACAAGCACAAAGGCGCTGTTTATTCCCGCTGACCCAGATTCCAGCGCTTTGAGAGAGAGAGAGAGAGAGAGAGAGAGGGAGAGAGAGGGAGGGATAGAGAGAGAGAGAGAGAGAGAGAGAGAGAGAGAGAGAGAGACAAGGGGCAGGCTGTTCAGGCGCCAGCGGTGGGGGCTGTCACTACTCACGGCAAGAGGGACACTTTCTGAGTCTAATCAGGCCCAACACACCTCCACTACACAAACAAAGCAGATTTTCAGTAAAGCCAAAAGCTCAGACTGTCCAATAAAAGTACACGGTCACTCTCTTCTTATTAGACAGGCTGAACTTATCAGGCTTGAAGATATCTGGCTGACAGAGAAATCCTGCTTTTTGAGCAGTTAGTGTCAGCTCACAGGCATTTTTACAAGCAGTGAGAGTGGATAGTGAGACGTGGCAGGGTGGATATGCACTAAGCTGTGGTAGCTCCTTTTTGAGGCACGGTGCTGCACTTCAAAAAACATACTGCAAGCATTTAATTTAATTATGCCACACATTTCAGTTCAAACAAATGAGCATAGTGGAGTTAGCAGATATGGTGGTATAGTGTAGGGGATAACACCTTCACCTCCCATGCTGTAGACTGGGGCTCGATCCCCTACCTGGAAAGGCTCCCTGCACTATACCAATAAGGGACCTTGGACTAGACACCTAACCTTACCTTCGCCTGCCTATGTAAGAAATTGCTGAGCGTCTGCCAAATACCGGAAATGTAAATATGGCCATGAAATGTAATTTTATTTATTTTTTGAATTACACCACCATGTAGAGACAAATCCATTTATTGTGAAAGCTGCTGTTAATATGTGAAAGTATATTAATTATCGCACCACATTCAGAAATAACAACTAAAATTGGCAGCTACCGTTTAGAGCACGATGCTACCTGTCACATCCGCCCCTGTCACGCCACATGACATTCAAATATCCACAGGACAAGAAGCCCTGACTCTAGCTGCCTAAGAATTGATCAGATCTGGCGTGCTGTTTGTGCGCATTGTTAGCTAATGAGCTATGAGATGAGCCACCTGTTTGGGGTGTGGTGGGTTTGGAAGGGGAGCAGCTGCTTTGGGTGAGCAGTGAGAGGAGAGCTGGAGGGGGTGGTGATGAAGGCAAGAGCAGTGAAGTGGAGCAGCGAGGGGGTGGATGGGCACATACACACACACACACGAGCGCGTACGCGCACACACACTTACCCTGCACAGTCCCCAAGGAAATCTGCAGCCCCAACGTGAACTGAACTGTGTCTGCGTAAGCCTCGGCCATTCTTAGCGGCCTCATCCCTCTAGGAACACAAACAGAACAGATCAGGTCATGGTACAACAGGATTAACTCCATTCTTATACTGACCTTACTGCACCTCTTTATGTAACAAACTCATTTGTGCACTGTCACAGGTAGCTACAGAACAGGTGGGCAATATCAATAAAACATCACAATATTTAGAGTTTCAGCAAAACAATAAAAATAAACATCAACTATTAAAATAAGATTTATGTCATAAGGGAGTGACATCCAATCCGCTATGTCCTAACCACAGTTATGTGGTTTATGCAGTTACTGTACACTGGTTGTTGTTGTTGCGGTTGTTTACAGGAGCTTGTTCTTTGTGTTTATATGCGCAGCTGAGATACTGACTGCATGCATGACGTACTCAGGAAAAATACTGTGACATAAATTATGATAACTATGCTAACACTGTTCAAAAGCTCAAATTCATTAATGTAAAGTACTGAGCAAAAGTCTTAAGCTAAAAATGATTTCATATTTGTTTTTATTTGGACAGGAAGCATGCTGTTGATTCTGAAACACCACATAACATTAGGAGCTCCCAAAACTAGCCAACTAGGCAACTTTATGACTCGGCGATGACACTTTGAGCTTGGTGTCGATTAGTCTGATGCTGATCACGTGATTATGAGACTAACAATATGGATGTCTCCGAGAGGACAACAGGTGAGGAGCCTGGTGATTTTGGGGTCCATATCCCCAGTTCCCTGAATGTTGTTATTTCAGGGTTCCTGAGGACTACAATCAAAAGTCATGTCCAGTTGGAAAGGGACCATAACACCTTATAAAGTTTTAAGTCAGTCTTACGCTGCTGTAAATTTCTCTGGCTCTCTGGACTTCTGCCACGAGCAAGTGTCTTGGCAATGCCACTTAGGGAGTGCGGATAGTTGGATACAAATTTCCAGGCTCTTTATCTCCAGTTCCCTGAAGGCTAGCAGTGTCATCTTGGGCTTTTGTTGAACGTTCAACCTGTACGGTTTGGCTTCACCATGGATCTTTAAGGTCACTTGTAGCAAAGCATCCCCTTCTCCAGTGAATTTAGTCATGACGTTTCCAGCGATTAGGCAAATACAGAACAGTTGACTTTGAAGTCTGAAGTTGTGCAAACCCTATATACACCATTATAATCAATACTAAAACCATGTAACCAAATCATCTTCTATCATCTTGGGATATCACAGACTTGGCTGCTCTTCTTCTCGATGCTGCTCCAGCCATTGCATGGATTTGCTAAATTCCATCAGCAGCACACTTGATTTAATTGAAAGAAGCAGTGAACAAATAAACTGGGCATCAGTTGGTGACTGTAAATGTTGAGCTTCATAAAGGGAAAGGTTTTTCTAAATGGTAAATGGTTAAGCTAGTGCACTCACTGAAACGAAACCATTATTCATTGTGTTAACATTTACTTCCAGGATAAATAACCCGAAACATATATTTTTAGATTCCTTAATGTGTCTACACAGTACTGTATGTAGGAAAGTTAATGTTGTAAGCTAAATAAAATAAAAATAATAAAATAAATATACTTTTCAAGGCTCTTCACTTAATAAAATACATTCAGACAAAACAGCAAATGAAGGTCCCTCAGTGATCCTTGGTTTGGACGCATTGTTCTAGGAACAATAACTTTTTTTTATAACTTTGCTATAGAACATTTACATTATATGTTCTTTATATCTCATTTCCAAAAAATGCTATAAAAGATGGTTCTTCAAGGGTGAATCACTCATAGAACCATTGGCATGCTTAAATTTGCATGATGAAATGGTTCTTCAGGTTGATGGAGAATCTGTTGTGTGTGGTGCTATATAGCACCAAAAGGGGTTCTGCTAAGGCAACAGATTCTCTGTCAATCTGTAGAACCATTTCACCATACAAAGAACCATTTAAGCATGCAAATGGTTCTCTGAGTGTTCAAGGTTTAAGACAGAAGTATTGTCTGTACAAAAGAGTCCTTGAAGAACCATCTTTTTGAAAGAGTGTATGAAAGCCTGACACAAAGCTGTATAGGCATTTATACAAGTTTATTCCATTAAGTGTTGGTCATCATAACACTCAACACTCAAAATGACAAATGTAGCCTTCATGATCACTGATGCTTGTTGGAGCAAGTCCTTACATACTGTATGTGTCATGTACCCTTATGAATGATGTCCTTCAGTAAGGTGTTACACCACAAGTGGTTCTTCAATGGCCTTCCTACAAAGAACCCATTTCTGTTCTCAAAAATGTGTCAGCTGAAGGCCTGGACCGGCTGCTTGCCCTTACTTACATGGTGTGCATTATGACTCAGCTCGATGACACAGGAGGCAGGGAAGTAGCCCTGCTGACCACTCTGCAGCCGCCCATACCACCTCGACTCCTCATGTTTGGAGAGGACTTGGATGACTTCGCCCTGAGTGAGCTCCACTTCATCGGGCCACTGGGGGACGTATCTGTGTGTCACCACCACCTAGTGGACATGTCACATATGAGTGCATACTGAGGCGAGTCAATTCAGCAACATTACTTCTGAAAATGTTTAACCTTGTCCACCACGGCACAACTGGCCACCATTAGATCTCAAAAGGCTTAGGTCAGAGTGGATAAGCTGTTTAAAAGAGCACGGATTAGTATCCTCTAAACTCAAAGACGACCAAATCCTCTCCTAGCCTAGATTACTTGCACCTTTACCCAGCGCTTATAAAGCTGATCACCGACTGGCCCAATATAGATACTAGAGCACTGGGAAGTTCAGAAACACTCAGCAAAGGAGCAAATCAATGTGGACAAGGCAATCTTCAGAACGCGTATAGCTGATTAGGATTAAGATCCTATGGTGTGCCTAGGCATTAGAGCTATAGTGCCCTATCCCCACAACCCACTGATAATAACCTGAGGCAGTTTGCTGGAAGCTCTCGGTTTTGCTGAATTCCTAAGCTAAGACTTTGTCAAGATCAACTAAGTATGCCATTGAGAGGGCGAGAAGATCACAATGAGATGCCAACATAATCATAATCATTTACCCACAGAGACTGTCCCGTCCCTCAGATTTATACAGTAATAATGGTGTTTGGATATGAATGTACGGACTATCAGGTTTGCTGTGCTGCATAAACAGAAATAATATAAACTAAGTATTTTTAAAACATGTTATGTTAAAATTTCTTTAAGTCACTTAAGATTTTCTCAGTGGTGGTGATGGGGACCAGATGTCTGAAGCTCACCGGCTAAAACATTAGTCACCACCTTGTGTGTTTAAGGTTCAGATTCTTCCAGGATGTGGTGCATGGGGACATGTTTCGTTCCATGTGTGGAAAATGGGTCTCAAAGCAGTGAAATCCAAATCTGGCCCAACTGCACAACTTCTTTGATGTATAAGTGGCTGAACATTGATGTGGCCTACATCCAGAAACTTGTCCAGTACATGCCAAATCCAATCACAGCTGTTATTTGTGCTTGTGGAGGTATTACACGCTATTATGTACGTTTCAGTTATTTTTGTCCAGTGAGCTGGTTTAAGTTGTTTATATACATATATATATATATGTGTGTGTGTGTGTGTGTGTGTGTGTGTGTGTGTGTATGTAATTTTAACAGTAACCAAATTGCACTGAGCTACGTTTACAGCATTTTAAATATATTTATGTTTTTTAACAGTAAATAAACCGATAAACAGTAAAAAAAAAAAATGTCAAAAGGTGCAGATGAGTGTAGAGGGAAATCAACACAATCTGGGGTCCCTAAAAGTTTGCATATAACTGTATATATACTTACATAATAAAATAATTCTTTTTTGCCTGAAACATGATGTCATGGTTTATGATGATGCATTAATAATACAGTGACTGCAACTCTTTAACAGTGTTGCAGCTGTTTGTAGTATTATAGCAGTGTCTGTAGTATTATAAAGTAGGAGCGTTCTCAGTACCTTATCTGGTTCTTCGTGTCTGTACCGGTGTCTTGCTCTGCTTACTGTCAAAATGCACAAACAGAATCTTGTCATTGGTACATACGTGTTACAATAACACAACCTCTGCTCTAAATCTATATGTATAAATGCTAATGATTTTAGCACATGTAATGGAATTCATATGCACAATTGATAGCACAATATATTACATACAATCATGAATACCATATTTACAGTACAGTAAGTGCTCTGTAATGCAGTATGTATATAAAATTAGCACGATGCTGTGCAATATTACACATGCTAGCCAGGACAGCAAGTTGTAAATAATATCACAATAACACAACGAGTACATATTGACCACATGGGGGTTAAAAAGCATGCATTACTGACCTTGCGGAGAGAAGACAGTGGTGAAAACTTCAAAGTGCTCATTGCTCTGCATGTATATGTGCTGCATCTTGAGTCCTGCGCCTGTTAGACACACTGACTCTCCTCCGCTCTCACCGTCACCTTTAAATAAACTCCATTCACTAATCCACTGCTGAGGATATTTAAGGCTGCGGCCTGGCACGGCAATCACAGGCCTTCAAATGCTGCAGCACAAATCCCACTAGATCTCATTCATGCCCCTGTGACACTATTTGGTAACACTGTGACTCGGTCCAATTTCTCCCCCACATGCTGTTTGACTTGATGAATGCTGCATGATGAATACAGTAGCGCGCGCTACACCATGGGTGAGTTTATAGACTGTTGGCATGCAGCAAATGAATTTAATCTGGCCAAGAAAAGGACCCAAACAGTCTAGGGACCTAGGTTTAAAACTATGAAGCAATTTAGGAATCCCCAAAACGTATCGGGCTGCTTTCCTGAACATGGATTAGGCCAAGAATTCAGTTCATAGTTATAAAAATGAAGCATCATTGGAAAGGTTTAGGCCTAATCTGAGTCTGGGAAACTGGCCTGTGACTTTGTTTCGTTTCTTTACCTTGTTTTTTATTTCCTTGTAAATAAATCATATTGAAATGTTTATTATATTGCATTTTATTTAACGGACCCATATATTGGAGAAACATTTTTTTCTCAGTTTCAAGTAGTGTGTAAACACCGTTTAGAATTAGAATTTAAATTAGAATTAGAAACATTAGAATTAGATGTTCAAGAATCAGGATCAGAAAGTTTTACAGGATACTGTTCACTCCTCAGTCCATAGTGTCCATATACGGAAAGTAGGCTACAAAAACGTTTTGAATTTATTGTTTGTGATGTCCATCTCATTTACACTGTTACACAGTTGTACACAAAGTCTGCACACCTCTGGTCATATTACATGCAAATTACAAGTAATAACATTCTCTACAGAGAACAAGCTTAAATATGGCATTTCTCTGCAAAGTTTACCGTACAATTTCTGAATTCGCCATGTTCAAAACATCATGCCATAAATTTTGCATATGCTATATTTTATGTTGTTGTAATTCAGTAGGTCATGTTCAACAAATTGTAGATTTAAAACATGTAAAAGTGTGTTTTATGTAGATGTATTATCTTATTTTCACTTTGAAAATCAACAAAACATGTTATTTAACCAGAGGTGCCCCAGCACTGTAGTACAACTGTACATTCACCTATTCAGCCTATAGCAGTTTAGCTCCGCCCATTTATGTGATAGTACTTTTTGAATTAGGCACATACAGGGCAACCAGTCAGAACAGAGCTCATTTACATGTAACAGACTTTAAGACACAGTAACGACGAACATAGCCTGTTTTATTAAACAAAGAGATAAAGGTTGGAAAATGGTCATGTAAAAATGAATTGTGACTGTTTTGGTTCATAAACTTACAGAAATGTTAAAAACTGATAAACTACAAGAGAAATGTGGGATATGAGCCCTTTAACTCTGGTTTCAGAGTGTTGTTCTTTCTTTTCATTAACATTTAATTTTCACTACAGCGCAGTTTCATTAGCTTATTATATAATATTATATATTATATATAAATTATTATATATTATATAAGAAGCTAATGACACGGCTACTCATAGATGGTTTTCCTTATGTTTATCCTAATTCTTTACTTTAGAATAAAAGTGAAAACATCAAACTATAAAATAGCACTCATGGAATTATGCAGCCCATCTTAAAAAAACTCCAAAATGGATCTTTACAGGAGGATAAAACAGCTTTCTTAACCTGCAGTGGAAGGTGATATAATATGATTTTGTAGTAATTTTGAAGTAATTTTAGATGAATTCTATTGGTCTGTCCATCATGAACATTCACTAAACTGAAAAGGGGAACTACAGCTTTTAAAAAGAGATAAAAGAGATAAAAGAGATAAAAGTTTTCTGCCCAACTAAATATATATTAGATGTGGGGATATGGCAAAGTATAATACTGTGGTACATCAGGATATGTGGTATATCAGGATATGTATTATTTCAGACATCTCATCAGTTGGAACTGTTAAGTGCAAGCCTGTAGAGTCTTGAAGATCACCAAACATTAGTTGGGTGTGCCTAAACTTTTAATGGGTAATGTACATTAGAATAGTTTTTCTAATCATATTGCAAGTTTATTACATTGTTTTCAATGGCTGCACATCTTGCTGTTGGATTCAGTGTTTAATTCATATTAAAGTAGTAGTGCTGTGACGCTGTTTGTCTATATTTATTGTTCTTTTGCTAATCTATACCTCAGACAGCAGCACAAGAGATCTCCAGTCTTTATAAAACATTGCAGGAAAAAAACCCATCAAACTCAATTAAGGATGTGTGACCTTTGCTCTCTCTCCATCTGGCCCACTACTTGTAGGAGACAGGCCGAGGCTACTGTCAGCTCAATATGGGTCAACCAGCCTCAGCTCAGAGAGCCTGATTGATTTTGATGTTGACAGTGTCCCATATTTCTGTCCTCTGAGGTGGGATAGTGATTGTTAATAGCTGCTGTTTTGACCGCTATTACAGCAGTCAACAGATGGACACCACCACCCCCCACCGCCTCAACCTCCCACCCCCAAATCCCTCAGCTTCCCTACGGACTGGTGTCAGTGGTCAAACAGCATCCATCAAGTGAATGAAGGATGGATTATACGGTCGTTCAGGAAGACCCGCCAACTTTGCATAAACATTAACATGTAGACACGGGATGACTGATTCACACATGCATCTGCTTTCAAAAGAGCAACATGGGTTTTTATAGCGCTGGAAGAGAAATCTCATCATTACAAAGCACAAAAATTAAAAATTAAATTTTTAAAGCTGGCATTATGTATTATATATGTTACAGCAGTAGCTGATTATTTTCAGTTGATGAGGAATTCTGGTATTTTTCACATGTGAAATGATTAGTTGTAGAGACACTGACACACACAGTTCTTTACAGTGATGGGGGTGGGAACCAGGGGTCCCCAAGTCTACAACACAAATACAAAAACGGAAGCAAGTAAATTTGTTTTAGTAGAACCCAATATTAAAACCATTCACACTGAAAGCACAATAGCACAATAGGTCCCCTTTACAAAGACTACACTTCCACAATTTTGCAGTTCTACACTTTTAGAAGAAAATGGTTCCTTATACAGGAATGGTTCTATTCACATTGTGAAACAGATGTTTAGATTGACAAAGAAAGTCTGTTATGGTATGGTTCTATATAGCACCAAAGAGTTCTCCTACAGTTACAAGCTTGTTACACTCCCCATCAAAGTGAGGAACCTGTTCACCATGCAAAAAACTATTTCAGCGTGAAATGATTATATATAGAACTCATGGTTCTAAATAAAACCATAGTGTTTACTAAAGAACCCTTGAATTTCTATGTGGGAAAATGCACATAAATGGGTGTGTCCTTTCATACCGTTGGAGAAATCAGTAGGAAAACGTAAAACATAAAAATGAAAATTGCTTTTTTTATTATTATTTTTATGAAATAAATTGCTATAAATAATTGAGAACCAATTAAATCTATTTTTTAAATTTATTGAATCAATCGCAAAGATGCATCCAAGTTACATAAATATCTGGAATGAATCGCATGCAAAGAGCAGCACTGATTAAGATCTTAAAGAAGGTTATCGGTTTCCTGTTTGAGACATTTCTGAGATTCCAGTCCTGAGACAGTGATAAAGGGAAAGGATGTGGAGTATTGTTTGTACTGAGCAAAGAAATCAGCAAACAATGGATCCGACTGGCTGAATGAAACTAACAGGCTGTTGACCTCACTGCTGAAGGACCAGTGCACATATAAATTACCCACCTTTATGGGGTAACTCCTAATCCCCACGCAACAGAGCTACATCCGTGTTCCTCTGCAGCGTTCAGGACAACCTCCCTCACAAAGCTGCTACATGAACATAAAGGGATCTAATAATGACTTATTTTTTGGTATGTCTGATGGACCTTCTTTAGGCTCACAAGTTTCATCTTTGGTTAGCGAACGTATTGGAAGACACTGGCAATCAGGATGTAATATCACACCAGAACCACAAGAGGGCACTAAATCCCTTATGATTATTTATTTACTTGGAATTCTGGGGGTCCCTATAACTGTTAATGACTGTACTAATGTTAAGGTCCCAATCAGTATATTTACCCGTTTTCATCTTTATACTGCAGGCCCTGCATGTTTCCAGGCTCCTCCAGCCACAGGCACTTCCTTGGTTGTTTACATAACTGGTGCCGCTCCTAATCTGTTAACCAGATTAAATGACTTCCAGTTCGAGGAAAGCATATTAATACCCCCAGACAGACTAAATAAATAGATTTCGGCTGAATCATTCTTGGAATTAAATACAAAAATGTGAAGCATTACAGAAGAAACCACATTATGGAGAGACAACTATGCCGCGCATGGTCAAGTATCACACTGAACACTGATGATAGAACATTTATTCCAGGAAAAATATTGTGACGGTGACTCAAATCAAGGGCACCAGAAAAAACAAATGCTTCTCCAGATTCATTCAGGACTGACAGCACATTGCAAATAAGATGCATATAATATGTACAGTGACAAATTGTACAGTTATAATAGAACAGTTCCTTAGTTATCTGTGCGATGGCCTTTAGGTTGAAAACAATTACAAATCATACTGGACACAAGGCCTGAAATCAGGATATCAGCCAGGTAAATTAAGCCTAAAGTTAAGGATTGCTCAGTAGGAACGCTCCTCAGAATGCTCCCCTACTGGACAGGCTTGAGTTATCTGGCTGCACCAAAAAACCTTGGGGCCCATATTCATAAAGCTTATAGGAGTGCTGATACAGGATCTTATTCACTATGGCTTTACTTGCATTAACCAGATCATCACTCCTAAACTGAGAAGCTCCATGAATATGGGCCTGCACAAAAAAAGCCCCAACATCAAGTACAAGGCACTTCTAGTCAAGCCACCAAATCTGATCACAGATGGTAAGAGTCCGGCACCGTTTGGTTCATTTCCCTGCCCCTACTTTTCAGACCTGGTCTTTTTGCGCATCCCCGGACCTGCACATTTCAGTGTTTCTCCTGCTGATCCAACTAATCAGCTCATTAACGAGATCATCTGAGCTGATCGACATGCATTAGAGCAGATTACCATTAAAGGGGAACTCCACTAACTTTTAAGTTCCTGCATGATTAAATAGCTAACATCTCAACACAATCATTCAGAGTGGTTTGGGGTGAAATTGCACTGTTCTAGAGAAACTTGCAGTGTCTGAATTGTATACAATGGTGGCGACAGGAACCAGACGTCCACATCTAAAAGCTCCCTGAGAGACAGTTAACACATGAAGCGGTTATGAACACAGTGCCTGATATCTGAGGCATTGTTTACAGATAATATTGTATTAAGGTTTAGGTCTAAAACATTTAAACCACTTATCAGTATCCATTAATGGTGCGGGGCACATAAAACCATCCCCGCCAGGCTGGCCATTATGACCATTAATAAACCTCAAAAGACTTGTGTAGGTTCACTGCTGGTTTTGTATAGTGAATAAATGGCTATATTTGTGTTAAACATGGCAACCCTTGGTTCCCACCATCACCACTGTCTGCAAATTAACCATTTCACATCATAGCACTCTGAATGAGCTTCTCAACCACTGAACTATACTGAGATTTTGAAACGTTGGTGGAGTGCCCCTTTGCCATGTGCAGGACAGGAGGTACTCCAAGTGGATCAAAGTAGGGGACATCTGACATGCATAACACTGTGTTTCTCAGCTCTGGTCCTGGGAGCACCCTGTCATGCACGTTTTGGTGGATTCCTTGCTTTAACACACCCCCAGCAATGGCTTGTTAACGAGGTGATGTTAAACCAGGTGTGTTTGGGGCAGGGAAAGCACTGAAACATGCAGGGTAGGGTGACTCCAGGACCAGGGCTGAGAAACATTGGCATAACAAATGGATCAATCTGAAGCACAAACAAGTTCATTTCAGCGCTTCCCCTGTTTCATACGAGGGTTACGTCCTTTGCCTTTGGGGCCTTTGGAACCTTTGGCACCCTTCCCCTTTCCTTTCCCACCTGCAGAAGCTCTCTTGCCTCTCTGTCCCTTCTTCCCCATCCCTTTACTCCTCCTCGCCCTCCCTTCCTCCTGTTCTTCCTCCCTCATCTGTTTATTCACCGCTTTGGTCATGTCCACACGTGGTCTCTTGCTATCCATCACCTTCAGCAGCTCCAGCTGCTTCTGCTTCTCGCTGCTGAAGTCTCCGAGCAGAGGCTGGAACTTCCTTTTCTTCCCAGTGTTCCTGGGCTCCTTTTCTTTAGCCAACCGCTCTTGAAACTTCCCCGCTGAGGCTGTTGAAGTCCTGGCCACGCTGACGGCTTGAGCCAGCTCGCTTTTAGACTGCTGCGCCCGCGGTACGAGCCCCATTCCGGGCACCTTCGCTTTGGTGGCCCGGGCGATGTTGCGCAGGCGGTTGAACTCGTTTTTCGCCACTCGCTCCTTCTTGGCCTTGTTCCTTTTGGCGAACTGGTCCTCGGTCGGGTCCGCCGTCTGGGGCACCTCGATCAGCCACTCCTTGGTGTCATCTTTAGCCCGCTTGTAGCCCCAGCGCCTGCGCCATTCCTTGTGCACCTCGTCCCACACCAGGTTCGTCTTCTTCTTCTTCTGGATTCCCTTCAGCTTGGCGAACTGCTCCCATTTTGTTGGGGGTCTCGCCTTCGGAGGGGGCTTTTCGCGCGGTAACCTGGTGCTCGGCTCCGGTAGCTTCACGACCAGCACGTCGTCCGCGCGCTCCGCCGGCAGCTTCCAAATCTCNAGTTTCTCCGCTTCTTCTTGCTCCGCTTTGGCCAGCACGTCTTCCATGCTGCAGGCGGCCATGTTGGTGTGTGCACGTGCTACACGTCGTCACGACGCTTTGACGTCACATGGTGCGTCCCGACTCGTGCACTACGTACTACGCACATGTGCACATTCTGTAGGCCAAAAACGAGAAACGTTTTATTTATTAGTTACAATTTTTTGGTTTTGATGTTAATTATTAATAAAAACTTTTTAAATATTATTAATGAATTAAATTATACATTATTTTTTTATTTGGTATATTTCTTATTTGTTTATAATCTATTTTTATTTTACTTTAAACAGTAATTTGTATTTTAATGAATAAGTCATTAATGAAACATTGTAAAATTAAAACCATGATTTCAGAAATGTCCATTAACCTATTAAAATATAAAATACAACAGGATTATCCATATACACTTTTAATAGGGCCCACAGTTAAAATAAATGTTGAACTGTTTCATCATTGAGGAGGTTAAAAGCTATTAAGGTACTTATATAATAATATGGATAGTACATATAAGATAAGGACTTTTTATCCAACACATTGACCCCGCTGACTTAAAAGCTGTTTGACAAGGAACCACCAGAACTCAACTGTGCTTAAAATAAGGTTCCCAGACTGACAGAAACTTTAATAAGTGCCATAGGGACATAAATCTCTTTTATTCAGCAGTTCAGAATAAAAATTATGTTTTGATTCCCTTAAAAGGGAATTCCACTGATTTTTCAGAATATCAAAATATGTTGTAACCAACTTAACCAGCATACCGCCTACCAGTCTAACCAGCCTACAGCCTACCAGTCTAACCAGCCTACAATCTAACCAGCCTACCAGTCTAACCAGCCTACAGCTTACCAGCCTGATCAGCATACTGCCTACCACTTACCAACCTACAGCCTACCAACCTAATCAGCCTACCACTTACCAGTCTACAGCCTACCAGCCATACCAGCCTCCAGTCTACCAGCCTTACTAGCCTCCAGCATTTACATTATGTTTTACATTTACATATGTAGGTGGTATAGTGTAGTGGGTTACACCACTGTCCTCCATGTTGTAGACTATGGCTCAATTCCCCACTCGGCCAACCACTCCACACTATACTAATAAGATTCTTTTGGCAAGACTACTAACACTGCCTATCTATATAAACTGTAAGTCACCTGCCAAATACCAAAAATAGTTTGTTTAATTGTAATTTTACAATATTAAGTCTAGCACGGTTACCACAAAGGGGAGATCTCCCCTTCTGCAAACTCTTAACTGAACCCAAATGCCTTCAGAAGTCCTTGATGAACTGCATGAGATGAGTTAGATTTGTGTTGGATGTAGATCTTGTGGAATCTAAACCCGTAGCAAAGCCAGAAAACCGGATATCTGTAAAATCAATCTTTATTTCTTCAGCACACAGTCCTACAGACAAACTGACCCCAAAATCCATTAACAGACTCAGTTATATAGGCTTTGGCACATAAAAGTTTGATCAGTATCCACAGGTGTGACAGAAGTGACCATATAGGGAAAGGCAAGAATAGAATGACCAGATTGTCCTGGATGTCCCGGTCCAGCTTCTCAGCAAACACATGCAACACACACTGTGTAGAATATAATAGCATGTAATATAGCACTGCATTCTTTTAGTCTCCAGGAGGAAGGTTGGTGAACTCTGCTCTAGCATGATCACTCCATGTTTAGAGTAGTTCTGACTTCAACCACTGGGTGGCGCTGCTGATTAAATCTCACATTTAGAGGAAAGAACAGAGGACACTTCAGGCAAAAGCGAATGAGAATAATGAGAAGCGCACAACTAACTTTCCTTCACAGTTTCGCCCGACACAGTCCACATTAGGCCATTAATTTGCATTTAAACCGATATATTTAATATTACATTTAAAATATTTGAGAAAAAAAGTGAATTTGTATCTCTGGTGTTGCCTGAAACCTGTAGGCCCAGGCCAGTGTTTCCCAGTCCTGGCCCTGGAGGTCCCTGCACCTTTTACCCTGTTCCTGACATACCTGATCCAACTAATCATTATGCCCATTATTGGGCTAAAATGGGCGTGTTAAAGCGGGAAAAGCTCTGAGAAGTTGCTCATGAACCTTCAAACTAAACAATGCAGTGCATTATGGGTATACCTGATTCACTAGGACACAGTGGTCCTACATCATAGATGTTGTACACTACTTACATTACGGTGCATTGTGGGATTGGAGTGCAATGAATCTTCTGCACTATAGGTGGATTCCAATTGCCCTCGTTGTTCTCTGCAACTGCACAGGGTATTCATACATTTTAAGGGTCAGAACCACAGGGATTGAAAAAGTTCTGTTAGAAGGGAACTTCAAACTGCACAGGAAGTGGTGAACAATGGTTTATCACTCCACAGGAATTACAGGAAAGTGTCCCCATCACTCACTGCATGTCACTTGAAGATGCGTATTTGATTATGAAGCTGTAGGACATGAATGACGGTATTTATCTACTGCAGTTAACCAACACACCTTGCTCAAGCGTGTAGGGGACTACTTAGGGACCGTGCTGAATGGAATGTTTTTGGACACGATTACAAAATAGCAGATCCCTAAAACAGTCCACTATATAGTTAATAAAGCACCACTACAGACACTTTTATTCTTGTGCTAAACTGTGATGGAAATTGGCACAATTCTCTCATTTTCCAGTTCTCCATCATCAGAAGAATGGTTGCACCCAGAAGGAAGTGTGCGATTGCAGTGCTATTGGGAAGGAAGATAAAGGTTACCAGGAACAATAAATGATGATAAATTTATGATCAATATTTATTGAGCTACACATACAGAAGTAGTGTCTCTCAGTATGGCATCAGGCTGCCATGTTTGCTAATGCAACATGCCAGACGTCTCAGCATGGAGTTGTAGAGGTTCCTAATGGTGTCCTATGATCCATCCCATGCAGCTTGAATATCCTCACACAGTTCCTGCAGATTTTGTGGTAGGGGTGGAGGTGGAGTGACACCAGGCCTTCTGGACGTGTGATGCGTGCCAACAAACTGTTCATCTTGGAGCTGACCACGGTGCCTCCACACACGGATTTGTTGGTCTCCACCAAGACAAAAGCGGGACTCGTCACTGAAGACGACCCGCCGCCATTCTGAGTCACTACATGATAGTCTGGCACGACACCATTACAGTCTTTGGTGATGTTGACGTGGTGTTAAGGGCAGTCATCGTAGCGGTCTGCATACATGTAATCCTTCGTCGTGCAGTCGTCTGACAATGGTGCTGGTACTAACAGGATGACTCATGGAGGGCATCACTGCTCGCATCACTGAATGTCTGCAATCGTGGCTGTTGGATCAGTCAGGTACAGCAATAAGGCCTGTCCTTGCTTATGCCACATGCACGGCCGGGCATAACACTTAAACCATTTGCATGTCTCATGATGTCAAACCTACCCCAAGTTTCATTCCTGTAGGTTGATTCCTTTTGGGTGCAACTATTCATGCAACTATTCTTTTGATGAGTGTAACTAAGATGTTAAGAAAATACAAAAGTTGCATCAGTTGCTAAACTAGACCCGGTTACCCAAAAAATTGAACAGTTAAATTGATAAACCATTTGAAAAGACCTAAGACAGCATACGGATCTAATGACAGAAGGAAGTGCTCTGTTTTTTTTGTAAGGGTTTATCCTGTTATAGCACATCCAAAACAAAGTCAACCTACATATGAAATCAAGTAGATGAAGATGTGAGCTGCTGTGTTATCTCATAGGCCACAATTGTGTGCACTGTGTGGAAATATGGCAGATGTACCTTTATTATAACATATTTTACCAACTTCCTTTTTAGCTCAACTTTCTCAGGTGCATAGCAGAAGTAAATGGCTCTGGTCATGTGACCAATTATGTCACATAAAAAAGGTTCATATGAGATCCTGACAGCCTATAGTTTAACTTTAAAGTTTGTCTGCAACCTGCTGAACGACCCCTCCCACCAGAGAGACTATGGTGGATGCCAGGTTTTCTGCTTTTGCCTCAGCGCCTGTCCTGATTTCATTTTGCTTCCTCATGTTTTGTCTTCTTTGATGGTGAGGATTCATCCTCCTTTGCATTTTCTTGTGTTTTTGTACCAAAAAAAAAATCGTGATCCTCCATCTGTCAGAATTTGGGCTGTGAATGGTTATCCAGTACCGGGGTTCTAGCAATATATTCTACTCATTGAGGGGTCCTACCTACCATGCTCATATCATTACTACAGCGCAGTAACTCTCTAAACATTTTATTGTGTTTTTAATGTTAATTAAGTTTAGACTCAGCTCAGTAATCAGTACTTTCTACAGATAAGCTGATTTATTATGACATGGAAGCATCCTAATTATTCTTTTAATGCAGGTAAAATTTTCTGTAAAAGTCCTCTGCCAGCTTTTTGATGCAATTTTCCTGTTCCACCTTAAACAGTGTCGCGGGTGCATTCAGGTGCCTGAGGCGTTATAATAACTGTTGCACCATTTTAGGTGGAACAGAAAAATTTGAACAAGAAGTTGGCTAATAAGAAGCTGAATGTCAGTAAGTGTGATGCGTTGGTGTACTGTAAGTAGTGTGTTGGTGTACAGTAACTCAGTAAGTGTAATGCGTTAGTGTACTGTAAGTAGTGTGTTGGTGTACAGTAACTCAGTAAGTGTAATGTGTTAGTGTACTGTAAGTAGTGCGTTGGTGTACAGTAACTCAGTAAGTGTAATGTGTTAGTGTATCTGTCCTTCCTTTTGGCTTATGTGTGCATATAAACGTAACTTGTCTAAACGAAAAACCGGAGGCGAGCCCACCAATCAGGATACAGCAGTCACTTTGTTTTGAGCTTGTTTTGACCTGTTGGACAGAGCTTGGTTCTAGCTAATGGAAACTGTTCTCCTTCAGGGTTCTGTGCTTATGATCATTTGAATAGACATCAGTGTCAGACTAATTAATGACCTTCTATTAAAAGACTGGTGGACCGAGAGTGACACCTAAAGCCTCTTTACCTAAAATAAGCTGATTAAGAGTTTTGTTCCAGAAATGACATTAGAGCCATAATAAATCATGCTACCTTTACTCGCCATACTTAAGTACATTGAAGGTAAATACTTTAGTACTTTTACTCAAGTGGAGGTCTAAAGGGAGGAACTTCTACTTTTACTGGAGGGATATTTTCTCTTGGAGATCTCTACTTTAACTCAACTGTATGGTTTGTTATATTCCTCCACCTCTGGCTATACTTTTTGACTGCAGATGGAACAGGGAAATTTGAGCTAGAAACTGGCAAATAAGAAGCTGACTTCAGCCTCATAGTTTTGATGCTGGTAGTATTTTTGATAAAGAGATTGAAACTGTCAAAATATCCTACCTTGGGGTTTATGCATGGATCTACCATATGATGGTATTCAGAATTAACTGATGTACTTTCATATACAACCAACCAATCTGTGTGTGGAGGCACCGTGGTCAATGCCAAGATGAACAGTTTGTTGTTACGCGTCGCACATCCAGAAAGCCTGGTGTCACTCCACCTCCACCCCTAACACACAGTCTGCAGGAACTGTGTGAGAGTATTCAAGCTGCACGGGATGGATCACAGGACACCATTAGGAACCTCTACAACTCCATGCTAAGATGTCTGGCATGTTGCGTTAGCAAACATGGCGGCTCTCATACTGAGAGACACTACTTCTGCTGTATGTGTAGCTCAATAATTATTGCTCATATCAGTGTAATTTATCATCAACTATTATTCCTGGTAACCTTTATCTTCCTTCCCAATAGCACTGCAATCCCACACTTCCTTCTGGGTGCAACTATTTTTTTGAAGATGGGTGTATAATAATAAAATTATAGTTTTGTATACTATATTTCTGCTAATAGGTCCCCTCAAATTGTACATGCTGCTCCATTAACATCTCGTTTAGAGCTTTACAAATAAACCAAAATTCCAGTGTTACTAACTAGCTAACTGATATTCAATGGATTCAGTGAAAAATGGTCTGGGCCTGGCTTGGATTGCTTCATGAATATATAGCTTGGAAAGTGAGTGAGCTCTGCCATTCTCCTCCTCATTAAAGTCTATTCATACAGCACAGGTAGACCTAATTATTTCAGTCACGGCCCGAGAACAGAGACGCTTTGAAGGATCGCCCCCCTGTTCCCTGGAGATCGCCCACAGTGGGGAAGCTGTGTGGACTTTGGGGCTATAGAGTGCTGATGTCCTCTTTTGTTTTTCTGGGAGGACCTCTCCTCTCCTCATCAGTATGGACAGAGGGCTCCATTTTCTTCTTTAACTAGGACGCCGCATCTTTAACTGGTGTCTCCCAATAGACTCGGAAGGGCAACAGCACGCTGCATAAAATTTCCATTCGCTGTGAATTATTAGAGTCCCGGCTAATGGTCCCTGCCCAGAAGAAGCGTGGGGTGCCGTGGCGTACCTTGAAAAGGTAATCAGCCTGTGTGATAATCAAATAGAAAGTAAACGAGAGAGTAATTCAAGAGAAGAGGAGGCCCTTCCCGATTCATGGCTTTTGAGGGCCTATTGGAAATCAACCCCACATTTTTAAGGCAGGGCGCAACACAGATATCAAATCACTGAAAGAAGATTCCAGGCGGAAGAGATCCCAGTGTTTTCAGAACATTTTCCAAGTGCGGATTCAGTGCATTTATGCCGTAATTGCGTAACACCGTAGTTGCTCTGTGGATTAATGCATCCGAAAAAGTGCATTTTTATTCAGCCCCACGAGTGCTTCCACATGAAATATGATGGCATTCACAATTAACTGATGTGCTTTCATATGCTGTGTAGACCTTGATGCAGCGAGAAGGTTCACCACACCAAGAAGCTGCACTTCTAGTGCTGATAAAACGTATTTACGCACTTAACATCTCCAAATATGTAGCAGGTTTGAGCAAGGAGGAGATGATGGTACTGCTTCATGATCTGGATGCACAGTGACAAGCATATTCAAGCAAAAGAAGACCCCCCCAACCCCACACCCCCTGGGGTTTTCTCGGATTCAGATATAAAGCTTAATTTGGGCAATTTTTCAAAACATGAACCATGTAACCTGGAAGCCATCGCATGGGGGTTCTGATTTGATTAGCTTTGAGGGTCAGCATGTTTAGGGTCAGTTCAAGTGCATCACAGATGGTAAACAGAGATTAGGCCGCTAAATGTTTACCCCAAAAGCTCAGCTGCGCTTCATAAATGTTAGACCCAACGCAGAGTTGGAGGAGAAATGAAAAACATCTCAAAAGAACTTCTCCCAACATGTAGATGCTTGTGCGGAATAACACGCTGGATTTATTGTGTACATATGGTATGGAGAATTTCATCATGGCGTATCATTCATATGAGTCACCGACCAGCAAAACATCCATCAGGGCTGATTTGCAATGCAGAAAAAGTCGTCGTATGGCCTCGCAGGTATTGGAGAAAGGTGCCCTCGAGCTTTGATTGTTCATTTAACAATGTCACGGAATGGGCGAATCACATTGTTTTATTTTGGGCGGCACTAATTACAGCTGGTTTGAAAGTCTTCCTGTGAAAGCAAGGCTGCTGACAGCTATGGAAATGAGCACGGGAATGACGCCGCCACGCACGCCTGCAGGTAGCGTGATGGTGAGAATCTTAATAAGAAGTGAGTGAGCGCACTTGCAAGCCTGTATGCCATATGAAAGATCCTCTTTCTTGTCTCAGCAGTCACAAGCTGTTTCTGTTTGAGAATGTGCTTGGAAGTTGCCCATTTATGTTGCTGGCAGTGTGGGCATGCCACTGGCTGTTTGGTGACGAAAGAGTGGCTGGCTTGATGTGTTCTCTAAGACACATATCTTGGGGTAGGAGTGCACATGAATGCATAAATAGTGTAATAATGGCCTCAAGGAACTGCCATACCAAGCTTCATTTACCTACCCTGCTACAATAACCAGCATAGACCAGGATGGATGGTCACCACCAGCAAAACGAGCATATGTCATGCTTTGCACGCTAGTATGCTAGTATGGTATGCTGACCATGCTGGTTGACCAGCTAAACCAGCACCAGGTCATCATAAACTTGCACCACCAGGTGAACTAGATAGTGGCTAATTGTGAGCAATATTGATAATTCAATATCATAATGCAGTATTTTCAATATAATGACTGAAACATACCTAATAACAGCTGTGATTGGATTTGGCATGGACTGGACACATTTCTGGATGTGGGCCACATCAGTGTTCAGACACACTTGCATCAAAGAATTGCGTAGTTGGGCCAGATTTGGTGGACACCTTCCCTGGCAGAATTCCAAGGAGAATATCCTGTAGACTGGGATTTTCGCCACTGCTGGTAGACCCATATGACGGTACGCTTCCATACACCTGCAGATTCAGCTACTTCCTTCACACTATGGCATTTGGCAAGCCGAAATGCAATCACTCCTTTTAGCCAATCATTAACATCTGCTTTGGAGCTATTTCCCACACATGGAACGAGACATTCACTGCACTGTACCACCTCTTCTCAATTTATGAATCCTGTCACTCACACCCCGCAGGTATTTATAGCCCCATCATCCTGGTGTAGCACCATCTGCAGGAGCCTGAACTTACCACCTTAAACACAGGTTTAAGAGTTAACAGAGTTAATGAGCCCATGCGTTCTGAGTACTGCTACTTTATGCTAAAAGGATGACTTACAATATTGGATATGGATATTGCCTGTTTAATATGTCTTTAAGGAACATAGTACTGTCTACATTGATCAGCCACTTCATTAAAACCACTTCCTTATTTCTTCACTTTTTGTCCATTTTATCAGCTCCACTTACAATATGTATGCAATCTGGAGATGTAAAATTACAGATTGTTGGATCTTTTTACGCTGACCTTTTCAATGGTCAGGACCCCCACAGGACCACCACAGAGCAGGTATTAATTGGATGTTGGATCATTCTCAGCACTGCAGTGACACTGACGTGGTGGTGATGTGTTAGTGTGTGTTGTGCTGGTACTGGCACTCGCTGTCCACTCTATTAGACACTTCTACCTTGCTGGTCCACCTTGTAGATGTACAGTCAGAGACAATAGCTCATTTGCTGCTGCACAGTTTGTGTTGGTCATCTGCTAGTCCTTCATCAGTAGTCTCAGAACGCTGCCCAAGGGACGCTGCTCACAGGACACTGCTGGCTGGATAGTTTTGGTTGGTGGACGATTCTCAATCCAGCAGTGATACTGAGTTTTCCAGCAGCACTGCTGTGTATAATCCACTCACACCAGCACAACAAACACTAACACACCACCACCACGTCACTGTCACTGCAGTGCTGAGAATGATCCACCACCCACATAATACTTGCTCTGTGGTGGTCCTGTGGGCGTCCTGACCATTGAAGGAAAGGGTAACAAAGGACACAGTCTGTAACTGTAGAACTGCAAAGTGCACATAAGCTCACCAGACAAAAAATAAGTCCCCTGTGACTGAAACTTACCTAATAGGTATGTGATCCCTCCACAAGCATGAATAACAGCTGTGACTGGATTTGGCATGGACTGGACAAGTTTCTGGATGTGGGCCACATCAGTGTTCAGTTGGGCCAGATTTGGTGGATGCCTTCCCTGGCACAATTTTGAGGAGAGTTTCCTGTAGACTGGGATTTTATCCACTGCTGGTAGACCCGTATGACTGTACGCTTCCATACACCTGCAAATTCAGCTACTTCCTTTACACTATGGTCTTTGGCATGCCCAAATGCAATCACTCCTTTTAGCCCATCATTGTCTAACATCTGCTTTGGAGTCATTTTCCACACATGGAACGAGACATTCACTGCACTGTACCACCTCTTCTCAATCTATGAATCCGGTCACTCACACCCGCAGGTATTTATAGCCCCATCATCCTAATGCAAGGTGACTAACTTTTTGTCCAGTGAGCTTATTTGAGAAGTGGAAAACCGCACAGTTGCGCATAAACATCATTTAGATGTTATTTGCACAGCATTTAATAAAAACATTTGGATGAAAACGTAACTACTAACAGCAGTATACAAATGCAGTCCTCCAGCATCTTTTGTTGAGGGCCTTTGTTATATTCTAATATGCTCAAAACTGGCTCAGCTGAATAGGCCCAGCTTAAGAAAGATCAATCGGCCATCTTCATGATCTAATATTACCCACTGCTTGTGACACTCACATTACCTTACGGCTGGTGACTTGTGACTGCATGTGTCATGTCTTGAATGCCTCCAGAGGCCGAGTACGATCAGCCTTGGGAATACATATATCCCGGCAAAGGTCACGCTGTCAGCGTGTAGCTGATGGGATAATCAGTCTTCCACAGTCTCTCACTGTAACACCTTTTGACTGGTGGCACCTTCAATGAGCGCAGACCACAGTGATCTGTGAATCACTAAAATGAGTGACGTGACGTCACTTAAGTGGACAGCTAACTGGCCCAGCCTCAATTCTTCGCTTCTTGCAGATGTCGCCAGCCTGCTCTTCTACCAAGAGCTCCAAAAAGGCAGCGAACCCAGAAGAAATTGATCACAGCCAATCTGAGTGAATCAGAAGTGACCATCTGATGACAGATGCATGGTTGGTTGTGTACGCATATTTATAGCTGTGTGTTATGTAAATGTGAGAGCCTAGCCCCGTTCCAAGTCAGGCAAATCTCATGGGAGTGAGCGTTAATAAGTCTAAACGAGCCGATCGTGTGAGGTGTGAGCAGATATTTAAGCTGCTAGCTGTGGATTTCCCAGCGGAGAGATAAATCATGAGGAATGACATCTACGCCTGGAGTTTTCACTACATTTAAGGGAGCTAAGAAGGGTGGTAATTGGAGCCGGTGCGTCTTAAAGAAATAACGGTTTTTAGGCACGCGTCCTGAAAGATGACATTGAAAGTGGCTAACGATGAGATTGAAGTGCGAGGTTACGATACTAAAGATGGTTGACGTTCACATACCCAAAGGCATGTGACTTGATGAGACGCTTCATTTATCCTCGTGTCTCTGTGAAACAAATGACGAGTGCACTTTTATTGCACTCGTCTCTCCTTCATAAAAACACGCTCTTCCGGCAGGATACACAAACCCTAGTCTCAATTCCAGCAGTTTAGAGTTCTAAAGATGCCTAGATCCACTCTAGTCTTACTGTGGAAAGCAAGATCTGGCTGCTTCCAAGGAGCAGAGTCATAGAGTGTACCAAAATACACCTGGCTTAGAACATTTAAAATCCTCCACATGCCACCACCACATTCTTCCCCTCAGATATTCCCTTTATCTAATGGGGCTATGAGCAGAAATTGTGACGCAGTGAGACAAAGTTGGCTATATTTGGACAAAGCGGATATGGGGGGAAGATGTGTTAAGTCTTTTTTTGAGGTATCTCATTTGTATTCAGGCACCCAATAAAAGCAATTCGACCCGAATTTGAACAACCTTCTTCTTCCTAAAGGGAGTGTCTGATGCCAGCTTGGCGCTGAAGCGGATGTAGATATATGCTGGGGTAAATCCCCCTGCAGACACTGAATGATTTAATGAAGCCAGGTTCTATTAAACTTTAAGAACTTTTGTTGCTCTTTTTGTATGTTAAAGGCGTTCAGCTTATGAATGGAATTTTATTAAAGGGTAATATAAAAAGTGAGTTATGTGAGTTTTAGCATTTTGCATTTTGCCTACATGTTGTACTTTTCATTCAGATTGTACAGGTTTGAGGTTCAGTTTCGTGCAATGTGGTTGCACTACTCCCAGAATCATCTTACTTGAACTCTGAATTGCAGATGTATCACAGTTTATGATTGTGAAAGTAAAAAGGCAGATTTGAACTTTACCCACGATCTTTATGAAACGTTCATTTGCATTAACACAGAGTTTTGACAGTGCTACTGTACCTCTCTCTCTGAATCGTAATCATACGGCCAGGATAAGTGTAGTTGGCAGCTATGGTCACTTACGGTTAGGGCTGCACAATATATCGTTTTAGCATCATAACTGCAACGTGTTCATGTGCAACACTCACATTGCAGGATGTGAAATGTTAAATAAGACATATTAAATGAAACATGTCATGCTACAAATT
The DNA here is from genome assembly GCA_034552555.1 of Semaprochilodus insignis. Taxonomy (NCBI): domain Eukaryota; kingdom Metazoa; phylum Chordata; class Actinopteri; order Characiformes; family Prochilodontidae; genus Semaprochilodus; species Semaprochilodus insignis. Next base: position 5,208,947 of record CM067497.1, read on the forward strand.
TTTTTGCTGCTTGATACAAAAGAAAAGCTTGCATGGTTCCTGGACCCTGATTTAAGGCTTCTCAGATACACAGAGAGGAGTAGTCACAGCGCTCACCTGCTTATGTGTTTGGTGCACCTAATTGTAGAGCATTAAATTTCCACACAAGATGGCTCACACTCACAACAGTGTTAAAAAGTCTTTACTCAGCTTCTTATTATTTTTATTTTCATTCTGATCATTTTACAATGAATAATGTTTTTAAATAATGCTGTTCATGTCATCTGGTGAGAATTCCTGAATATTTTTTCAAATTGCAATATATATATATATATATATATATATATCGCAGGGGAAAAAAATGTCAGTTTTTTCGCTAGAGCCTCTACACAATAAAAGACCCTGTCTGTCTTCACCGCTTGGTTTGAAACTTTGAAGACACTACGTTAAAGGACTTGGTGGGAGCTTGTTAGATATGGCTGATGGTCAGCAGGACATTATTCACAATCTTCAGGAAAGTTAATAACACTTATAACACTCCTGTAACTGGAGTTGAGCAGCGTTTTAAATGTGGCAGCAGTGTTGAAATATTTAGAGTTTAAATATTTCTGTTTCGAGAAAGCAAGTGCATTTGTCTATATGCCTATTTGAATGATGTCTGACCAGCCCAGATCGCATGATGAAGTGGCAGTTCTCCTAAGCGGTAAAGTCTTTTATTGTGAAGAGCTAAAAAGTGACTCACGATATTTTAATAACTACTCACTTATTATAATAGAATTACATACAAAGTTGAAGAACACCTTCAAGTCACAATTTACAAATACATTCTGGCTTAAATCTTACGCTACAGTATTAGGCCAGAATGGATGGCACTTTCTAGGAGAAAAAAACATTCTACCTGCTATAGGATCAAGGATCACGTGTGTTGCGATGTTTTTTTACTGAGATGATAGACATACCAAAACCCCTGCTGTAGAGAGACCGAAGCATGTGGGGGGCATGCCTCTGCACACCCCACTGAGTCAGTTCGGACAGCTCTCCATGAAGGACGTAGCGATCCACTACTGGCTCATGATGCTGTGGAAGGTGTGATCACGTAGAGTGACCAGTGCCTGGTAGGAGATACTTTAAACTTTAAACATAGTTGTTGCTGGTAATTGTAGATGTGTACATGTGCTGCATGTGCTGGGTTGTGAGGTAGTTTGTATGGGTTTGCTATCTACTATGTGCAGGAAATGTGTGGTTGGAGGTGACCTGCTGCTTTGGCCTTAAAAAACACTGGTTTAATTAATCATCAAAATAATCAATAGATGACTCAACTACTAAGAGAATTGAAAGAGTCAACGCTACATTATTTAGGATTACAGATTACACGTAAATAGAGCAAACTGCTTGTTTTAATACATGCATGGTGCAGGCTAAAGTGTAGCTTGGTGATTAGCTAGCTAACTTGGTGAATTTCTGTAGGCTAGTTGGCTGCAGTAACTATCTGGACTGTCATCCAGACCATTCAACCAATATTTAACAGCCTTGAGTACTTCCTACACACTTCTATGGGAACTGTTGTAAGGCAACTGCCATTATAAGCTGACTATTCATTTCCAAGCCTCTAGCCTGCCTACTGTCTTCACAATACCAGTTTAATTCTTGATCATTATTTACATGATTATTATTTACATGAAGAGTTCTACTATCTTCACAATACCAGTTTAATTCTTGATCATTATTTACTTGACTACATGAAAATCAATACAAAATGAGTCATTATTAAGGGTAAGGAACAAAAGTGTGGAACCACCAACAGTTCCTTGGAATACAAGGGGATAAACTGTGACAACTCCAAGCAATGGTGATACTTTGTTCCTCCAACCATTCATACAGTGTAGCCGAGATTCCTGTTTTGGAGTTATGGCTGGCGCTGAGGACGTCTGGAATCTCACAAACGAACGAGTTGGCAGAGAGCGGGAGTGGAGTGTGCACACTGGCCGGCTTTCTACACAATCTGGCCGCACTCCTAGAAAAGACCCAGCATGTGAGCCACAGTCCTTGAAGTGACATTCCAAGCCTTTTTTTGCACCTTTTTTGTGACAAGCTTTAGCAGCAGCCATGCGCTTCATGCTGTGGTCTGGACAGAATATAATGGAAATGACATTAAGCCCTAATGGAGGTCATCCCTCAGCCCAGTTACCATTCGGGGCATTGCACAAAAAAAAGCCCAGCGTCTTTGCTCACAGAGGAAAGCCCTCAGCTATGTTTCCCGAGAAGCACACTTCTACTTCCCTCTGTTCATAAAGCTCATGGATCTGTCACCGTAACTAATCGCCACAGTGTCAATAATACCCTAGACGCAGCCTGTTATTACCCGAGTCCCTCAAACAGCCCCGGGGCAGCACGCTCTTTACACACTCATAATCTCATCCAGAAAAAAGGACAAAAAAGCGGAAATAACAAGTATGCAAATATCTGCTGTTTGTGTCTGTAGAACGCAGCCCACAGAAATCCCCTTTGAAGGAGAGAACACGCCAAAAGCGAGAGCAGGACGAGGGGAAAAGGTCATCAAAGCCCACCCGTAGCTTGCCAATTAGATCTATCTGACCAATTACCAGGAGAATGGCAGATGTAGCCGCTGACAGTATGTTGAAAGGTGAGGTCAGCCCATGTTGACAGCCGAACTAGTGTGATCAGCTATGTTTTCTGAAATGAACATGGTTATGGAATAGAAAAGTTAGCCTACCTGAGATCAGTGATCTGCATGAGAGTACTCAGTCGGCACAACACCAACCTCGTCTTCATCTGGAGGGCAGACTGGAGGAAGTAATACATTGAATTGACTTGATTCAGTTGTGCACATGCTTTCCACACTAATGTAATCTATACAGTACATTGCAGAAGTTAGAGACCAGAGACCATTCCAGTCAATCCAGCTGTTAAACTGGAATTCCATCTGTTTAACTCAGTCTTTCAGATGTAAATAGAGTCATTCTGAGTGTTTTGGTGTGAAATGGTTCATTGTAGAGAAACATATAGACTCTTCACAGATTTCTTCACAGTGGTGGTGATGGGAATCAGGGGTCAACATATCTACAATGCAAATATAGGCTGTGTTCAAAATGACACACTACTTACTATACTGCATACTGTGTCATCCAGTAGTATGTACGGCATACTGCCCCCTCTGTTCTGACATGCAGTGTACCATGTGAATACAGTCACATGACCAGTTACCTCACATTTACCTCGGAGCTGTTATTACTGTATCCACTGTTTAGAGCTAGCTGCTGCTAACGCTGCTCAGTTCACCTGAAATACGTTTAGCCTGGCTGTTAGCTACCCTCGGCTATTTCACTCTAAAACTGAACCCCTAAAGCGATCTTTCATCTCATCTTTCACCTCATCTTTTATTAATCTTCAGACCTGTATATTTTAACTTTCTGAGGCTCATTCTGATGAAAATATACAACACAACCACTATATTTATACTCGGAGTTGGCTGCGTTTTACTCCCCAGTGTTACCCACCGACATTGACTGTATCTGAAATGGCACACTACTATACTGCATACGGCTCCCTGTGTGTAGTATGTAGTACAGTAACAAGTACCTGGCATATGACGTAGGATATTAATACAGTCACATGACCAGTTACCTCACATTTACCTCAGAGCTGTTATTACTGTATCCACTTTTCAGAGCTAGCTGCTGCTAACGCTGCTCAATTCACTTACATACGTTTAGCCTAGCTGTTAGCTACCCTCGGCTATTTCACTCTAAAACTCTTTAAAACCTCTACAGCGAGTTCATCTTTTATTAAACTTCAGACCTGTATATTTTAACTTTCTGAGGCTCATTCTGATGAAAACATACCCCACTACAATCACTACACCCACATTTATACTGGGAGTTGGCTGCATTTTGCTCCCCAGTGTTACCCGCCACCATTTTCTCTGGCTGAAGCAGGCTGAGAGCTGGTGAACTAGAAACGCTGAGTGGAGTAGTACACCATCCGGGCATCTTCAGTGCACTACAGGTCTTCAATTTGGATGCACACTGAGTACTACACACTACTTTTAGGTAGGTTTAGTATGCGAGTAGTATATGTAGTATGTAGTATGCCGTTTCGAATACAGCCATAGCCATTTTATTAACTATCCAAAACCACCAATGAACCTACACGTGTCCTCTGAGTTTTTATATGTGAAATAGTGAAAAATCTAATTAAAAATATGTGTTTATTTGGGGTCTATTTTGTCTTACAATGCCTGGCCCCCCAGCTAGAAATGATTTGTTCTAAAATCATTCTGAGAATATTAAATGCAGTGTTCCATTAATGTTTTCAGAGGGAAGTTTTCTTTTGGTTCCCAAAATGTTCATTCTAAAGGTGGGAGAACGTTCCCTAAAAACATTCTGTCATTTCAGGTTTCAGTAACTCCATAAAACATTTTCCGAATGTTGCACTGAGAATGTTGCACTTATTTCTCAGTTAACTTTTAACCTTATATGAACATTATCTAAAATTATGAACATCTTTAAACGTTCTTTGAACATTAGACTAAAACATTTCCTTTTAAACTTTATCAGAACTAGTAGGTAACATTTGCCACAGGTCTCGGAATGTTCCCTGCAAGCTGGGATGAGCCATAAATGCAAACAAAATGTATTTGAATACATTTTAAGCCATAATTTTATCACAATGTTTAACCTATGTTCAGACATCAGGCACCATATATATTTGGCCATTTCCTGTAATAACTTTCTGTGAGGGAGTTTTTCGTGGTGGACATCTGGTTCCTCTTACCACCACTGTGAACAATTCTGATTTCTCAGGTTTCTCCAGATCAAGAATTGCACACCAAAACACCCATGATGAATTTGTTTACGTCTCAACTGTTTAATTATATAGAATGTTTCGAAACCTCACTGGAGTTCCCCTTTAAGTACAAGGTATTAATTTTTCAGGAGATATTTCTGAGGAGACTGGATAGAAGGTACTCCACCTGCAGAAGCAAAAGCAACAGGACAGTCATAGGAAAATAAGTGGACAAAAATAGAAGTTTCCAAAAATGAGACTCATAACAACCAAGCCAAGACCTGATAGACCATCAAAACTGCTCCCATCAGATAAACACTACTTGAAGCTTTTATCTTTGAGAGAGGAAAACATCAAGTTCCACTCTGGCTTCAGATCTGAAAACATCCATCCAGACCTTTGAGAAAACAACTGACTGCTATGGGTCTGAAAGGATGTGTAGCTGTTTAAGAGGCTTAAAAGGATAAACATACATATATATATATATATATATATATATATATATATATATATACACACACACACACATATATACATATACACACACACACACATATATACATATATATACACCCACACATATACATTCTATATATATGCAAGTCTTTAATGAGAACAAATAAGATAAAACAAAAACCAAAGACACTAGGAAAAACAAGAAACAAAACAATACTAAGACCAAAAAAACAGGGATACAAAATAACCAACATGGAGACAAAGCATCAAGCAAGAACAAATGGAACAACAGGGAGTATAAATGAACAAGGACTAACAAGGAACACCTGGGAAGGGGCGGAGCTACAAACTAAAGACAGGTGAGGGGCCTGACAAGAGGGCGGAGACAGGAGGAGCAATAACCAAGACAAACAGAAGCACATGGAACAGGACAACAAAAGGCACATGGAAATGACAAAAGGAAAGAAAGACAGAAACAGAAAACCAGAGAAAACAGAGATTCAACAGTTATCATGTTAAAGTAAATATTATGACCACCCCTGGTTTATGACTGAGTTTGCTCAACATATAAATAAGCGAGCACACCAGTCAGTTGTAGCAGACTGCAAAATGATCATCAAGGGCAAAGAATGCAATTTGACTGACGTCCAAAAGGGCATGATAATAAGGTACCAGGCGAAGGGTGGTAGCATCTTGTAAACCGCTAACTTCCTGGCATGTTCTAGAGCCACCATAATGAAGGTGTACAGAGAATGGGACATTGGGAGTGCCTCCCAATGGCATAACAGTCGTCCCCCATGGGCCATTTTTGCCAGAGGGGAACGTTGACTCCAGCAAGTAGTGCACAGTAGACCAGTTAACCTCTATATTGAACACAGTTGCACCAAGGAAGGTGTCAGGGATTACCATTGACTGAATACTGTTACGTCGGCTTGCAAAGCAGACGCATGTTTAAGGAACCAAAGTTAACCAGTGTTCCTTGAGTTTGCATGGGAGTACCGTAATTGGACACTGAAGGATTGGAAAAATGTTGATATCTCAGACAAATCCGGGTTCATGCTGCATAAAGTGGACAAACAGTGGAGTGTACACTGGCAAACAGATGAGAACCGCCTCCAACTGTGGACCAAATGCAGGGTGGTGGTGGCTGTGTACATGTATGGTGGATGTTTTCCTGACATGATCTTTGGACCACTAATACCACTGCACTGGTATTAGTGATCCAAAGTCTCTGAACGTCAACAAGTACCTGGCAATCCTAGCAGACCATGTTTACCCATACATGTTGATGTTCTTCCCCGATGGTAATGGTACCTATCAACAGGGTAACGTCCAACCTCACTGCGCAAGGGTGGTGTATGAGTGGTTTCAGGAGCACAACAGTGACTTTGGTGTCCTTCCCTGGCCTGATAACTCTCCCAATCTCAATTCATTAGAGCACATCTGGAAACACTTGGATCAGCAGGATCACTATACTGACCCACAACCACACAATCTGAGGGACCTCAGTGCTCTGCTGCAGTTGGAATGGGCTCTCCAGATACATTCTGTCACCTAATACAGTTCATGCTACGATGTCTCGCTTGTATCATCCAAGCCAGTGGTGGTTATCTCCACTATTAGGTAGGTGGTCATAATAGTCATTTGATACATAAAGCTAAAAATTATGAATTTGATGACCACAGCCTCAGATACTCTATAGTTTTCTCCTTTGTTAGTGGACAGAGGCTGGTGTGTGTGTTTGTGTGTGCTAAGAGATGGCTTGAGTGTGGTGATGGCTGGAAAGATGGAAGCTTTTAGGATCAAATCGCTGCTTAACGTACCTTCATCTGACGTGGTCTGAAGTGACAGAGACGGACCGCAGGGAATCCACCCAACTAAAGCAAATTGCTCTTCACCAAATATGCATTTGACAAGTGACAAATTAGCCCTTTGAGAAATGTGCTGGGGCTATTAAAGGCCACTATTTCACTGGAGCTGACAAAAAGGAAAACCTTTACTCCACACACAGCACTTCAAATAAGTGTAAAGTCGCATCAACGACTGGAGACGATTCAATTTCCGTTTGTCTGTTGCAGCCTTGCCACAGAAATGTTCTTCATCCACAGTTTGCTCATGAAGAGCCAAGAGTGCTAGACTCTCAAAGACTTTTTGAAATCAGGAGACTGTCTGTTCGTTTGTGCGATGACTTCAGAGAGAGCACAGCTAGAAATGTCCCTGAAAGTGTGAAAAACTCATAGGCTACCTCATCAGCAGCTGAGAAAGGAACCCCAGGAGTTTGCTTTGGATCCAAAAAAGTTTAACCCCTGAAAGGGCTTCCCACTGATTTACATGGAACACTGAAAAACATCTCTACCTTATGATTTCCTTTGAGATGCCACCATGAAATATGGTTTGGTTCTTCGAAGTAAGCAACCTGGCTGCCAGGTTTCCACCCATTTCTCCCACCAAATAGTCTCCATGAACCTGTGGTTGAGATATCAATAGAGTCATATGGTTTAGAATTACAATTAAAATGATGGAATAAAGTTTGGAATAAAGGAAAAATTATGGAAAACATTCAAAATGATTGAAACAAAGCATCATACATAACATACATAACAGCATTTTATCCCCATATTGTCACCATTTCAAAGATGTATGTTGTGGCATGGACAGTTGATTGCATCTGATCTCGGCCGTGCCACAAAGAGTCTTAAGTGCACACAGACTGAAGAATCCAGAGTAGAACGTCAATATCATTCTGAAGTGACTCCAGAGTTGAGATTGGTTGCGTAGCAGGGCAATTATCTCCCCTGTGGCTGCAGACAGGCAACACTGAGTGAGCATTCAGTTCTTGGTCCTACGTCACCTGGCCTTTGATGCTGACGCCCCAAGTATCGCTGATCAATGCCTGGCAGTGATGAATGCGAGCCATGCTAGCCCTGTCTCCGACAAGCCGCCACATTTGCTAATTGCGGGCCCCACTCACTAAACTATCACTTGGTTGAACATGACAGATGCCCAACTGCGTAAAATCCAGCGCCACTCTGGGTGACTATAAATAATTCAGATTACATGCATGCAAAACATCCTATTCCGGTGGCACAAGACATGCTTTTTGTTATCTAGAACACTTGTTCCACTTGTTTTTCACCACACTGGACATATCCAGCTGGGCAAAATAAGAGTCACAGATTTCCTCCTTATACAAATCCACTATCCATATATACACTCATCATCAAAAGAACAGTTGCACCCCAAAAGAAGTGTGAGATTGCAATGCTATCCGGGAAGGAAGATAAAAGTTACCAGGAACGATAAATTATGATACATTTAGACTGATATGGGAAATATTTATTGAGCTACACATACAAAAGTAGTGTCTCTTAGTATGGCTACACAACATGCCAGACGTCTCAGCATGGTGTTGTAGAGGTTCCTAAAGGTGTCCTGTGATAATCCATCCCATGCAGCTTCAATGTTCTCATGCAGTTCCTGCAGGTTTTGCGATGGTGGTGGAGGTGGAATGAGATCAGGCCTTCTGGTAATGCGTGACAACAAACTGTTCATCTTGACACTGACTACGGTGCCTTCACACAAGGATTCATTTGTCGTCTCCACCAAAACAAAAGCGGGACTCGTCACTGAAGATGACCTGCTGCCATTCTCAGTCACTTATATGACAGTCGGGCACGACACCATTGCAGTGTTCGGCAACATTGACATGGTGTTCAGAGCAGTAGTCGTAGTAGTCCTCCTCCAGCCAACAGCATCCTGTGGGCAGCGTCCTGTGGCCACTGATGAAGGACTAGAGGATGACCAACACAAACTGGGCAGCAGCAGATGGGCTATCGTCTCTGACTGTACATCTACAAGGTGTACCAGCAAGGTAGGAGTGTCTAATAAAGTGGACACAGTGTTTAAACTCACACCAGCACAACACACCCTAACACACCATCACCAGGTCAGTGTCACTGCAGTGCTGAGAATGATCTACATAATACCTGCTCTGTGGTGGTCCTGTGGGTATCCTGACCATTGAAGAACAGGGTAACAAAGAAACAGATGGACTACATAGAAACAGATGGACAGCAGTCTGTAATTGTGGAACTACAAAGTGCTCCTGTATGGTAAAGGGAGGTGATCAAATTCTTAGTGAGTGTAGATGCACTAACAAACACATTTCTAGAAATACACTGAATAATCCTATATAATATTCTTACAACAATCTGGTAATGGGAAACATGACACGCACCAAATAGATTTAAGACGCTTTCACCCATTTTTTCCAGTTTTGGCAGAGCGTAGATAGGTCAGTTAGGTTGATCCTGGATTATCAGTCCTACCTGCTACTCAAGAGTCCATTTGAGTGCATCAAACATGCATTTGACAGCGTGCTAAAAGATGATGTTCTTGACTGTTTACTGCACATGATTGATGAGTGTCTTTGGAGTTTGATGGACTCCGTGCTGTACTGTAAATGTCAGCGTGACTTCAGAGTCTCTCTCAGTCAAAGCCGCTACAGCCTGACCTCTCTATCTATCTCTAGCTCTCTTCTTCCTTTGTCCCTCTCACTCTCCCAAACGTGGGGGTGGAGTTGCAAGCAGTAGTTGCCCAGTATCTCAGGGACTAAAAGTGAGGCTCCAGTGGCTCAAGCTCCTTGTTGTCAGCTTCAAAAAAGGTGGTCGAATCCTCCACAATTACTGCAGGGGAAGTGCCCTGGTTTCGTAACCTTCCATGAGGGAGGGCAGACGCATGTGTTATCCGCCCATAGGGAGCTGCCGTTAAGAAAAGAGGGGAGGTCAGTGTGATCATTCTGAGTGGATTTCAAATTGGTTTTTGTGTGGGGTTGGCAAAGGTGGAGGAGGAAAAGAAAAAAAACTCTTTTTGATGAACGGCAGAGCCACCTCTACCGTAACTGTCCTTTAATTGAGTTCTATTAAACTCAAGCTATAGGAGAAAAAGAAGCTTCTTTTCTCACGAATAACAGGCAGTACCACTATCAATGTCTGCGTCTTCTTGGGAAAAAATAGTGCCTGGTGTCAACAGAATGATATTTCCGGTGCTTTAGGTCAGTCACACCTGATGACTCATGAGGCAAATGCTTACTGAAATCTCTTTGTGAAATAAGTAATAAGTCTTTTAATAAGTCTCTAGCTTTCATACACCTCACTCAGCTGTCATCTTGCTAACTCAGCAATTGAAACTAATAACTACAAAGGTCAGTTCTGACTGTGAAGTTCAACATTGACTCTGCAAGCCAACTCTGTACTGAATGCTTAGCAATGTTCACCGCTAATTAACCTTGGTAGTAGCTAGGTAGCTAATCTAGCTAACTTGCCTAACTAGTGCTTTACAAGACCTGGCTCTTACCCTCAAAACATTGGGTTTGGTCCAGTTGCTGTCCACACTGCAGGCTAAGGATCCAAGTCCAGTTCTTGCTGAATTCCATGCTGGTTTAAGCTGTTTTGTATTGGTATACTAGTCAGGTGCTGGTTTAGCTGGTCACCCAGCCTGGTCATGCTGATTGACCCTCGTACCAGCATATGAAACACAGTCCTGGTTTTGGTGTTGACTGGCATAAGAGCTTTGATTATAGGTGACCAGCATAATAGCCTCCAGAACACAAAATATCCTGGTTTTGCTGGTGACCATCTATGCTAATCCAAGCTGATTTTTCAAGCAGCCATATTGGATTCATAGATCTGAAATTTCAATGTCAATTTGGGCCATTTACATATGCAATGCTGAAATCTAATGCAAATCTGTCAGTGCACTTAATACTAACTGGTTGACCATGCACCTTTCTAGCAGGCTTTCTGCACCAGCTCGTTCTTTCAACATTGTGTGCAGAACAGTCCATTCAAAGCTTAGATGTGGCACACATGTCAAAATGATGTACTTGCTCAACTTGCTCTACACAGCTACTGACTGACTTAAGTACACTGTTCATGCCTGGCTCTATAGAAGTGAATTGCTTTTGAGAAATGCATGTAAACTGCCTGCCTAACTCCTGCCTAACCCAGTGTGCAAACAACTTTTCAGATATGTTGAATGGCTTTGGTAATGCAGTATAGACTACGTTTGATCTACATAGCACTTGATAAAGCCTGAAACGTTCATGAGAGCACTAAAAATTGCATTGTGCTACAGGTAGCATCTTCTGTCATCAATCATACCAGTCAAAAAATGTCCCCTATTGTTGATAAATTAGCCTTACTATCTTAGACATGCATTTAATCATACTATTACAATCATTGTCATAAAAATAGTTGCACAAAAAGTTGCACCTAGAAAGAATTAACCAGCAGGAAGGAAACTTGGTGGGTAGGTTTAACATCACAACACATGCGAATGATTTAAGTTTCACGCTCGGCTGTGTAAGTGATGTAAGCAAGGATGGGCCTTATCGCTGTACCTGACTGACCCAACAGCCACGACTGCGGACATTCAGCGAGCAGTGATGCCCTCCATGAGTCATCCTGTTAGTGCCAGCACCATTGGCATACGGCTGCACAATGCAGGACTACATGCATGTAGACTGTTACGACTGCCCTTAACACCACGTCAACCTCGCCAAGACTGCAATGGTGTTGTGCCAGACTGTCATGGAGTGACTCAGAATGGCAGCAGGTCATCTTCAGTGATGGATCCCACTTTTGTCTTGGTGGAGATGACCAACGAATTTGTGTGTGGATGCACGGTGGTCAGCGCCAAGTTGAACGGTTTGTTGTCACACGCCCAGAAGGCCTGGTGTCACTCCACCCCTACCACACAATCTGCAGGAACTGTGTGAGAATATTCAAGCTGCATGGGATGGATTATCACAGGACACCATTAGGAACTTCTACAACTCCATACCGAGACATCTGGCATGTTGTGTTAACAAACATGGCGGTCCAACGCCATACTGAGAGACGCTACTTCTGTATGTGTAGCTCAATAAATAATCCCCATATCAGTCTAAATTTATCATCATTTATTATTCCTGGTAATCTTTATCTTCCTTCCCAATAGCACTGCAATCCCACACATATGCACCCACTTTCCTAGTGTCAACCCCCACATATTGTTGATGCCCTTCCAGTGTTTCTGTTCTGAACCTGTTCCCACCCTACGGGTGACATAATAAACCATATTGCTATAGACTGGATACAGTAATCTAGAGCTCTGCATTTGATTGGAACTAAGGATTGCCAATCAACATGTCGCATCAGTTGCTTACGTCTCACACTGTACCCACACTTTGTAAATCGGTATAACACAAAGTTACAGTTTCTTCACAGGTGTCAGCCCCACTTGCCCCGGGCTGTTGGCGGTATTTTGAGGATGCGGTGATGAATTTACCCATAGTCACTGTCAAAAAAGGTGCTGCAGAGATTGTGGGGACGGCTGAGACGCCTCATTTGCATTCCTACTATAAATAAAAGCCGGTGACTCATTGCTTTGAAGAGTGTTAAGAAGCGCTGCATGCCAGCTCTCTTTCCGCTTTATAGATGTCATTATGAACCCTCAAGAGTTGGGTTGAGTTGGATGTAGGTTTACATTGTCAGGAGGCTCCCGAGTTGCTTGGCAGAGATGGCCTGGCAGCCATGCATGCCTGCTTTTCCTCAGTCTCCTGCTTGGGTTGTGGGCATGCTGCCACTAACCTCAACAGAACAACACGTCTATTTAGTCCGTAGCGACTCACAACGTCAGTCTCTTCTCCCGTTCAATGAAACATTTAATGTAACATTAAAATGACACCCACTCCAGGAAGGATTTAACAGCAGTCACGTAGGTCTACCATGTAAAATCGTCCGATATACACCAGGTTCCGTGAAATGGATTTGATGAAGTTTCTTGGCCGTGAGTCATGACTTGGCCTTTCGCCGCAGTGCTCTTGTGTGGTCATCCCTCAGCAGCACTAGTGGAGGAGTGGATAGCACAGTCCAATGAACTGCAGTAATGTGGAGAAATCGACAGGCTGCTCTTTAATTACCCTGGACCCCCCGTCAAATCAACCCAACTCAACGAGGGGCCACTTTCTGAAAGAATTCTGTAGAACGTTTTCTATAAGAAATAGTGCCAAGAAAAAGTGTGTACATTATGTTGCATTGTCAGTGGAAGGGATGACAATAGAAACGTTTGGTAATTTAGTCAGGTATTAAGTCTCAGTAGAGTATTTTAGTCTTATTATCAGCTGGAGGCACAGCAATGTACAATAGAATACTCCCCCATCTCATTTCACTCATCTTCTAAAGCACTTTATTGTTCTGGGTTGCGATGGGTGCTGGAGTCTATCACAGCATTCACTTGGCAGAAAGCAGCAAACACCCTCGACAGTCCACCAATCCATCGCAGGGCAGACATGCACGATAGTAAACCACAAATACAATCCTGTCAGGTTCCTGCAGTCTGAAGAAAGGAACTGAAGTAACTGAACTGAGCTTACATGCAGTATGTGCAGCATTTAAAGAGAAGAGGCAGCAAACAGGCAGAGAACAACTTCAAACATTTGCTCAGTCTGTTACTTGTATAGCACGTTAGCTATCCAGCAAGCACAACAGCCAGTCCAGCCTGTTTTAGTGAACTGGAAAATGAACGTGGAGTCTTATTATTACCTTCGCAACTTCAGCGATAGAAAAACCAGCACAGATGACAAAACCAGAAGATTGCTGATCTCAGATTATTTTTTTGGGGAGATTAAAAACTAGTTACACTTCGTATGAAGGACAGTATGCTCGCTAAATGGGTACAGCTAGTGTGCTAGCATACTTGCTGTAAAGAGTACATGGTAAACACCCATTTCGGGTTGTTTCACCTCCTGTAAACACTGTATTTACTACGTGTAGAGTTTTGGTTCTGTCCAATGAATGAATTAGGGTTTTTCTGTACTGAAAAGCGCATTTTCTGAAGCTGAGGCACAATCATGTCTATGCACTCTGATATCCAGAGGATAGTGGGCCACATGTCATTCATGTTAGTGAATAATTTTCAGTGTCAGCAACAATATTTTCATATATAAGGTCTACTAATTATTTTTTAATTAATTTTATTATTTGCAATATTTGTCTTTGTTTATTCTCTAAAATTAAAGGCTGTAAACTATAGTGTCAAATGGTGGTCCAGTAGTGGTAAACAGTCAGTGGGGTACCGACCCTGAGCAGACTCATACATGCTCACTATCTGGGCATGACCATAGCAAAAAAATGTGGGGTGGAAACAAAAAAGGTTCTATTAATTTATGGCTTTGAACTCGGCACCCGCAATTTAATAATGTAATAATTTGTCCGTGGTTCTAAAACATCATGAGTCTTAAGTCATGGGTCCAAGTTGAGTCATGAGAAAATCAAGGGTGAGTCACATCATGAGTCCGTCAGGATGCACCTTGAGTCTGACTCACTGACCGAGTCCGCATCTCTGAGCTACAGCAGCACTTCCAATATTTTAAATACAGTACATGATACGCTCTTCATCTAAAGAATAGCTGCACAAATAGCTGCACCCAGAAGGAATCAACTGACAGGAATGAAACTTGGTGGGTAGGTTTGACATTGTGAGACATGCGACTGATTCAGGTTTCATGCTCGGCCGTGCATTTGACGTAGGCAAAGACAGGTCTTACCAGACTGATCCAACAGACACAATTGTGGACATTTAGTGAGCAATGATGCCCTCATGAGTCATCCTGTTAGTACCAACATCCTTGACAGATGGCTGCATAACGCAGGACTACATGCACACAGACCGTTACGACGACTGCACTTAACATCACGTTAACGTCGCCCAAGACTGCAAAGGTGTCATGCCAGACTGTCATAGAGTGACTCAGAATGGCAGCGGGTCAGTGACGAGTCCCACTTTTGTCTTACGAAACGACAAAGGACTCCATGGGTCACATGTCCAGAGAGCCTGGTGTCACACCACCTTCACCCCTACTGCAAAATCTGCAGGAACTGTGTGAGAATATTCAAGCTGCATGGGACGGATTATTGCAGGACACCTTTAGGAACCTCCATGTTGCGTTAGCAAACATGACAATCCGACACCATACTAAGAGACATTCCTTTTGCTGTATGTGTAGCTCAATAAATATTGCCCATATCAGTCTAAAAAAAAAAATTATCATTGTTTATTGTTCCTTTCGAATAGCATTGCAGTCCGACACTTCCTTCTGGCTGCAACTATTCTTTTGATGATATGTATATATTGCAGTTATATTAATGTATTATTGTTACACTGTACACAATATGAATATTATATTTTGCAATAGGCAACCGCATGCAAACATACCAAACCAGCCATTAAACTCTTGAAACATACAAAATAAAGATTAAATATCTTTCTGTCCTGAATGGTTTCAGAATCCAATGCCGGTTATTGAATCTGATCAAAGGTGGATGCTCGGGCTGGTGTAAGTAATTAGGGAAAATCTAATCGGCTCTTCAAAATATGCACGGAAAGCGCACCTTCCCTGACACCGCATGCATAATATACAAAATCTTAGGTTGTTTGTGACCCTGTGCTGTGACACGCTTATGGTGCACTCAATAAAGAGCATCTGGAGTAATTGCTCTAATGAACTACTAATGTGTAGCGCGAAAGAACAGCCCTCTGAAAATAGACTTGTTTTTGCTTTCACGACCTGCACTTCTTACCTGCTGGTAATCTAAGCTGGCACAACGAGGCTCAAGGAGAATACCAACACATCCAGAGATCCAGTGAATCTATTTCATTTTTAGGGAACCTGTGCACCTCAGGAAAATCCAATCCTCAGTATTTATTTCCTTCATTTTCATAGAGCCGAGCGTCTCCTGCTGATTGAATAGTCGCCCTTATTGATTCACTGCCGTATATACTGCCCTCATTTTGTATGGTACATAAAACTATTTCCTCTAGCGCTGTTCAAAGTTGCAGGAAAGTTCAAGAGAGCAATTCCTTCAGCTCAGACTATAAAGGCATGTGCGTACGACTCTCTTGAGAAGCACTGACTCATCTTATGAGCTCAGGACCCTGTAAATCTTACATTGATAAACTCTGACCAGAAGAAACGCTCGGTTCCCCGACGGTTCCTCTAATTGATGGGTGACATGTCACGTCCTGGACGAGATGTCGCCACAGTCACTTAGGCTGATGGCTTCTCGCAAGGAGCGAGAAAATAAACAGTCCACTTAATACGATGAGAAGGTCTAAAAGTCTGGCCCTCGCGGTGGTGGGGGTCCAAAGTTGAGGGTATTTCAGTCAAGGAGCATCTGTTAGATTAATATTCATACGGCTAGCGTGCGCATGATTACATTAGGTTAATATTTTGCCAGCTTCGGTGATTGATGCTTGACTCCGTGTGCTAAGTCTATTATGTCTAAGTAAGTTAGCAATACTCTCTGCAGACACCGCATGTTTTGTGAGGTGAGAGCGTCTTTGCAGATTTTACGTCCTGTCTCCGAAAGTGAGTTGCATTCCTCATTTTGGCAGGAGCATTTATTAATCTTCCCCAGACTTAAGGGGATACGATGTGCGTGTAACTACGCAAAGCTGCAGAACTCAATAGAGTCATGGAGCCATTCTAGGCTCTTTCATCCTAATTGCTCACTCTAGTGATGGTCATTAATTAATAGTATTAATCAAACTGGTAGCCAAGATCACTTGTGATGATCACTTGAGTCGGGAAGAGGCGGAAAAGCGATGCCCGAAGCGCCCGTCCTGGAGCTAATGAACACCAATTAGAGGGGAGGACGAGACAGGAAGGCCTTTGTTTGGCTGCGCCATCAGCACTACCTGATGAAGAAGTATGACTAGGTGTCAAAGTAGCCGTATAATGATGTGGATGGAGCAGACCGGGGGGACCCTTTCACATTCCAATTATACAATTCTTTAATGGCACTGTTCTAAGAATAATTTGCATCGGTCTTCTTCAAACATCCGCGAAGGGTGAAACTTTCACTCCGGCTAATTATACACATCACAGTCTGCTTCGGTATTCCCGTCCTGTGACTTCTTGTGAAACTCAACTGTTTTTTTTTTTCTCTGCCAAAGGGTAATGATGTCACTTGAGGTGCTTTCTCAGGCCACATGCTTTGCCTTCCTGATTTAATCCTGTTATTTAGACTGATAGACATGTCATCTGCAGGCATCGTGTACATCCAAATATGAAGCGTCCTAACGTATCTGTTGATCAAGCAGACCTGCTGAGATGTCTCATATGCTTAAAGCAGCATTCTGTAAGTGTTTTACCTTAAACTAACAGCTTCAGAATCTTATATAACAAGGAGAATGGTGTCTCTGTCATTGGCACTCTGGGTCTGGAAGGCCTGCTATAGCGCTATGTGACTTAAGAGGACTGCGTGCACAAGACCTCTCACGAGCACTGCGCAACACTTTATGGCACCACGAGACATGCCAACAACTATGGGTCTTCAGCTAGCTATAAGAAGAGGCTAGCTCAGCATTCCCAGTGTGAACATCATGGCAGAGGCTAGAAGAAGAAGATAGAAGAAGATGCTGTCAGAGGAAACGAGGAAGAGAAAGAGAGAGAGAGAGAGACAGAGCAAGAGTAAGGTTCGTGCTGGCTTTTACTTGTTGGCGAGAGCTGAATGAGATGAAGGAATGCAAGACAGGCTCATGACTAACAGGAAAACAAGGAAAATCCAATAGTAAAGTGTTCGTTTCTGCCAATGCTGTTTATGACAGATTGCAGTGTCGGCTGTATCCTTATCTGTGTCATCCCTGTCTCACAAAGTTTTGTAGTTTTTCCACATGCCAAAAGTCGTGTAACCTCAGTCCCAATTCAGGCCAGCATGTAAAGAGATAAATTCATCTCACTCAAAGATAAAAATCTATCTCTCACCATATACATCCTGAAAGTTTGAACCTCCTGTAATAAGCTCACCAGACACAAAATGAGTCCCCTGTGACTGAAACTTACCTAATACCTAATGCAACGTACCTAATGTAATACCTCCACAAGCACGAATAACAGCTGTGATTCAATTTGGCATGAACTGGGCAAGTTTCTGGATGTAGGCCACATCAACGTTCAGCCACTCTTGCATCAAAGAATTGCAGTTGGGCCAGATTTGGTGGATGCCTTCCCTGGCACAATTCAGACGAGAAGTTCCTGTAGACTTGGACTTTAGCCACTGCTGGTAGACCCGTATGACCATACGCTTCCAACCACCTGCAAATTCAGCTACTTCCTTCACACTATGGTCTTTGGCACGCACAAACGCAATCACTCCTTTTAGCCAATCATTAACATCTGCTGTGGAGCCATTTTCCACACATGGAACGAGACATTCCCTGCACTGTACCACCTCTTCTCAATATATGAATATCACACATCCTGCATGTATTTATAGCTCCATCATCCTCATGCAGCGCCATCTGCAGGAGCCTGAAGTTACTACCACCTTAAACATGCAAGGTGACTAACTACTCTACCTTGTTTATATGAGCAGTACAGATTGTTTGCACAAAGAAACAACTAAATTTTCAAATGTAATCTGGCGTATAGTGTCCATACATCTGCATGACGTGAGTGCACACAAAGAGGAGTTAGATTTTGTACCCTTCAGCTCATCATGTGCATGTACATCTGTCTGTAGGGGGGGTCATAACTAGTGGGACCCAAAGAGCAAACATAGCAGTTCTCGCATAGTGCTGCTTAAAAGGCCTAATATCCTCCTTATGACATTTATGCAGATTTATGTACCAAAAAAACAGCCATAATGAATTAATTACCTCAACGTTTTCTAATCTCTCTTTATCACTTAGAATTAAACAGGCTGTTCTTGTTACTGTGAGCCTGATATATGTAAACGAACTCTGTTCTGATTGGCTGCCCTGTATCGTGTAGCCCCTAGTCTTACACTTGTTAAGAGGATACATAATCATGTTGAACAGAAAGGCTGCACAAACTGATGAAATATGCAGGAGAAAGAGAGAGCAGAGTGTATTTCAGAGATGCTATGTGTGTGTGTGTGTGTCTGTGTGTCTGTGTGTGTGTGTATGTGTGAAGGCTGGTGACAGGACCCAGCAGGACGCTCTGTGCTCACTCATGCTGGAAAAGGCCACAAACCATTGATTGTGTGTCAGGAGGGCCTGATGGAGGAACACCCAGATGACACATTCAAAAAGAGGTTACAAGCTTTAGTTAGAGACTACGATATCGTCCCCACACTGCTCTGGTCTCGTTTACCTCCACAGAGTCAGATGAGGACAAACAAAGTCTCCGGTCGTATATATAACACGGATGGCCAGTGTACGTACAGAGTAATATAGCTAATTATATATGGCAAAAAATGGCCCTTCGTGTATTGTAGCTCTCAGAACATGTTGTATCTCTAAATGGATAACTCTTCTAGAGTCATTTTTTAATGTATGTTGATGTAAGCTAATTTTGCTGCTGTCCTAAAAACCACCTTTTCTCATAGTTTACACTGTATAAGAAATTCTGCCCTGTATCGTACCTCATTTAGCCGTCTACTGCAGAATGGTTTGAAAAACTGAAGTAGGCCCTCCAATCAATCAGTCATCAAAGAATTGCATGGTTGGGCCAGATTTGGTGGATGCCTTCCCTGGCACAATTCTGAGCAGAGTTTCCTGTAGACTGGGATTTTAGCCACTGCTGGTAGACCCGTATGACCGTACGCTTCCATACACCTGCAGATTCAGCTGCTTCCTTCACACATGGTCTTTGACATGGCCAAATGCAGTCACTCCAATCACAGAATATGCAGATGTATGTAAATGTGTCAGTTTTTGTGACGCGACAAGAAAACAGTGACTTCGAATCCAATCCAGCTTACTTTATAATGTATAGCGTTGGTGAAAACACACATTTAAAAGCACCTTTTCTCGTAGTTTACATTTTACAGTTTTTATGATGAATGGACCAATAGAAATGCTCTAATGTCATTCTGATGTCAATAAAATCTCTTAGATCTCTTAGATTAAGATTAATTTACACTATAACAGTTTTGCCTTCTCCTGTAAGGTGACCGTTGTGGAGAAACTTTGGAGATGCTATTGTTCCGTATACCTTTTGCACCATTTCTTTGGATTTCTGTTGGAAGTCTATGTTATAGAAGCTCATAATGTGAATTACTGCTGTTTAATAATGTGAAAAAGTCAGAAACAGCACTTTAGTGATATACATTTCATCATCAGGAAAACAGCAGAAAACATATTCAACAGAAAACTTAAAACTATCAACAACAAAATATGTTTCCACACTTTGCCCTCATTACAGCTTCCATTTTTATTGGGTGGCCTAACTTTAGTTGTTCAAACTATTCTGCAAGGATATTTTTCTTACCTCCAAACTTCAGTCTTAAGCCCTATTTAAGATGGATTAGTTTTACCAGACGAGGTCCAGTAATTTAATTATTGCATAATTTGACTGTCTGATTAGTACAAGATAAATGATCTCTGTAACTTCCCCACATTACCCCAAACATCATCTCTCAGACTTTTACATCAGCATTATGTGACAGGTGCCACACCTCCAAATAACAACACATTGTGTGGTTAACTGGCATATAGGTTGACATTAGGCTAGTAAATTTATGAAATACCGCCTTGTAAGAGATGGCGCCATGAAGTGATTCTCCTTGTAATTCGGCCATCATCAAAAATGTGGATTTCTTGTGATGAACTTGAGGGATAAGACTCAAATCAACCTCAGTTTTAGTTGAAAACCTCGTCTTCAGGTCACAAAACGAAGTAAAGAGAGGTGTTGTTTAAGATCTCAGGCTCTAGAACATAATTAATGCACTATTTAAGGTGGAACGTGAAAATTCAAACAAGAAGATGTTACCTGGTTTTGCTATCACATTACTGAGATGTAACTGTTTGAGAAGAGTTTGGTGAGTTGATTATTTGATTGATTGATTCGTTCATTCATTCAGTCATCTTCTGTTATGCTTATCCTTCTGGGTCGTGGGGAGCCTGGAGCCTATCCCAGGGCTCATTGGGTGGAACGCAGGAGACACCCTGGACAGGCTGCCAGCCCAGTTGATTAATTATTTGGTTTGGTGATTCTGACCCGTGCTTTAGTATTGTGGTTTTAGTCACTACTGATGCCTAACACATGGTCTACAGAGAACTTCTACACATGTTAATGCAAAATCACTGTTTATTTGTTAAATTTAACATACTGGAAAAAATAAAACATAAAATCTGGTCTGTGCAAATGTTATGGCACATATTATATTTAATTTATTGTTTTCCAAAAATGTTACTCAAGCAATTATATATCAGCCATTTGGAGAAAACTGAGTGTATCACAGGGAGAAAACTTTGAAGTCAAAATTTTTGGCTTTATTTTTGAAGATTTTGCTCCGCCCACTGGTGCATGGTGATGTAATCAAAAATACATTTACCATACATTTACCATTGGAAGATTACAGTAAAACTAGAACTACAAATGATATGATGTGATATGATGACATATTTGTGCAATCGTGCTTAATAGGGACATGAAGTAACAAGGCTAGAACTAGCTCGTTTTTGACTTAAGGTAGACTTTGAATGTTATCTATATATAGGTACTGTATATACTATAAAACAACTATGCTTTAAGCTTTCAATTACACCTTAAAGAGAAAAAAAATATCTTCACACTTTCTTTAAGAATATGTTTACAAAAATTCTCAAGCTTACTCTGAAGTCTTACCTGATAAAAGAACACAGCATGTAATGTACTCTGTATATACCCATAGCAGTCAACAGACAGATTATGTAACGAATGATGTTTGATTGATCTGAAAAACTCCCACAGGATTTCTGTCTAGTGCACAAAAAGAGGCTTATGTAACGATTTGTAAAAATAATAGCTGAACAATGAAACGTCACGCATTTTCAAACAGATTTCATAAGCATATTTCATTACGTGTGGGTCAACTTACCACTCCGCATCCATTCGACGTTGACCCACATATGGAGGTGGGCTGATGCGGTGGACGTGGCATGTATGGACAAAACGCAGGCTGTGCCAAGTAGAGCTCACTAAACGCTACATGAACAGACACATGGACAGTTAGAGTGACAATTGTGAATGTTTTTGTGATTTGAGTAATACGGCATGAAAACAGCAGACGTCTGAGCAGCGGCTATTGTCAGAGCAGTGATTGCGACCTAGATTTAGTTGAGATTGCTTGAAGAAAAACAGTCAGAAACCCAGCTGTAGGGTAGCGTTTGCATACACCCTGAAAACAGTCACTCATCTAAGAATGCTGGTGTAGTTGGAAGCTATGATTGAAATCAGACGGTGCTACCTGGTGCTAATGCTAAACTCACTGGTTTTCACTTACTGGTAGCCCATTAGCCACGTTTGGGTAAATCGTCCCTGAAAAAGAAAGAATTAAGAAGTCCTAAATCACGTGGCTCTTCCCCGCATGTAATTAGTGGAAAGATCAATCAGAAAAAAAATTATTTGCATATTTGCTCAATCTAATATACTTTCAAAGTATGACAGATGTGAATATGACTCAGTCTTGATCTTCATGACAGTGTGTTATCTATCTGGCAATTCTATTTATGAATTTAGTATAGTTGGTGATTAAGGGAAAGTACATTGATGTACATCCCTGTGAAATTCACCAGCATGTTGCTGCTGTCAGAAAAAAAAAAAAAACTTGCATATCCATTTTTGTTATTTTTGTTTTTTTGACATATTTGAAAATGTCTTGCCCATTACATTGTGTGTATATTCATAATGAAGGGACTAAAACCAAGTCTACGGTGGCCGAGAAAGCCCAACGCACTGCAAGTTAAAACGCGCGGCAAAGTCTCAAAACACAAGCATCAAAATGACACGACTTGCACAACATTAGCCGAACGCGCTGCAAGATCTGAAAACACAAGCATCAAAATGAGACCGCTTGCAAACCATTAACCGAACGCGCTGCAAAGTCTCAAACGCGCAGCAAACACTAAAAACACATGCAACTTCCAAAACACATGCAGAAAGCCTCAAAACACAACGGAAGTGTTTCCGAGGGACACTGAAAGTGGACGGACCCGGGAATATTCAGTCGGGTTATTGGCCAGGTTTTTGTGTTTATATTTCGTTCCACCTTAAACAATGCACACCGAGTGACTGAAAGAAAAGTTTATCTGTTTATTAATGAATATTCATTCGGTTTATTGGCCAGTTTCTCGTGTTTACATTTCGTTCCACCTTAAACAATGCACACCGAGTGGCTAAAATTAAGGTTTAACTGTTTATTAAGTTAACACAAGAACCTGGCCAATAACCCGACTGAATATTCATTAATAAACAGATAAAACTTACTTTTGCTGGAACTGGGGCTGTCTCGGCTCTACGTCCAGGTCCGGGTCCGTCCACTTTCAGTGTCCCTCGGAAACACTTCCGTTGTGTTTTGAGGCTTTCTGCATGTGTTTTGGAAGTTGCATGTGTTTTCAGTGTTTGCAGCGCGTTTGAGACTTTGCAGCGCGTTCGGTTAATGGTTTGCAAGCGGTCTCATTTTGATGCTTGTGTTTTCAGATCTTGCAGCGCGTTCGGCTAATGTTGTGCAAGTCGTGTCATTTTGATGCTTGTGTTTTGAGACTTTGCAGCGCGTTTTTAACTTGCAGTGCGTTGGGCTTTCTCGGCCACCGTACAAGTCTGATTACTTTGACTTACATCAAAAGTAAAGTATGTTTCTTTTCCTTCTCCTGTAAAGTTAGCGTTTTGGAGATACAATGTTTTGTTCCAACAACAGAAACAGAGTAAAATGATTAATATGTAAAACCAACCCCACAAAAAGTCCAGGGATTGAACTGTTTTTAAATGGAAAAAGTTGGGAACCAAGTAGCATAAGACAAGGAAGTTTGTGCAATGACTAAAAACACCTGTTTTCTACAGGTAAAACAGTGAATAGGTAACAGGTGATGCCATTACTAGTACAAGGGATTTACTTTAACTCCACTACATCTCAAAGTCTAATATCTTACTGTTTACTCCACTACATTATGGCCAAACCTGTCCTTCCTTTTGGCTTATGCGAACAAAAAAAGTAACATGTCCAAATGAAAGAAGCGTGAAGCGAGCCCACCAATCAGCACACAGCGGTCACTTTGTTTTGAGCTTGTTTTGACCTGTTGGACAGAGCTTGGTTCTAGCTAATGGAAACTGTTCTCCTTCAGTGTTCTGTGCTTATGATCATTTGAATAGATTAATGACTTTCTATTAAAGACTGGTGGACTGAGAGACACTAGAGTCTCTACACCTAAAATGAGCTGATTAAGAGTCTTGTTCCAGAAATGATAATAGGACATTAGAGCCCTAATAAATCATGCTACTGTTACTCTCCATACTTAAGTACATTTGAAGGTAAATACTTTAGTACTTTTACTCCAGTGGAGGTCTGAACAGAGGAACTTCTACTTTTACTGGAGGAATATTTTACCTTGGGTATCTTTAACTCAGGTACAAGTACATGGTTTGTGTACTTTGTCCTCCACTGGTTTTAAGAAATGATGTTGAAACAAACAAATTCTACATATAGTGAGAACAGAGTAACACAATTGTGAAGTAATGAGTAATTATCCCAAAACGGGAGCTACCAGCACGAACCTTATGCTGAGTCAGTGCAGTTAAGTTTGATTAGCTTTTTTGCTTTCCCCACTCTTGGATTTCTTAACTGTACTTCAATGGCTTTATTAGCTATAAAATCTTAACAGCCAGAAAATAAAGGCCTTCCTCTCCATGATGTTATTCGCCTTGAATTTATTCGCCTTGTTTATACCGGTCTGTCTTTCTGCAAATGTGTCATCATGTAACAACATTGGATAGTACCTTATGGGGCCAGGCTGCATTGAACTACTGAAAAGAAGCACTACAAATGTAAAACATTTTGGAATAGGTTGTATAACATCTATTGGAACAGTATCTAACTTGTATTTTCATGGGGCCCTTGGCTCGTGGGGGCCCTAGGTGTCTGCCTTTCTTTGTCTAGTGCAAAAGCCACTGCCCTGCTCATTTTCACCAAGCTAATTTTACTGGCATTTGGTATGACTGCAGCTTAATAGAGATTATTTAGTACTCTTAAATATGAAGGTTCTTTTGAGTAATGCCATAGAACCACTTTTTGGATCCACATTCCTTTCAATAGACTTAGAGAACCTTTGTTATAAATGAAGTAGAAAGTACAAAGAAGTCAACAACTGGATACCAACAACAAGTTTTTAGTTCACTTCAGTGACTGTAGTAAATTACTTCTGCTCTCTGTGTGTACGTTTAGAGGCTATCTTTATGAGTGTGTGATGCTACCAACAAGACAGGCACTCCAAACTTTAAATGAAATTTCCAGTCAGGGCTGTATGCAGCCCACTGTATTATGTACCTTCACGCAATTCATAATAAGCAATCTCAAGTGAACCAAGCAGGGCAGAAGAATACTGGAGATTGATTGTGTGCATGCAGCAACCAGCTTTAGATGGAAAAATATATAGCTTATAGAAAAGATACAGCATGTGGGTCTGTCCTGCAGTGCATTCTGTGTCAGTATTCCAGCCGTATATATGTTCTTCATCATATCGGTTGCTAAATAGGCCCATCTGGAAGCTGCAGGTTTGTGGGGCTGTGTTTCTGTTAAGCTAAACAGCTGCAGAGACAGAAATAGCATTTAAACATGGTGGGATGATTAATCAGAAGAGACAAACATATTGCTGGTTATAGTCATGTGTCTGATGCCGCACAGAGTTTGAGCTGGTCACTGATCCAGCGTTATTCAGACAGACAGAGTGGCATGGCCTCAGGTATTTGTGCTATCGCTAAGAGCGCTGACCTTAGCTGCTCTCTCACTTCCGATGGTTTAACGGATCTCTTTATCAACTCGCTGTGTAAGAGGAGTAGTACTGAAGGCTGGGGTGGAAGAAAGGATGATGTCAGGCCTTGGGGTGAAGGGGTTAAGGTTATGGTAGGTTATGGCTATTGCAGGAATACAATGGATTTTCAATGGGCAATTGCTTTTGACAGCACATGCACTTCAGCTCAAGGTCTAATCTGTATTCCAGCTTTTAGTTCTAGCACTGCACTGTTAATATGAAATTTCAAAATGATTTCTATATTGTCACTGTTATCTAAAACACCTTGCATTTCAATTTTTCTTGTTTTTACTTTTTTGCATCATTTTAGAGGTACGGTTTTCTTTTACATTGGTTTATAATTTGCCCAAAAGTCATTCATTCATTCATTTATTCATCTTCTAAACCACTTATCCTTCTGGGTTGCAGGGGGTGCTGGAGCCTATCCCAGCACTCACTGGGTGGAATTCTAACCCAAAATTACTTGGAAAAATCTTTTAGTTAGGAAGGGTTTTCTAAAACCTTATATATATAAACCTTGTATCTCTGCTATGGTATACATATATATATATATATATATAGTTCTGAAAGCAGTGATATATCTTTCAATATATGTGTCACATTTGCAGTTCCACAGACAAAAAATATAAACTCCACAGACAAAAAATGACTCACCTCTGTGATGTTCTGGGGGATGTTAATTATGTGGTAATGGGTTGTTTGTTTGATTTGACAGTATATGTGAACCACAGTGCCTACATTGAGCTGCTGGACAACCAGGTTTTGCCTTTTGTTCATCTTTTCAAGGAACATCACATTCCTATCCATGTATTCCAAGATGATTCCAATTCACTTGTTCACAGGGCTGTAAATGTGACTGATTGGCATGATGAACATTCAGGAGCATTCACACATCTGGACTGGACCGCAAAATCCCCAGATTTGAACCCTCTTAGAAATCTGTGGGACCACCTGGAACAACCAGTAAAACGCCAGGGAAGGCCCCCACCAAATCTGGCCCAACTGCGCAATTACTTGATCCAAAAGTGGCTGAACATTGATGTGGTCTACATCCAGAAACTTTACCAGTCCATGCCAAACTGAATCACTGTATTAGGTAGGTTTCAGTCATTTTGTCCAGTGAGTTTATATATACCATATATGTCAAATTTAATATATGTATAAATATTAAAAGGTCCAGGAACAAAAATGATCTTTTTTATGATCTATATATATAACTATAAAAGTTTTCTGCATAATTTGAGCTCAGCCGCTGTCCACAGTTGTTTCTGTCCCATCTTCCACTGTAAGTAGATAACTGACCGCTATAGGTCTGAAAGGATGTGTACATATCAAGAAGCTCCCCACTGAGGAAAGGAGACAGACACATCAAACAAAGAAGCTGCTAGTGTTCTCAGAACAATGGACTGACCACCCCAGACCTCAACAGTTGACAAGTATGGGATTACTTGAATCGTTAGATGCAGAAAAAGCTAAACCAACTTTTAAGACTGAACTTTGGAGATGTGGAAAGATATCCCTGAGAAGCTGAAACTGAGTCTACTGAAAAGAATGGAAGGTGTGATAAAGACAAAGTGTGGAAACGCCAAATACTGGAAAAATGATGTGATATTTAGCTGCTCAGGTATTTAGTTGTGATCCTTATGTGTTTTCTGCTTTTTAAAACCCAATACTCAATACTTAATACCTAATACTAATAATGGCCAGTATTGTACTTGAAATTAATTAAATGAAGGGTGGTCTGTGACATTTACACAGTAAGTTGTATATACAGAACCTCAGTTTAACTAAATGCGTAAATGAAACTGTGGTTTCCGTTGTAACATGATTTTCTAATTGGCTAATATAAAACATTTTGATTGTGCTTGAATATTTATTTGTGCCACTACTTGGCAACCATTAATCATAAGCCTTGCATTTACTGTGTATCAGGGTGAATAACATTTGCTCCAGCCTCCTCAGCACGATGCATTAGACTGGTATCTGTGCACCAGTAATATTTGTTGAGTGCGAGGCAAAAAGCCAATATTGTACGCACTTTGAATACAATTAGCAGTTTCGGGTTGTATTACCCAGCAGCCCTTTGTGTTGACAGATGAGACCTTCTATCGACGCAGACTGGTGTCTATAAGGCCCGCTCAGGTTTGCAGGACTTGTAAGCCTTTTTAGAGTCCCATTTATAATGTCACCAGGTTTTATTGATATTTGCCCCCAGGTGACCAAAACAGACAGTGCTCTTTACAATGTGCCTAAACCGATGCAATTACCTCAGGATGAAGTGGACATTTGGACCCAGGCATGAGTGGAAGAAATTAATAGAGAAAAAACTCTTCTTTGTTGAATATCAATGGCTTTAACTCTCTTCTTCAACTGATCTATCCTAGCAGTGTGAACATGACCTTTTACATGCATTCACCATAGCAACATCTGGAGTGAAGAAGGATTGTGGTGAATGCTAAATTTGAAAACTACACTTTCTCATTGAGTAGCATGGAAACAATCCCATTCTGTAAAGCAACATTCTGGAAAGCTTTGGCAAAAGATGCAGCAAAACAGTGCCAAGCCATGATACTACCACCACCATGTTTCACCGATGGGATAAGGTCCTTATGCTGGAATGCAGTGTTTATCGTTTCTTCTCTCATTTAAAACAAAATTCCTATTTTGGTCTTATCTGTCCACAAAAAAAAAGACATTTTTCCAGTAGATTTCTGGCTTTCCCATTTGATATTTCCATGTTATATGTAACTGCAGACAGGCAGCAATATGCTTTTTGTAGGGCAGTGGCTTTCTCCTTGCAGCCATGCCCACACCACTGTTGCTCAGTATTCCCCTGATGGTGAACTCATTATGAGACATTATGACATTAGCATTAACCACTATGGAAGAAGCCTGTAGTTGCTCAGAAGTTACCCTGGGTTCTATTGTGACCTCACAGACTATTACACGCCCTGATGTTGGAGTGATTTTCGTGAACCACTCCTAGGGAGGGTAGCAAAAGTCTTGATGTTCCTCTGTTTGTATGTATTCTGTCTAATTGTGGATTGGTGGAGTCCAAGAGATGGTTTTGTAACTCTTTACAGTCTGATGAGTTTGTGCCATGATACACTTCCACATACATGTGTTATGTATATGTATGTATATCGCTTTGACAGATCCCTGTTCTTTAAATCCAACAGGGCAGCCACTCGCACCTGATCGTCATCCAATTGACAGAAAGCACCTGGCTCTAAATTCACCTTCAAATGATCTGCTAATCCTACAGGTTCACATGCTCTTGCCACTCATAGATATGTAATATTGAATCACTCTCCTCAATAAATAACTGACCAAGTATAGTATTTTTCTTTCATTTGTTTATTTTGATTCCCTTTATTATGAATATGAACCAATTTTGAATTTGATGCCTTCAACACACTCAGAACAAGAAGAAGAAGTTGGGACGGGACAAAATAAAAGTGAAACCTTTAGAATATTCAAGTTACTGCAATTTCAATCATTCCACAGTGAGCAGGTGAATTGGTAACAGGTGAGGGGATCATGACTGGGTACAAAAGGAGCATCCAGCAAAGACAGAGATGGGTCATGGCTCATCACTTTGTGCCAAACTACACTTTGTGTATCAAACTGTTCAAAAACATTTCTCAATACAAGACTGCAAAATAACGTACAGTATGTCTTTCACCATCTACTATATATAACACTGAAAGATTCAGGGAATCTGGAGAAATCTCAGTCCATGTAGGGCAAGGCTGGAAGCCACTGTTCCAGTGTGCCTGACCTTTGACAGTCCTCAGACAGCACTGCAGGAGAAACCATCATGTCACTGTGTTAAATATAGCCACATGGGCCTGGAAATACTTCAGAAAACCGTTGCCAACTCACACAGTCCACCACTGCATCATGAAACTTGAAACTGGGTACATCAGTGCTATGCAGAAAATGTTTCAATATTTTTACTAAACATTGCATTATACAGAACCACAAAGAAACTTACCTGGAAGTGGGCTTTGTACATGCATTCATCATTATGTGACTTGATACTAATAACACATTCTGAAAGAAAGTAGCTGAAATGGAATTTTCACCAACTTTCTCCCAGGTTATGCTATAAGACTGCAGGCAAATCGGATTAGGCTCTTGAATCAGATGTTTTGAGATGACACTGTTGATCAGATCAGATTTGTGTGTCCAGACATTAACAACCTATCCGCATGGCAATGACATAGGCCTTGGATACTACATAGCAAATCCCAACACATGGTGTCATATCATCGCTGTTTGTCGGCCGGCCAGAGATCCGTAAAAATCCAACTGGAATCACACTTTAAACCACATTCAAAAGTGATTTGAATCCGATTTGCAAAATGTGTTGTTTTGCTGTCCAGTCTATCAAAAAACAATCCGGATATGCCAAAAAACAGATTTGGGCTGGCAGTCTGAACGAGGCCTAGGAAGTTGTCCATCCTACCAACCATTCCTATTCTCTTTCTGCTCACCCATTCCTCTGTAGTTACTGTTGCGAGTCTGGACCAGCTTTGCAGAGCACTGGGGGAAATTCCATTTAGCATAAAGATTTGGGGGTTGGAGAATGAATGGAGATGAAACTGTTTGGTGTTGGCTTTTATAAAGAGCTTAAACCTTCGACGTTACCGATTTCGTTGAAATGACTTGACTCATTGAATCAAAGCACTGAACCATTTGAATCGAAACCACTTTGCTTTGTTCAGACTTCTTAGACATAATCATGCCTGCGACCTAATGTAGAAATGACTGATAATGAGTCGCCCAACTTAGAAACCTGGCCCTCTGGCGCTTCCTGTGCCGCGTCACGTCACGCTTTGCGATCCACTTAAGGACACTTAAAGCAAAGCTAAAAAATTGCGATGACATCAATGACCACAAGCAACGATTGTGGTGGTGTTGTGGATTTGTGTCAGAGAGCCTCAGCGTCTCAGGCTAGACCCCGCCGCTGTGGGGCAGGGCTGGAAATTTGTTCGGCTTCAGTCTAACACAGGAACACTTGAGCTTTTGACCCCGCCACTTGCTCTGAGCCTCCGCGCAATAAATCAAAATGAACTCTCCCACACATGACAAAAAGCAATAAGTCTGGGAGATAAACGCACTTCCAATGGATGCCGAGTGCAGGCGAATTCCCCTTTGAGGTGAAAAGGCGAAGACGGGAGGACGGCATCCTCGCTGTTGAATAATTTAATAATTAATTTTTCCAGAGTGAATCACCGGGGTAAATTTGAGCGAATTAACTCAAACTTTTTTTGACAGACTAGGTACACCAAAGCGCCATAAATAGAACTAAGATGGCTGCTGCCTTCTGCACCTGTCAGCTTCGTCTTGAGATGGATGCGGTCATTATCCTTAATAACATTATTCTCAGGGTAGATCCACTTTTTTCCCCTCGTCGTTTGACGCTATTATCCCTAGGGTTCCTCTGCAAATCTGGAACATAATTACCTTTAACGGCTACCTTACTTTTTTATCCGCAGAACTTTTGTTTTTGTTGTTGTTTTGGAGGGGTTTATTTTTCTGCACCAAAACAGTACAGAAAGATACCATGCCAGGATCGAAGGGGGCATCGGTTCTAAAGGTTTGGAGGGACACCTGCGTAGGTGCAGAAGTGCTGGAGACAATACCATTTAATAAACTGTATACTATCTCTGCAGACCCTAAGGGCATGTATCCGTGCCCTCGCTCCAGTTCCTCATACTCATAGTAGTTACTGTTTAATCTGACAAGAACATCAAACAACACAAATCATCTTCTAAGGGAATCTGCTGCTGCAGCTACTATATTACATCATCCCAGTGCATCACAAATTCACTCTGAAATTACTAAACTCCTGCCACACACTGCATTAGAACTCATCTTGAACATGTTACAAACAATTCCTTATATACAGACTGTATGTAGGCCTATTATAGTAAAACAGTAGACTTGGGAAGCTATTAGACCCAGCAGTTTATTTGTACTGATGTCCACACTCCTAGGCTATGGAGGTTTGAACTTCCTTCCTGCTGATTGACTTCCTGCAAAATAGGAACGTTTCAGATCCCTTAGTAATTGTGGCTATGTCTGCCAAACTTTCAGTTCTGCCAGAAAGATTTGAAAAGCAAAAGTGATGGAAAACGATATTTTACTGCCCAGTAAGGCATACAGTTTCAAGGATAACAATTTTTAAGAAATTCTGGGCCCAGGTCTTAAAGCATTTGGACCTTTGCAGATCCTGCCGGATATGGAGGGCAGGGGCAGAGGCTACTCCCAGGACCACAGGATCGGAACCGAACTGGTGCTGGGGGGGAAGGAAGGAGGAGAAAGCTGAAACGTCGGCAGGGGAACAGGAAAGTAAGTTGAATCCTTTGAAAGACAGGCGTCAGACTGCGATTGGCCAGAGGAATGAATGAATGGGTGATGTAGTACTGGAGTCTTCCTGACTTTCAGGCAGGACACTTATACACTTATACTAATAGACTACAAAGTTCAGTGCACAAAAGAAAATATGGAAGCACAGAGAAAAGTAGGCTCCATTTGAAAGGTGTTCAGTGTAAACATACTGACTACAACTGAGAACTGACCAAACGTAAGTGGTCAGTTTAAAATTGTTCTTTGATGTTCTACATAGAAGGCATGTGACTTTGGTCAGGGTAAAAATAAAATGTCCAGATGCGGTTTTAAACTGAATCCATGTGTGGAGGCACCGTGCTCAGCGCCAAGTTGGTTTGTTGTCACGCGTCTAAGATACAGTAGGCTTGTTATCACGCCACCTCCATCCCTACCACAAAATCTGCAGGAACTGTGTGGGAATATTCAGACTGCATGGGATGGATTAGGAACCTCTACAACTCCATGCCTTACTGAGAGGCACTACTTCTGTATGTGTAGCGCAATAAATATTGCCCATGTCAATCTTAATTTATCATCATTTACTGTTCCTGGTGACCTTTATCTTCCTTCCCAATAGCACTGCAATCCCACACTTCCTTCTGGGTGCAACTATTCTTCTGATGATGAGTATATTAATGAGTGAACACTGTTACGTAACAGTTTAGGATTTTGGAATGTTTTGTGAATGCAGGATTTGTGCTTGAAGGAGGAACAACAGTGTCTGAGGTTTAAGGTATGTCAGTTCTATGTACTATACTCTCCTTATTCGGTATCCTAGATCTGACTTTAGTATTTTACCATAAAAACAATTCAATATGGATATACAGAATTTCAGAAAGAAACTCTTCAAAGACCAACTCTTCGATCACTCAAATCGAATCTGAAGGAAATCAGAGTCCCTTCAGATAGCTGCTACGGATCGAGGGTGGGCCTGGACTGTTATGCTTCCTTCACATATCTCCATGGAACAAAAAGTAATTCCGCACCTCATAGCTCTGAATGGCTGACAGCGACATGAAGCCACGCAAACGTGGTGACAGCATTACTGGCGAAAGTGTATGATCATCAGAGAAAAGCTTTATCTGTGTAGCTTATTCATGGTGGGAAAAGGCAGAAGGACAACCTGTACTCTTTTATCAGCGATATCTGGCTTATTCCAGAATTGCACTTTGATAATCATACTGGTTACTGGATAATAAGTCTATTTAGCTCGATAATACACCTGTGCTTCAAGGGGTTAAAAAAAACAGTCAGCCACTGGATCACCTTCATCTTTTAGTCCTTTGTGTGTCGGATCTGGGAGGCTTCATGGGACAGCAGGGTCTGATTGGCATTCTGAGGGCAGTTATGAAGGAGCTCGGGTCGAAGTGCTCCATCTTCATGCCTCCCTCCTGGCCCAGGCTGAGAGGGAGAGAGAGAGAGTGAGCGGGAGAAAGAGAGAGGGGATGGCAGAAGCAGACAGCGGTGACGTCGTCCTGCTGCTGTGCATCTATAATGAATCTCTGCAGCTCTGGCTGCTCTCAGCCTCAGAGACTGACATGCAAACTTCGCCAAGCCCGCGCCACTCCAGACTCGACTGTTCATTAGAAGCATTTCAATGCAGTCGCTGCTTCCTGCTCCACAGAGAACAAACATTACAGAACTGCACCTGACTTATCTTCAGCTGTGCTCCACCAGATGATGATACATGTCATTGGTTGACAAATGAATGGGAAAGCTTAATGCACTCAACATGGGTGTTTATGGTTTATGGAGGAGGTCCGACCCTTCCACGCTGATTGCAGGGAAAGCTCCTTCTCATTGTGGTGATATGCACATGCAAGGTTGCCAGAGCAAGCTGAAAAAAACATATTGTGTTTAAAACATTAACATGGCTTCCAGTTTCGGATTCATACCTCTCTCCTCATTCAAAGAGATAAGAAGTCTGGTGTTGTATGAGTCATAGCATTGCTATGATGGCCACCAAGTGGACAGGCTTTCCAGCAAGGACAGGCTAGACTCACAAATACGTTCTTTCACAGCAACTGTTACACACTAGTATAAATCCCTTCTGACCTAATAAAAGAGATTTCAGCTTAGCTACAACAACTTGCTACGTGACTGAGCTGGACTGGGTTGATGTAGCTTATCAAAATTAAAGCTGTCTGAAAGAACAGTCATGAATTTGGCACCATGCTAATGTTAGCTCAATTACTCGGCAACCAAGTCTATCCTAAAATAATACTCACTCATCCCTCACTCATCTTCCAAATTAATCACTTTGGATCACGAGGGATGCTGGAGGCTATCCCTGTGTTCACTGGGCTGAAGGCGGGAAACATCCTAGACAGGCTGAGACTGTAGGAGGAAACCAGAGCACCTTGAGGAAACCCATGTGGACACAGGGAGAACATGGAAACTCCTCACAGAAAGGACCCCAAAAATACCCACGACACCCCAGGGCCTTTCCACTGTGAGGCAAAAGCCCTACCCATGGTGCCACCGTGCCGCCCATAAAGTTATAGTCATTTGAAAGGAATAAAACACTTGAGTTATCTGTATTTTCACAAAAAACAACTTGTGTGCTATAGCTGGTTTGCACATGCTCCGCCCACAAATTCACACATTCTTAGCAACCGGTCTGTGGTTACACAGGCAGCACTGGATAGGCTGGACAACATATGCAATTGTATGTTAGTGTTCTGCTACTGGCTCACATGGCCATAGGTGTGCGAGAGGCCATGTGAGTAGGCTCCTGGGAGCACCACACAGGCTGTGAGGAGAGATATGTTATGTGTAAGTAAGTCATTGTTGGGGATGATTATTAGTGCATCTATGTTCGGTGTGTTACATTGGTCCAGAGGGGGTCTACCGTCATCGTGTGTTATGCCCTCTCACTTTGATCCCGGCTTGTTTGCCATGTTGCCAGGTTATGTGACGCAGTCTCATCATACGTATTGATGGTATTAACGTCACATGTACAGGCCTGACTCAAAGTCTTGGTCTTAAACTCAACATTGTACTGATGAGGATATTATGACTATATTAGATAATTCACTGACATCCCCATAACACATATCCCTCACCAAGTTTAGACTAAATACTCCTTCAACACGCTCGTAATCATTAAATTCATGTCCAAAGCACAACCCATCTTATGAAATATTCTGCCCCATGCGCAATTACATATTTCCACCAGAGAGGGCTCCAAAGTCCCCAAATCCTACATAGTGTTGCTTTAAAGTCTACAATTTGTGAAATTCTACCTTTTCCTTTCACACCGTGAAACACATGTATGTGCCATGAAACACAGTATCAGTGAGAGGTGGTCAAAGGCGAAGGTGAGACATGACACGATTGGTTAATACTTGCCCTGCCTGCTGGTGCACGATGACATAATTAAGGCTCAGAAAACGTTTTAGAGCCATTGGAGTCAAAAGTCATTACATTTTCATTACATGGAACACGACAAGCTTTTTCTAATGTTCTCTCAAGGACATTTTACTGTGTTGTAATGAGACGTGTGAACATGAAAAACCAGTTTAAAGTTTAAACAGCCTTTACATAATGCAAAGGTTCTAGATAGCAACTTATTATATGAAGGTTCCTTGACCAGGGACATGAACTAACATGGTACAAAAAGGCCCCGAAGTGTTTAAAGATTTATGGAAAGTGCTGAACATGTTTAAATGGTGTCAGTAGTGGTACATCGTGTGCATACAATCAAAGGGAAACTTGATTTGAGTGCAATGAACTCCATTGCTCTGCACTAATTGCAGCCTATTAATGTAATGAATAAATTCTGTTCTGCAGTCCAAATTGGATGTTTATCTGACAAAGAAATAAACACGGAGCCAAAAGTGTCTTCTAAGTGATCCACATGCATCTAGATCGTACATTGTCTCAGCACTTTAATAAAGTCCATTACACTGTGTTTACATGCTGGCAAACTGCAGCTCCTTCACTCTGCAGCAAGGAATTGATTACTCCAATTACATCCACTTAGATTGTGCTCTTTCTAATTAGCAATGCATATTCATTCACGCTCGCACAATTAGGATTTCAGAGTCACAACAAAAACTTCCACAGCACTTTGTAAGGGTGTTTTTGGGCTGTTGTACCCCATGAAGCCCCTCAGACATGTTATATATATCTAACTCAGTGGACAGATGTTATGTGTAGTGCATTCAGGGGACAGCAAAGCAGAGCAATGTGAGGGATTTCACTCTTTCCTAATGATATCTATACTTTCTCCTTGTTTCTTTCTCTCCCCCTCTTTCTATCTCACACTCTCACACACACACATATACACGTACACACACACATACACACACCTCGATGACTCATTCAGATTCCTAGCGAACTGTTCACTTACGTTCATTCAGGTCCACTCGTTTCTGCTCTGCGCAGACTCCAGGCACCAAACTGCGTGACACATGTCGCCTCCCCTGCCTATATAAAGCCCAAACTCCATCCCTGCTCTGGAGAAAGTGCTCAAACTCACAGCTCCGCACGCCACAGCTGGAGGAGAGTACTAACCAAGTGCAACAAAAACCAAAACAAACAAAACTAAAAAAAAACAAAACAAACAAAACTGAAACAACAAAAAACCCACCGGATTTATCACGTGCACAGGTACGCAGACTTTTCCTTTTCGGTAAAGCTTTTGTTCTACTGCTTTGATGCGCGGGATAAATGCTGCAGATGGACAGGAGAATCATGGACTTACATTGTTTATAAATGTCCAGGCGGACCGAGAGGAGCGCTCCGAACTTTAGGTTTAGCGTAACGCTGTCGGTTTTTACGCAGCACTGCAGCTCTGTTAATGCAACGCTGTAGGTGTTAATGCATGATCACAGGTGTTAACTAGGCTCTGTCAGAGTTAGTCCACTCTTGTAGGTGTCATTGCTTCCATGCAGCGGTGGAGATTTTGCTCTGTGCCCTGTTTAGCGCCGTGCGTAAAAGCGTGCACACTTTGGCTTGTGCGTAATATTGCCTCCAAAGGAGCATCCACTTCTTTTCCACCGAAATAGCAGCCGTGCACGTAAGGAAGCAGCTTACCACGCGCACTAGCTTTCCGTTCTGGTCGAGCTCGAGATTTAGATATTCAGGGATGATCGATCCAGCGCGCGTAATTCACCAATCTCTCTTTCTTTCTTTCCTTCCTTCCTTCTCTTTCTCTCTCTCTCTTTTCCCGCAGCTCCTCCGGAAGCTCCTCTCCAGCATGAAGCTCCACGTGCTGTCCGCCGCCGCTGCAGTGCTGCTCGTGGTGTTTGTGGCCGCGCACGGCGCGCCGGATCGCGAGGTGGCGGCGAGGCGCGCGCGCCCCGTGCTCGCCAGGCTCGGGGAGGAGTACTTCATCCGCGTGGGCAACCGGGAGCGCGACACGGAGCCTAGGAGGTGGCTGAGGAGGGCCGTGCAGCTGCAGCTGGAGGGCAAAGTTGGCGCAGAAAGTTACGCGCAGGCGCAGGAGCGGCAGCCGGCTCAGGAGGAGCAAGAGGAACCGCAGCCGGAGGAGGCGCAGCAAGAGGAGCAGGAAGAGAGAGCGAGGCGCTCCGAGGAGCCTCCGATCTCCCTGGACCTCACCTTCCACCTCCTCCGGGAGGTGCTGGAGATGGCCAGAGCCGAGCAGCTCGCGCAGCAAGCCCACAGCAACCGGAAGATGATGGAGATCTTTGGGAAGTAGGACGCGCGAAGCGAGCGCGAGCTGCCAAAGAAACATTTTTACACCACATCGCTGCTTTTCACCATCCCCCCCTCCTCTCCCCCC
>CM067497.1:5251543-5292650 GCA_034552555.1 Semaprochilodus insignis
CACTCTTATATCTCAAATGCTACAGTTTCTCATTAGTTTGAAAGGAATTTTTTGCCAGTATTATGTAAACATTATTCAGCGTTGCAAAGAACGCAACTGCG
Organism: Semaprochilodus insignis; assembly: GCA_034552555.1. Lineage (NCBI taxonomy): Eukaryota > Metazoa > Chordata > Actinopteri > Characiformes > Prochilodontidae > Semaprochilodus > Semaprochilodus insignis. The sequence goes on from CM067497.1 coordinate 5,251,645, forward strand.
TGTGCAGCATTCACACTCGGTCGTCAACATTAAAAAAATGAGGCCGTAAGTATGTTTAGAGATTATCATCATGCCATTCATAATCCTAACACCGCTGCTGTGCCAACAGTAAAAATACCATGGAAAAACACTCCCTACGCAAAGAACAACATCACCAATCTTGGATGCGTTTCCAAAACCATCCACGTTTATATTTAGCCGTTTGCTGTGTGACATCTCTAAATCAGCTGTTAAAAAGACAGCGCTGCAGCACAGTAAGAAATTCAGCTAGACATTTTTGTGAAACAGTCAAGTCCAAAGTCCTATGGTTATAGGTCCCTGGTCTTTACAGTTGTGTACAGTAAATTACACAGGATGAGTCAGCATGCATATCACCACTGTCGTATCAAAACCTTGCAACTGTTAAAACATGTTTCCTGTATTTTAACAACAGCTTTGATATGCATGCATGTGTTCATGGTCTGTTTAATGTGAATGCTGCAGATCCAGAGCTAGGACGAGCCTGTGTTTTTGAGTGTGCTTGGAGCAGGCTGAGGCAGTGGTAAAGGAGGAGGTTGGGTTGGAAGTCCCCCTCCGTCTGCTCCACCTGAAGCAGTCAGTTGCGTGTTGCATTCCTCTTCTGCTCCAAGTCCACCTTCCTCTTCCTCCTCTTCATCTGCGGAAAGATAAGTGAGATTGGAAAGGTGAAAGGAAAGTCAACACTCACCGGAAAACAACATTCCTGGCAACTTTATTTTTTATATAATTTAAAAAAGGCAGCTGGCCTTTGTATTGTGTGAAAATGTCATTAATAGTAGAGTNGATAAGTGAGATTGGAAAGGTGAAAGGAAAGTCAACACTCACCGGAAAACAACATTCCTGGCAACTTTATTTTTTATATAATTTAAAAAAGGCAGCTGGCCTTTGTATTGTGTGAAAATGTCATTAATAGTAGAGTTCTGGGGGCAGAGCTTCTGAAGAAACACAGAAAGGAAGGACGTATCTGTTTTGGTGCTGGGTTCAAATATCGACAAGCTTTCTCTAAAATTGCTAATTGCGCCTTTATGTACAAGTTGTTCATTTTTTCGGAATCAGGGAAAAATATATATATATATTTGACTGAAATGTCCACAGAAGCCTTAACAACTGCACATAACAGACAGATGTTTTTAGATCTGAATCCAGAATGAAGCTTGATTTTCTCCTTACTGTCAGATCTTGCAAAATATTTTATTTTAACTCTTTTGGAAATTCTTTATGCAGTCTCCTCAGGAATAACTTGTACATAATGGCTGTTTTGACTAGTAATTAAATAAATGAAGGTTGATGTCTTACTACAGTCTACTATGCCTGTTAGGCTGCATGCTGTTTCCTCATGTAAGCGAAACCACTAATAGCACTGTTAGAGATAGAGATGTACCTCTGATGAACTCGATAGCACGTAGAGCTCGGCTCTCCTTTTTGAAGTTAACAGTGAAGTGATCCATGTTCTCATAACCACGCTCCACTTTCTCCAGCTGGGACTTGTTGGAGGCCTCACCAATCCTAGCATATAAGGAAGCAAGTTTGGAATGGATATGACATGTGATTACTTTATACACACGACTTAGGGGTGGACAATATATTGTTTGTTAGTCATTAACGCAGTTTGTTGTTTTTTTCAATCTCTGTTTCATAAAAGATGGTAATATGCAAATGCGACTCTAACAGCAACTTCAACAACTTCATTCGATATATCAAGTTTTATGGATACAACTAAAAATGAAACGTAAACTTTTGTCAACATTTCTTCCTTCAGATTTGATCACAGTACAGTATGAGCTGTTTGGGATATTAATTATTCTAGCGTCATTCTTGTTGGCTTACAGGAGACAGATCTTTTTTGCACATCAAAGGTGTGTTTTGAATATATCAAGGTACATTGCAGTCACAATATGAAACAAAACAAATGCACTGTAGTACTTTGCTAATATCGTGCAGCATTGATGCATATGGTGTGGTAGAATGTGATGTATTTTATTTATACACTTACTTCTGTAACAAAGGCTTGGCAGCCTAAAAGGTCAAAAAGAAAAGCACATTAGCGCTGAAATCCACTCAATAAGTACAGTCAACATAGTCCACTGTTAATTAGGCCATTCCAATCACAATCTGTAACAAACCAGGAGGAAAGCTGTTACCTGTAAGAACAGAGCCATCTCAGGTTCCTCCATAGTTTGGATCCCTGACTCCACAATCTTGGTCATTCCCTCAAAGTGATCTTCATACTTCCTCTTCAGTCCACGAATGTAGTTCAGCTTCTCATCTTGCTCGGCCGTCACTTTTAGACTCATCTCCCGCTTTCTCTCCTCAAGGATGGCGTACAGANATTTGCGCTGCATAAGAAGGCTATCAGCTCAACTGCAACTAGACTGTGGCTGATTGTTAAAGTTACATTGAACATTACAACATTACACAACATTAAATCTAAAGGTAAAATTCGGACTACTTGCCCAGGCTGAGCTGCTCAGCTATGAATTGGACAAGCGGCGTTTTGGGGTGGAGTGTGTTTTAGTTTCCTTATATTGAGAAGAACCATTTTCTCTCGGACATTTTAGAACATCCAGTTTTTTCAAGTGAGTAAGCAAATGAGAATTTGGCCAACACACATCATGCATACACCACTAGCATAACTGTCCATAATGGGTGGGCAATATGACAACATATATCGTCATTGTGATAAATGATGTCAGAGGCAGCCAAAAACTAAATGTGCATTTTAGATGGCAGTCGCAATACTGATGCGAGAATTCACAATTAGCTATTCCTCCCAAATCATTTAGCCCTAGGGAGGCATGAGGGAAGGGTATTTGGTTGGCTGCAATCTGCAACCTCACAGCTAAATGCTACTAAATACTGAACACACTTCAGCTATAAATGCTACTTTGATTGTGACAGGATATCATATACCATGTAATTAAATATGTATAAACATAATATCAAAAAAACTGAAATTGTGATTTATTTTATCTCAACATGGTGGTCTTTGTTGAGGGATGTAAACTGTTAGTGCACTTAGGTAGTACACTTCTGCTGTATGTAACTCTGTATTCTTCTTTCTAGGTATCTGCACTGACCCTTGTTCGGGCAGCGTCTGAGCTCAAGGCAAGTTTTAGACTCTAACCTTCTTGTACTAGCTAGGAAACATTCTCAGATGGAACACTAAGCATGGTTGTAAGTCGCTCTGGATATGAGCATCTGCTAAATGCCCTAAAGGTAAATGTAATTGTTTTCAGAACAACGGGGCCCCCCCCTCCCCTTTCACCCCTCACTGCTCGCTAGCAGCTCAATACATTTCACGAATGTAATGAATTTGACGTCAGCTTCTTCCAAAATAGTCCCGCTCAACTCAAACCCAACAGAGACAAAACAAAATGAAGAGAATCTCTCAAATGAAATGACTATCATTGTTCTTTGACAGTCAATAGCAGTAAATGAGTTTCAAACATACACACAGTCCTTAAAAGGAAACAGGTAAACACTACCTAAAATTAATCAAAAGGTTAAAAAAACCTTGACAGCTTCCTACTTGCCCTTGACTGTCTCTATCCCTCAGTCTTACTTAGGACAGATTGTGGTCAGCCATATGCGCAATGGAGACAGCTCACTTAGGTTCGCTTGTCAATCGTGGCGCCTCTGAGGAAGCGGCTGTGGGGGCCTGGAAGTGTTCCAGCTTCCTACCTGCCTGTCTCATTAGCTCCAGCACGAGTTTGTCTGAGGGGCCGTCCTCACTCTCCCCATCAATAACCCGGCTACCCTCACCAGCTTTATCAGAGGGACTGACCCACACACAGGGCAACTCACCTCTATAGCCCGGCAGGTCTCCTCCAGCTGACTGATGATGCCCTGGATCCTGTCATTGTTGCCCACCATCATTGCTATACTGTCCGACAGCTCTGTCTGGAGATGATGGCACACATGAGCAATAAGGCAGAAGTACTTGAAGACACTACCATACAAAAGTTTGGAATCATTTGACATATTTAATAACATCCATAACTTATACAGTGTAAATTAAAGACTATGAACTAGGGCTTTTAAAGTTTTATTAAATATTTCAATTAAGTGGGGAACAACATGACGTTAAACAATATGCTGTGTTTATTGATTTGATCAACAACTGTAAAACATGAGGCGTCAGTTTCAGAAAGTGTTTTTTTAACTTTGCTCTCAGTGTTATACTACTTTTTTCAGTCACATTAGAATGCTCTAAATTTAAGTTTTCTGGACACATTAGCATTTTTCCTGGCTTCCTATGAATCATTTAACACATTAACCTTCAACTAGATCCGTTTTATGTTTTATGAAAAAACTGGATTTTGAATACTAATTCAAAACTTTTCAACAGTACTGTTTAACATACATATACATGAATTACATGTCCAAAAATATTCAGACAGCCCATTTAATTAGTGAATTTGGCTACCTTAAGGTGTCCTCAATGAAGCCACAGGTGGTCAGCTGCACAAATACAGCTGTAATATCTACAGGCAAGCACTGCCAATAGTACAGTATAATACACTTTAACCTAAAGTGACCATGACCAATACCAACTGCCAGCTAGGGGATTATAAAATAGGAGTTGCAGGAAAAAAGTACAGTACAGTACAGTATCACAATACTTTGGGTTTTAAAATCGTCCCGACAACACGAGTCCCAAGTATTTAATTATTAGTACAGTATTTTAAAACATATTTTGTTAAAACATAAAACAAAATAAATTACCCAAATAGTTGAATGTCTTAATACACTATAGGTTGGTTTTTCCTTCTGGTGAGACCAAGGCTTATACCAGTGGTTATTGTTCGAAATGGCCAGAGAGCTTAATAGATAACATGCTTAAACACAGGAGAACAGGGATCGATTCCCAGTTCAGGCAAGCATTAGAAACAGCCTAAAATATATAAATAAGAGTCTAAAATGTGACTCTTAATGTCACTGTTTAGAAATTTCAACAAATTTTAGAAAGAAAACTGATTTGACTGATCGTCTAATAAAGTGAACAAAACTTTACAGTGTGGAATAATTTGCAGATATTTCTACTGTCAATCAATATGTCATATAACAGATTTTTATAGATACATTTGAAATTGAAACAGAATCATATCTTGGTTCAAATACCATGATAATATCTTATTGTGGAGCCTGAAGCGCCTCCCTTGTAAAGCTTCCCAGCACTTGGCTGTGGAGCAATGGAACTGCATTATGCTCTTGTGGCTGAATACAATCAAATCCCCATGGCAATGTTCTAAAATCTAGCGTGAAGACGGAAGGGTAGAAGATGTTACTGCAGCAAAAAGGGGACAAACTGCCCATTAATAGCCTTCATTTTGTAAAACACTGAGCAGGTATCTACTAACTTTTGAACTACTAAGTGTTTACTAGGCAAATGTGCATCAACAAAACTAATATTTTTGCAACTCAAGAGTAAATATAACCTGGCAACATCCATTTAACGGGCGTTTTGACTGAAAATTATATTAAGTGAAGGGTTAGGTATGATGTATAATGTACCAGTTAATACCTTTTGGACTTGGTATACACTTTTGAGGGGTGCCACTTCACAGTCCTTGTGTGCACCAAACACCTTACACATGGAGCAGGTAGGCATGGCACAGGTCACGCAGTAGATGTTTATCTTCTCATCTTCATGCACCTCACACATGGGCTGGTCATCAGTCCTCTGTGGAGTAGGTTTGCTGCTGTGGAACATCAATAGGGTTCTTATTAAAACCATAAGTCAAAAGGGGAAGAGCCTAATCAAAATGTGTGCTCTGGTATAGAATCAGCAAGCAGAGAATTCCCTTAGGTGGGAACAGGAGCATTAATCGCACCATGATTATCTGATTAATAGAGGAGGTGTGGTTTGTACACTGTTGGGAAGGTCTTGGCCGGAGAAGGCAGTTGCAAGATCACCTCTGCTCTTGGATCAAGAACCTTCAGCCCTCAAGCCTTCTTCTTTGGTGGATAAATGATTGCTACTGCCATTATCAGCAAAATTATGGCACGGTATATTATATTAGTAATTGAGTAGCATGTGACATATGCTACCGCTTAAAAGTTTGTGGTCACCTGACATAAAAATAATCATTATTTGGTAATAACACAGTGTAGACTGAAATGCTATAACTAGACATAAGAGCTTAAACCAATTTGCTATAGTTAACAACATTTTTGGAACAACATATACTGATGGTAAAAATATGGAAGTGCTATTAAATAATAATAAACATTAATTTGCTGTTTACTGGAATTTGTTGTCTGATAAATACTATGAATACCTGTTTATAGAGATTTGGTTATCTGTTTTCAAACTGTAGATGTCGACTTCTTTATAAATTTAATCTAATGCTGATCGGGTTTCTCAATTTTCTTAAAATCACTTACATCACTTTAGCATCAAAAACATCTCAATTTTAATAGCTTCTCAAAAACAGTTCGAAACTTAGAAGAAATTTGATTCAATACAAAATCATTATATACTGTTCAAGTAAATTTCTATTTACTATTAATGAAGTCAAAGACTTCAAACTTTTGAACGGCACTGTATGGAAATCTGTTCTGATTGGCTATAGTTTAAAAAGCAGCTGCTGTAATTTGAATTATTACTGAGGAGATGTAACTTGAATTCAGGATGAAACTACAATGATTCTGGGGCAAAGTACCTTCTATAATCTATATTAGGAGATATGTACTCCTCTACAGAAGGACCTTCTATAATTTAGAAACATGATTTGACTCAAGTCCATAAACCCAAATTTCATGACAAGACTCCTCTAAAATCTCCTGAAATCTATAACATTTTGGTAAGTTGACGGATGTCACTTTACTAGTCAAATGCTGCTCTGTGTACTAGTTTATCTTGCATTAGCTGTAAGTCATTGTTTTGTAATCTGTTTTAAATTATTGGTGCCTGTTGCATAGCTCTAATGTGAAGTCAGTGAAGCAGGTTCTGTCTGAGGAGGGCCTGCAATGCGCAACAGGAGTTTGCAATGTTAAATGTAACCGCTGGGTACTGACCTGGCTCAAACACTCCAAAGGGGCTAAAGTAAAACCCTGACCTACTCAAGGTAGGGCAGGCTAACCAATGTAGCAGACAGCACTGCAGCTTAGCAAAGTAGTCCCTGCAAGCTGTGATGATACATTTGAATGAAGACATAGCCTGATATCAAGCTGTAGGATGTAACAGGTGTAGTAACTTGCGACTGAGGACAGTAGTTTTTAAAATGTCAAAGTGTTTGGGTCATGCTAAGCATGGGTCCAGTATGCCACTGAGCCATGATTTGAGGGCCTACCAAAAGATTCTGAACACAAAAATGCTGAAAAACAGTTTAACGGTCTAACTCACGTTTACAGCTGTTATTGTGTTTAAAGTAAATCTCTTAAATTTCCTATAAATACTTTAAAATCATATAAAGACAGTATGTAGCAAAAAAAAAGATAAAGAATTTTTTTTTTTAATCAAAAAGTTGTGACTGATTTTCCAAAGAGTCAACAGGACAACATTCACAGTGCAGACCACAGGCAGGTTGCAAAGCATGATCCCTTCAAATGCGAAAGTCTTCTTCATCTGATTCAGAACGTTTGACTCAGACATAAAGCCATGAAGAGCGGCAGAGTGAGAAAGCTGTATGTGTGCTAAATTGTACGGCCCTGGGGATTTCTGTTCTTAAAAGCTCTATGCTTTTAGCTCAAGTTTTTGAGGAGGGGAAGCAACAGAAGAAAAACGTTCTTTTGAACATGACATGAAACGCTGCAGAGCAAGAGATCCACTCTGAACAACAAAAAAGTGTGTGTGTGTGTGTGGGGGGCGGGGAGGGTGGTCACCCTGAGCGTGGGTGAAAACTTATTCTTATAAATGGAATGGGACTAAATCTTTCTATAGAAGCAGCAGTAAGGTACACCTTACTGACCTGTACACCTGATTATGAACATACGGAGGTACAGGTCATTGTTTTTAACCATATACTGCATTATAAAGCCCAATGATAATCACCCTGTTTTAAATGTATTCATTCCAGTTACAGCATATGATTGTTATCCTGGAAGTAAATAGTCTACTCTGAAACATAAATGTACATTATTTTTACTTTCATTAAAAGGTTATTTAGGGAACAAAAATGTATTTGATTCTTCTTTCTTATTGCTCCAAAGAACACTTTTTTTCATTTGAAACCTGTATTACTACAGTCTATCTGCAAAAGCATGTTTGCATAAACACTAGTAGTGCTAGTAAAAATGACATATTTGCTTAAACTTCAAAAGAATCAATGGTGCTGTAAAGAAATGTGATAGGTAGTCTATTGCGCAATTCCATTATTTTCCTGGTTAATCATTCAATATATGCCATATTATTCTAATTCCTTTACGTGAATACATTTTCAGCGCACCAAAACAAAATTCATTTTAGACATTCATGCAAAACATCCAAACGTCATGCTCGTGTCTACCGATATATGTAGATTAAGTAAACTGTAAAAAGTGAGTTCTATAAAATCCTAAACCGTTTGGCTTTTTTTTATGTTTGAACCCTTTCAAATCAAATGCTGTTGAAAAATAGAGCAGCTATAAGTATATTTAATTTAATGGTGATCTTTTAACCATAAATTCTGATTTCTTTAAAGGTCACATGACTCAATTAAAAACAAAGAACTTTTATTCTGAAATGCTTTTAAGACAGAGTGGACAAGATGCTGGACTATAAAGAAGACCCCATGGTGCCAAAGTTTGTATTAGTGGTAAATTCACTGTTGGGACAAAACCTTGTTTCTTGTATCTCATTTTTGTTGTTTTCCAATCTTTGACATAATTTGAAATCTTTATTTGAAAGCTTTACATTGACTGAAATCTTCATGATAAATGGACCAATGGACATGGTCCACAATAACTCTAAAACATTCATGTTTTATGTTTGGTTGTCCAACCGAACAATTTCTGGTAAAACTGACAGTTTAGTATTGTATTTACATCATTATAAAGACTAGCAAGATTCTTACAGATATAAAAATAATAACATTATACGTCGTTTTAGCTGAAAGTCATAATCATTTTGATTATTGCTATCATGGTAAGAAATTTTGTGCACCATCCCATCTTCTAATCAATCACATTTTTATGAACTCTTTTGACAGTAGATTTGTTGATCAGTGGATTCTGAAGAACATTTTTATAAATCCAGACTAGTGGACAATCACAGGTACACATAGATGTTCTGGTCATATGGTAAGGGCATCCAGCTTTCATGCTTGTACACTGAAATGACTCTAACCTGGTGGACTCCTGTTTGTACATGTCGATGATGTTTTCCACCAGGAGATTCCTCTGCAGCCCATAAACTCCATGTCGGTCTAGTACCACCTCATGCCTGCAAGAGGGACATCTGAAACGGCCACCTGAAGTCACCGTGCCTCCTCTGGTGGGAAGGTAAGGATTAGAAGCCTGTGTGAGAGGGGGAAGGGACGAAATGGTGCCAGTAAATAAGTGTTACACAACAGCATACTTAGGCTTTTTATAACACTGCTATGCTCATTCTCCATTAATACATAGTTTGTTTTGACTGGACACATTTGTTTTCTTTTCTTCGAAGACCACCCTTTATTTAATTTTGAAAAAAACAAATTCTGAGAAATCCACAGTTGTTCCTGCCCATCCTTCCGCTGTGAGAAGACGACTATGTGGCTGAAAGGAACAGGGTCTCTGATTTTTGCACTGTTTATATGTGCTATAGAATGTTACCATGGATATAATCAGTGTGCAAAATAACCTGTGGTATCTGAGGATCCCATGTTGGCTGGCTACTCCAGCGTTGGCTGGCTGCTAACTCACTTGCCATAGCGGCATTAATGCTAGTTTCAAAGGCAACATCATGTTTGGTTTATCAATTCTATTTCTGGAAAAGCTCTTTTGTGGTTTGAACGCGGCATACAGCATAGTTACAGTTAAGCTACGAACGACTAAGGCAGACTAGTGCTGCACCTTTAGTTAGTTTGCTTATTTTTGGCTGAAGCAGGCGAAACAATGACCTTTCCCTGAATTTGTATTTGTGCATCTATGCTACCCTAATAAACTGCATGACATCATAATGAGTTTATACCTCTAGACCAATTTTAATTTTAAGATATTCAGGCAGTCCAAAGAAGTTAATTAGGAGGTCCCAGACCTCTCAAGATTCCCTTTATTTCGCACCTTAAATAAACTGCTTGTATTCCAATACTGATGAAAAACTTCCAGCACTATTCACTAAAAGATTATGCAGGTCTGTCTGTTACTATAACAGCAAATATGGAAAACAATAGTTACCAGATTACAGATAGTACCGACTAAATAAGCAATATGTTTTAACAAGTCAGAGCCTTTCGGAGCACACTCCAGCTTTTTAAGAAACTTATAGTAAATCAAACAGACACTTCAATTTCTATTCTTCTATATTCTTCTATTTTCTTTAAGTGTAGCTCAGATTATTTAATGCAAAAAGTCCAACTGTGGGCCTAAAAGGACAGAGCTGAGTACAGCTGCTCTGGACTGTGGCTCACTAGGACCAGATCCAACCTATTATATGATTTTGCTTTTCATCAGGTAATCATAACAGCTAAACTGAACTGAAAAGCCAAAGTAAGTAAGTAAACTGCATACTGTAAGGCAGCCTTGCTGCTATTCGAATATACATTGTAAAGTAACCTTTCCAAGCCAATATATTCATTTATATAGTCACTGTAGTAACTCTGAGACTTCTTCAGAGCTCCTCAGGCTACCATGAATGCAAAGACATCTGTTTCTTGAGGGACCAAAGAAAGAAAAAAATAACAAAGTAGGAAAGATTAAAAAAAGTATATTACCTGAAATATGTCATTGGCACATTTCCGGCAAAGGTTGTGCTGACATGGAAGAATCACTACTGGTTTAGTAAATAATTCCAAGCAAATAGGACAGATGAGCTGTTTCTCCAAACTGTCCATGACTAGATGAGGAGATGATGTTCCACCTACACAGTGGAAATAAAGGAATAAAAATTATAAGTACTCAGGTATTGTCCAGTTACGCCTGTCTAGACTCCGGGTGGTTGCGTTGTGGTGAAATCAGGCCTTCTCCATTGCCTAACTGTGGTAGATCATGTGGCCCCACACAGGCCTCCCATCGTGCGTGCTGTTTTTAGAAACCTTCACGTCAGTTGCCATGTTTACTTTACCATATATGATTACTGGCCCTTGGCTGCTGACCCACATCACTGCAGCAAAGGCAGTGAAATTTGTATTGGACTTAGTGATGGCAAACATCATAATATACTCACAGACTTGTAGAAAATAGCAATAACCAAGTACCATCTATGTCGATCGATATGGATAAATAATCCAGGCTTGCTTTATGAGAAGAGGTCATTTGGAAAAAGCAGGCATTGATCCTGCTACCTAGTGCATGCTCAGCAAGCACTGTACCAGTGGGACTAATTCCCCCACACACCAAACCATAACCATAATTTTCACCCTAATTTCAGCTTTCTACTCAAAAATACAACAGGAATAGACGATCAATAAGACAGTCCTTCTAATACATATTAAGGCTGTTAATTTACCCTATACAAACACTGGACCTCAGCTGTTGACCTACATCTGCAGAGCAAAAACAGTAACAATAAGCATGTACAATCTACAATGGTGTTCGTAAAAGAAAACCAAGCATTTGGAGAATGCGGGCATCGATCCCGCTACCTCTCGCATGCTAAGCGAGCGCTCTACCATTTGAGCTAATTCCCCTATGAGTAAAGCTACCCCCTAGCCCTGACTCTTGCCCTAACTAACCCTATCCCTAATTCAACATTATCTTTAAAAAGGATGCATAATCCTTGTACTGTGTATTTAAACAACTAAGTAAACATCCTTTATGAAAAGAGGACATTTGGGGCAGCGATCCTGCTTGCATTCGCCCCAAAAAAAGGGTTGAAGTAAAATGCATTTAAAGCATCCAGTTTAACGTAGCTTTAAACCCTACCCTAACCCTAAATGACCTTAATCTTACCATTCTCCTTAAAAAAATAGATAAGACAACAACTGTGCTGACACCAATCCCGCTACCACTTGCATGCTAAGGCTATGTATGGAAAAGACAGTTCCATATGACACAAGACAGTGGTACTACATATTTAGACATATACAATCCACATGGTTTAACATCTAACCTTAAAGCTTATTTTAAGAAATGAAAGCAGTTGGAGAACAGGGGTATCCATCCTGCTGCCTCTCATATGCTAAACAAGCGATCTACCATTTAAACTAACTCCCACATGTGTGGTGTTAAGTCAAACACTAGACCTACTTTCTGATTCAGTTCACTTCAGCCCAGTAATGGGAACGCAGCTTTTCACGTGGTTCTAGACCGAATACATTTTCAGTTTGTGGACATGCAACATCAGTGCAAACATTTAGATGCAAACATTTTCACTGCGCATGCGCCAATGTGGCACCAGAGCCAAATGCAAAATGAAAAAGCCAGTAACTAGTGTAAAAAATGTATTTGCTCTTTTTTTCATCTTTGCCTTGCTCTAATAACAAGAGTTGTTCAGCGTATATTACACTTGTAGTGAAGCTGTTCAGGGGACACGTAATTCATTCATGTGACGTTACCGAGTAGGAAGTCGTTTCAAGACGCCAGTTCATTCACATTATTGACAGATTTGAGTCACTTACTTACTCAAATGTGAACCATCATGTTAGAGAGAACCGATCTGAACAAAAATAAGATTTGAGCAATGAGGCTTGAAATGTGAAGGTCGCCTAGACAACGTTCCGCATGGCCATCTATCTCATGTTACAGCTTTCATTTTTGCTTGAATAAAAAATCTCGTTTGGAGAATGCGGGCATCGATCCCGCTACCTCTCGCATGCTAAGCGAGCGCTCTACCATTTGAGCTAATTCCCCGATACGAGAGTCGGGCCCAACCCTAACCCTAACCCTGGCTTCCTCTTCAGACAAGCCTGCATGTTTTCTGCTTAGAGTAGTGATGTAAGAAGTCGGACAAGAAATAGCCTTAAAGAACTAAATACCAATACCTGCAATAGCAATCTCTTTACATAATACCATGTTAATGATGTCCCTGTTAGACGTCCAGCTAACTAAAACTAGCATTAGCTCAGATAACTTCACTGAGATGAAAGTGACTAAAGATGAGATGTTTGGCTACTGTTTAATAACGTAGCTTATCATACTTCCAGTTTAACCAAGTAATTTGCACATGCTGAATCCTTACAGAAGTGTAAATCCACACAATGTTAGCCAGCTAGTTACCGTTACTTTTCTCAGAAGTGTTTGGCAAAGCTAGCCTTGCCTATGAATGTTCGTGGACTATGCAGGTTGCAGTAAGGTGCTGCTCATTAGCTAAGTTAGCTAAATAGCCATGCTACCGTTAGTTAGATTGTTCATAACCAAATACCATTAGCTGTAACACGCGTTGTTTATTAACCGTAAAATAGACCCAGGAATGCTTCTAAAAGCAGGAAAACAGGACAGGCTGTCAGGGCCCTTCGATAGCTCAGTTGGTAGAGCGGAGGACTGTAGTGGCTAATGCAGTGATCCTTAGGTCGCTGGTTCGAATCCGGCTCGAAGGAGTCAAACTTTTTTAAAGCTGCACTATTGAACTAATTTGAACTAATCCGGGGAAAAAAAAACGTGTTACTACACGAAACGGGCGGAAGAACCTTTTGTAACGTGGGTTGTGCGCCGGTCACATTGCCTGTGTATATACAGCCTGGTTCCCTGTCCCAAGCTGTTTTTCTGCTCTTTTTCACAACTGAGGGGGGAGAATGGAAAAGTATGTTACCTGCTTCACTGCAGATTACTGATAGCTTACCAACATCCTCAGGCCAGGAACAGGAATCTGACTTCGTCTAAATTACTGAGTGAGAAAATGCTAAAGCACTAAAACATGCTGGGTGTGGTGTCTCCAGAACCAGGGTTGAGAAGCACTGCTCTAGTCCTTCATCAGTGGTCACAAGACGCTGCCCACAGGACACTGTTGGTTGAATAGTTCTGGTTGTTGGACTATTCTCAGTCCAGCAGTGACACTGAGGTCACTCCAGCAACACTGCTGTGTCTGATCACACCAGCACAACACACACTAACACACCACCACCATGTCAGTGCTGAGAATGATCCACCACCCATATAATACCTGCTCTGTGGTGGTCCTGATCACTGAAGAACAGAGTTAAAGACTAACCAAGTATGGACTGATTGTAAAACTGCCAAGTGCACCTCATGAAATGGACGAGTGTAGATACAAAGAGGTGTACCTAATAAAGTGATAATTTAGTGTATTTCCAGTAACAAACCCACTTGTCATACTTAAATGGACTTTTCAAAGTGAATAAATGAATTATTATCAAAATAATACAACTTAAAATCCCCCACTTATTTGAAAACTAGTACCTTTTATTCCTTAATATTATTGAACATAAGTCACATTAGCATGAGCATCATCATAGTCATCATCATTATCATCACATTATTAAGGCTTATTATATATGGACAAAAAAAATCACATATGCACAAAATCCGACTAACATTCAGGCTTATTTACAGACAGCACTAGTTTGAGAGAGTCCTAAGACACTGAAATGTAGGCCTGTTCTGTGTGCATTACATTCTTGTGTTAAATGATACGTGGAAAAAGATATTGGACTGTTAAATATATATGAGAAACTGCTGTCTATGTCAGTCATAACGCCGTCTCTTTCTCAGGTGTACGTCCGGTGCCCGTCCCCGATCAACTGGGTCTTCTCACTAGCATTGGTTGGCTGATGCATAACAGGAGTGTCACCGTCTGCAAAAGAAGACACAGGTACGAGAAAACCATTAGCAAAACAAGAAACGGCCCCCTATGCAGTGTTACACTGCAGAACGGTCACTAATCGCACTTCCTGCTGCAAATGAAAAGTGTTTTGTTCGTTCCAAGGACGTTGCTGTTGGTCTTCCCCAGCAGCCTGTCGTTTTTTTTTTTTTTCTTCCTCATAGACTGAACGCTATGTCCCCCTGTTTGAAGGGCAGCCCAGTGTTTGCTGGCTTTCCCCACAGTGGGCGAGGTTATTTGATGCTGTCTGCCTGGAGGAAAAAAAAAAAAGTTCTCCAGGCCCAGAGCCATGGCACTCGATGTTCAGAGAGTTTTCAGAGTCACAATGTAAACTGTCCTTTGTGGTGTTTTCCTAGTGGATATTTTTAGGACATGTTTTAGCTCGTGTCTGCCGGACCCGGATACATAAATACAGCGTTTGATAGGAAGAGCTGTGGGCAAATATGACATGAAAAGCGACTTATAAAGGCTGGCGTTTCATGTCCCCTCCGTTTCGCATGATATTTTTCAAAGGGTGGAAACAAACAGATTGTTTCTTATTAGCGTGCGATAACTAAAAATAGCTGGTATGCAAACTCACTTTGAGAAATGACTCAGAGGCAGTAATTATCAGTTTTGCGAGGGTCTTCAGCAGACATGAAAAACCTCCTACAGCTAACTGGCACGAAAACAATGGCTTATACCCAAACATCTGGCTCAGACGCATCTAGTCTATTTATTGTCACTAACGGGGTGTCTGATTGTGTTTAGAGAAACATGTATTTTAGGCTCCGCGCTGTGTGCACCAATATCAAAGCCTGCTCCACATGAAACACTTCCTTCAGAAGAAAACTTGTGCTCTAATGAAGTAATGATGAAACAATTATGGATTATGCAATTTGTTTAAGCTGTCGTCGAAACTTTGGTGAATGTGTTTCCCTTAGCCGGAGATGACCTGCATACACAACAAGGTCCAGATACTTGTCAGATGCCAGATAGTGCTAATATTAGAAAGAAATACTCATGCTTTATATTAAATATTCCTGTTTTGGATGTTAAGTAAATAATGAAACATCTAGTAGTTGTCTAAAAGAGCACATATTATATTTCCCAGCACTTATGCTTATGAATTTAGGTATCTGGAGGGCCTACCTGCCCACCAGCTGTGAAGTAAGACAATCCAGCTGTGTTTTTGTGAGCTACCTAGATCAGAAAACATGGGATTCAGCAAGCTGTTTATACCTGGTTCCCCTTGTTACATAAATAGGGGGACTCATTACAATAACCCCTCCCAACCCTTGCACAAGTATCTCCACCCATGGCTTCAGACCTAACTGTCGCAATGGGACACAATTTTGTCTCACCGTTAGCATTACACAGAAGCTAAGAGCTAATTAGTTTGGGAATTGCGCTGTTGTCAGCCACACCTGAGTGGATACAGTATATTTTTGCTACAGTGGTCAATAACCTGTTAGCGTGAGCTAAACACTTTGTGTCTGACACAAAGCTAAAGTCAGCTTCTTGTTTGGTTGAATTTTCCCTTTCCACCTCAAATGGTGTGCCAGTTATATTGGCACCTCAGGCTACTTGTCCAGCTTCTAACTCAAATTTTTCAGTTTCACATTAAACGGCGTAGTAGTTATGCTGATGCTTCAGGCTGTCTGTTAAGCTTCTTGTTCAAATTGTTCTGTTTTACCTTAATTGTCGCAGTGGCTATGCTGGTGGCTCAGACTACCTGTCGAGCCTTTTGCTTTCATTTTCCCATTCCACCTTAAATGGGGTAGCACTTTACATGCTGGTGCCTCAGACAGTATAGTAGTACCTGCTGCATCATTTAAGGTGGAATGAAAACATTTTAAAGCAAGAAGATGGTAAATAGGAAGCTGACTTCAGCTTTGTGTGTCTGACTACTGCTTGGGTCAGTACCAACTGTCTAAAGCAGAACTGCAGATGAGGGACATATTTAAAAGATAATTATGCTCTGTGTCTGTTGGCTGTTTAACACTAGCTAACTAACAATGTTCTAGAAAGTTCTTGAGGTTACTCGCTGCAGGAACATTGACGCTATTAGTCTGTTAGTTGAATGACGGTACGATACAATGAATTGTGAGACTAGTGTGAAGCCATTCCTGATTCATCACACCAGGGGCATGGGAGAGGAGGGTGGGGTCAGCTGTGGCTCGTTATCATTAAAAGCAACATACGCTCAAACCAGCTGTTCTGGACTGAGCTCTTCAGATAGGAGAGAAAGGTGCTGTGGTGCTTCGTCTTTGTGGTATTTTGACCAATGAATGTCACAGACATTTTATTAAGACCCCATGGAACTGTGCTAACGTTTGAAAACGGGTATTATATGTCACCTTTAATACGTTTGATATTATTTGAATAGGGTGAGCAATATGATGATATTTTGTTCTTATTGTGATAAACTATGGCACATTGCATCACAATATGCCCTTTTGAGGATAATTTAGATATCATCAGTATACAAAGCTATACTACACTGTTTGTTGTGTTACTCAGTACTCTGTAGTGCACAGTAGCTTCCCTCAGCGTCAACAGTTTCAGATCCTTTTTGTGTTTACATCCATCAGTGCTCTCTCACTGAACATTTAGCATGGACTGCACAAATACATCACACAACTAATGGGAATCGTTCCAAAGATTCACTATATATATATATATATATATATATATATATATATATATATATGCAAATTCACTATATAGAGATATACTGTGATACTGTAAGCAAGGATAATTTTAGGAAAACTTTCATAGCATAGAAAACACACCACCAAATGCATAGGTTTGCCAATGCTAAATGTTAGCAGTGCGCTCTTACGGTACTTGTTTACTTTGAAGTGGAATAGCTGATGATAAAACTCAAAGCAGTCAAATCAGTCACTCTGATCAATAAAAATAGCATTTATAAAAGAGCAAAGTACAGCTGTTACCCTCGATAGCATTCTGACTTGTGATTGGACGAAAGACGGGAAATATTTTGCAGCACAGAATGTTTAAGTAGTATTTTTACTAGATGTAGTATTTATTTATTTTTCCAAAACATGAGCATCATTAGACTTGTGTAACTAATTATAAACTAAACTAAACTAATTATAGTATTTATAGCTTTTTAATAGTGTATTGTGGTGGTGGTATACTTGTGTCATCATCTAACTCTAACGACTTGTGTGATCTGAATGGGGTCTACTAGGTTTGGCTCTGATCCAGTACCCCAAGCTGATATAAGCAGCAAATCATCACTGTCCAAAGACAAACAAATATCTCCAAAACCGTAACTTTACAGTAGAGAGCAAAAACATTCTTTACATTCAATGTAAAATAATGTAAAGAGATTTGACTTGATGCAAATTTGGAGCATTTCTATTGGTCCAATCAGCACGAAATGTTTATGCAATTATAAGCCTGAATTATCATTGAATTGTTGTAACATAAAACACAACACTAGCCACATGGAGCACACAGTAAGTAAAACAAAGGTGAAAAGGTTAGTGTATGGGCTGCCTTCAAATTTTGAGTTAATTGAATTTCAGAACAAGAATCTGTGTTTTATGCTCAGAAACATATTATTTAAAGTTTAAACAACTCAAAATATTAAGGCAGGCCAGAAACTAACCGTTTTAAGTTAAAACAACTTTTTTTTTCTTTTACAGTGCAAGTATTAGACAAAAGAGCCATATTAATTCTTTGCATGGCTAAATACTTATTCTTCATGAAAGAGAAACTGTTATATGTGGTTCTTAAAGAACCTTCAAAAATGGTTATAGCTATTATTGCAAGTCAAAGAACCTTTGCTAGCCCTTCACTCAAAGCCTGCTACATAACAATGCCATAAATAACATAACCATCCATAAATATGTCATGGAATATGTCATTGTCTCCGGAGCTGTCTCGACAGATTTAGTTCAGTAATATAACCGTGTCATGTTACTATTGCAGGTAATTGCTATAATAGAAGCTTCTGTCACATGCTAATTATTGCAAAGTGTAGATGATACTGTAATAACACTGCACCTAATCTCACATGACAGCTCATAACGACATATGACAATTGCCACGATTCTTTAAGACATGTCCATGTTTTGTAGCAGGGTTCAAGTGAAGTGTTGATAAGCATTTTTGGTACTGTGTCGTATAGGAGCTTTGAGCATAGGCTAATTTTAAAGCCCAGCACCTTAAAAAAAGCCTAGCAAGGACTCGGTATCAGTAAACATGGAATTGTGCCTACTTTAATCATTGCAAACTTCATAGGATTATCAGCTGTGTATGTGTGCCCAGGTGTGCTCACCCCTCTCCACGTCAGTGCGAATCTGCTCCTCTAGGTCCTCAGGAGACACATAACACTCAGGGTCTTCCTCTCCTGGGGTGCGCGGCTTACACTTCCCACAGCAGCAGTTGAAGCAGCAGCACAAGCAGCAGCAGAAATAGCAGCCAGTCAGTATGCCGCAGATGGCAAATAGACCCTGTAGGTAAGCATGTATGAGGACACAGAAGGCATTAAGAACACATGGCACATGATTTTGTGACATCTCAGTGCAGGTGTTTTATGTGGCATGGTATACACTGAACAGCATACACTAAATGAATAGGAATATCAGGAACATTTTATTATTATTATTATGATAAAAGCAAACAATAATAAGCGCACACTGATCAAAAAAATCATAACGTGTCAGGAAATAAAGTAAGCCATGTGCATCTGTTATATGGTAATAGATAACATGCCAGCGCACAGAAACGCACGGATACGTTTCACTGTGGTCAACATGGACATGCACATGCCGTAACTCCTCTGGCAGCAGATGGAATCGAGTTTAAGAGGCCATCACCAAATTCTCAAAATGGATCGGCAGCGTGACGCTGGGCTCAATAACGAAAAGTTCATATTCCTGCGCTGCAGTCTACTCTCCTCCCTTAATAACATGATATCTCAAAGCTGATTTAAAAATATTTATATATATATATTTTTGTATACAAACTATTGTTCTGAGCAAAACATCATATAAACAGTTATGAACAATATACGTGTCAGTGCAGCTTTAGGTGTTGGCCCATAGTGGCCAGAAGACATTGGCCTGACTCTGTTTGGGTGGGGTGGATGGCCATCCCTATGACCCTGTACTGGAAATCTCACCTTGGCCCACCAACTGGAGAGCATGAAGTATGTGTTCACATTCTCCTCTCCGAACTGCTGCGACACATACAGCCCCAAAGAGCCGTACTTGTCGTAAATGTTCCTCTTCGTGACGTCAGAGAGAACAGAGTGTGCATTGTTAAGCTCCTTGAATTTCTCTGCAGCTTCGGGGTTCTCAGGGTTCTTGTCAGGGTGATATTTCAGAGCAAGTTTCCTGCATAAACAGACACAGGACTTTTAGCAGCTCTTCAGAGTTTCAAATAACGAATGTCTAGATTTCCGGGAATGAGAAAATCTTTTATGAAAGGGTGTACCAGCCTATACGATTAGAATCTTCAGTATATTTTTCTATATACCTACTTCTACATAGGTAGATGAATGAATGAATGAATGAATGAATGAATGAATGTAGGTGAACATTTTCTTTCAATTCAGTTGAAATAGTCCTGAAATTTAAAGTGCTGTGTGTGTGAATATTCTGTAGGTACATGAATATATTGAACTAGCTGTGTAACACCACCATTAACCTGCTAGCAAGGTTACTACAGACTACTATTAATCAGTGAAGTGTCCATGTTGTACCGCTCAGAACCATTCAGCAAGCAGAAGGTCAGTACCTTCTCAGCTGTAATTTGACTCATGATGAGCCTAATGACCTTGGGTAGGAACAACCTCACGTAGTGCTCTCTGGCATGGCGCAGATGTGCTTTTTTCAGTGTGGGGAAGTTCTGATGCCATTGTGTAGTGCTGAAACATTAACTAGCAGACTTTCCAACAAAATAATAAATTAATAATTATAATAAATAATCATTTTCAGAAATCCATGAGAAAGTCCACTCTGTTTCAGTGTGTGCAATGTCAGTATCTTTCACTCTACTATTCCCAAATTAGTTCCGTTTGCTCTGCTTTGATGTACCAGTTTAGGCATGGCAGCCAGTTAGGAAAACATCTAAGCGTTGGCCCTTTCATCAGAAGATTGTGAGGGTGATCCCTGGTGATTCCACAGCCATCCATATAATCAGATCATAATCAGAGCATAATTAGTCTCTTTCCGGGCGGGGATGATGTCCTACTTTTACCCCCATCACTGAACATACTGCTAGCCAATATGGGCATTTGTGAGCTGACCTGAAGGAATTTGCACTTAGTGTTCTCCTGCAAGTGTGTTGAGCTGTCCAATGATATTGTGTTAGAAGGAAAGTAAAAAGATATAGTGGCGTTCAGATGTTTTGGAGGAATCATGTGCTAGCGTTCACCTCCTCAGCTTGGTAGCATCTTGTAAAGGGGTATACTTAGCTAGTGGGTGGGAGATGTCCATGACTAAATGGGGTTAAAGCATTTCAAATGACTTTATAGGTGATGTGATGGGACTGTACCTGTGACTGTGAGCATAAATCCATTGAAAAACCCTGCGGTAGAGTTTTGAATGAACAGAGAATGCTCCTATGGGGTGTTTACACTGTTAAGTAGGCGAGGACGAGAGAGAAACTACAGTCATTTTCCTCTCAGGCACAGATTTGTCAGCATATGCTGGGGTTAATAATGTGCGGTGTCCTGCGGGAGGAGCTCAGCAACATTTGGGTCTCAGACAGATGTTCGTCTGCTGTGGATCAGATGGCCTTATTTACACCTGACTTTTACCTGCCAACTGGCTGTGCACAGAACGCAGCTCCTGTTAGCAGCTCTGGCAGCGTGTCAGGACATGAGGGCGAGGAGAGCATCACCAACTGCTGTTATTTCCCCTATTAGAATCCTCACTTGCTATTTTTACATCAAGTGAGCTTTCAATGAGTCTACAATGTCAGAATCTTCACCTCATTTTATTCCCAAACCTCTTCAAGCTTGATTTAGGTCAACTTTCAAAAAGAGTTTAGTCAGAGTAGGTTTTTTTAAACAACGAGTGGGGGAATGTTGATGTGTAGTGCTATATTATTCAAGGAAATGTGCAACTTGTGCAACCCCGCCGCCCGCCCCTAATCCCAAACATAGACGATTGACCAAGACATGTTTGAAGCATGTTGGTGTATAACCTATGACCTGAAATTGCGAGGCAAATATAGTAAAGCTTTAGGTGACATACCGTAGACTTCCATTACTTGTTACTAGCTGTATAATTAGTAAAGGCAATGGTTACACTACACTCATCATCAAAAGAATAGTTGCACCAGAAGGAGGTGTCAGATTGCAATGCTATTGGTAAGGAAGATAAAGCCTGATATGGGCAATAGTCATTGAGCTACACATACAGAAGTAGCATCTCTCAGTACGGTGTCAGGCCGCCATGTCAGACATCTCAACATGGAGTTGTAGAGGTTCTTAATGGTGTCCTGTGATAATCCATCCCATGCAGCTTGAATATTCTCACTTCCTGCAGATTTTGCAGTAGGGGTGGAGGTGGAGTGACACCAGGCCTTCTGGACGTGTGACACGTGATAACAAACTGTTCATCTTGGCGCTGACCACGGTGCCTCCACACACGGATTCATTGGACGTCTCCACCAAGACAAAAGCAGGACTCGTCACTGAAGATGACCCGCTGCCATTCTGAGTAACTCCATGACAGTCTGGCACGACACCATTGCAGTATTTGGCGATGCTGACGTGGTGTTAAGGGCAGTCGTCATAACGTTCTGCGTGCATGTAGTCCTGTGTCGTGCAGCCGTCTGCTTATGGTGCTGGCACTAACAGAATGACTCATGGAGGGCATCACTGCTCACTGAATGTCTGTAATCGTGGCTGTTGGGTCAGCCAGATACAGCGATAAGGCCCGCTCTGGCTTACGTCACTTGCGTTACCGAGTGTGAAACTTGAATCATTTGCATGACTCACAATGTCAAACCTACCCACCAAGTTTCATTCCTATCGGTTGATTCCTTCTGGGTGCAACTATTTGTGCAGCTATTCTTTTGATGAGGAGTTTATTTACAGTACTGTGCAAAAGTCAGAGAAGTCAAAGAAGGCATGACGAACAAGTTATTAGATATAGATATAGATATAGGATAATGGTGCTCTCAGACCAATGGACTGTCCACCTCAGAGTCCAGGTCTCAACATCAGTGAATGTGTTTGGGATTACTTGGTCCTTGAAAAGTGTGAAATACAGCCAAGACTGAACTACTATTTTGAGTTTCTGACAGATTTACATTTGGTGTAAGGCTAAATATGTAAATTTCATTTCTGGTGTAAACTTGTTTTTAAAGCTTAGCATGGACACGTGTCTTAGGACAGCTAAAGGTGTTCATCCAAAATGGACCATCTTCACTTTGTACCAGAATGAAACCCTACAAAACCTTTTTGCTTAAAAAACATTAAATAAACATAGCCATCTTTATGTAATCTATTTTTTGCAGTGCTATGCTGAAAATCGTCATTTCTCATCAACATTTTATAATGCTCCAAGCACGCACGCTCATTAATTTTTAATTAAGCCGATGGCCTCCGAAAGTTGCTCCGAGTTGCTATGATTACATATTCATTAGCCGCAAACAAGCTCCGTTAAAATGCTTACCATTTAAATGGCTCTTAAAGGCAGCGTGAATTAGTGCACGCAAGTACCATAATTGTTGGAGCATCACTATGGCTTTGAAGTGAACTTGTGTTATGGAATCAGGCCACTTGTTGCTTCGGTGTTTTAGTGCTCTTGATATTTTTAGATGAGGCAGGCTCCCTGAGTACATGGAGGAAAGACAAAGCAAAGCAGCATGCTCTGCAAACATCTATATTCCCTGTAACTGTCGAATAATGAGCTTGTGAATGATGATATTAGACAGGTATGTGACAAAGGACAGGCTGAACGTAGAGACTGATTCTCCATTTTTCTAGCCTTCTGTGCTGTAATGCTGTCTGTAGTGGCTGGTCAGACAGAAAGTGGGTGCAGTCATACTGTCAAAGCCACAACACCATTATCTAAGGTTGCTTTGTTTCCACAGCACTAGGCAAGCAACAGTACAGCACTGGTCTACATGCACATTAATGGATGCTAATGTGTTTCTAGGTAGTTGTTGTGGTATCCCAGGTGGTTGCTAATGTGTTTCTAGGTAGTTGCTGTGTTATCCCAGGTGGTTGCTAATGTGTTTATAGGTAGTTGCTGTGGTATCCCAGGTGGATGCTAATATGTTTCTAGGTAGTTGATGTGGTATCCCAGGTGGTTGCTTATGTGTTTCTAGGTAATTGCTGTGGTAATCCAGGTGGATGTTAATGTGTTTCTAGTTAGTTGCTGTGGTATCCCAGGTGGATGCTAATGCGCTGATGTGTTATCCCAGGTGGTTGCTAATGTGTTTCTAGGTAGTTGATGTGTTATCCCAGGTGTTATCCTAGGTAGTCACTGGGGTATCCCAGGTGGATGCTTATGTGTTTCAATGTAGTTGCTCTGATATCCCAGGTGGATGCTAATGTGTTTCTAGGTAGTTGCTCTGATATCCCAGGTGGATGCTAATGTGTTTCTAGGTAGTTGATGTGGTATCCCAGGTGGATGCTAATATGTTTTCAGATTGTTGTTGTGGTATCCCAGGTGGATGCTAATGTGTTTCTATGCAGTTGCTGGGGTATTCCAGGTGGTTGCTAATATCTTTCTATGTAATTGCTGTGGTTTCCCAGGTGGATGCTAATGTGTTTCTAGGTAGTTGCAGGGGTATCCCAGGTGGATGCTAATGTGTTTCTACATAGTTGCTGGGGTATCTTGGGTGGATGCTAATGTGTTTCTAGGTAGTTGCTGTGGTATCCCAGGTGGATGCTAATGTGTTTCTAGATAGTTGCTGGGGTATCTTGGGTGGATGCTAATGTGTTTGTAGGTAATTCCTGTTGTTTCCCAGGTGGAATGCTAATGTGTTTCTAGATAGTTGCTGTGGTATCCCAGGTGGATGCTAATGTACTTCTAGGTAGTTGCTGTGGTATCCCAGGTGGATGCTAATGTGTCTCTAGATAGTTTCTGTGGTATTCCAGGTGGATGCTAATGTGTTTCTAGGTAGTTGCCGTGGTATCCTAGGTGGATGCTAATGTGTTTCTAGGTAGTTGCCGTGGTATTCCAAGTGGATGCTAAATGGCAAAATTACTAGATAAATAGACAATAGAGTAAATCACAGTGTAAGACTATATGTGCTACTGTAATGTGCACAAGTTTGGACATCCCTGATCAAAGACATGTTTTGTTTATTTAATAATAAGAACACTGTTGATTGCATTTGATAGCTGGGTTTCCATAATAACTATAGGTTGTTGCTAATATGTTTCTATTTAGTTGCTCAGTATTCCAGGTATGTATAGGTATATAGATATATACATTTGGGTGCCCCTCATCAAGCATCAATAAGCACAATTTAGAGAGAACATACTTCTGTATACATTCTTATGCACTTTAGCTGCTTATTTGCTAAAAATAATACACTGAAGAAAATAGCAAGACAGAAAATGTGGCCTGCGCAAAAGGCAGTTTCATATTTTCTGTTTTGATTTACAATTTGTTAGACAAATAAATAGAAATTGGGCACCAAAATATCATATTTAGGCTCGTTCCCTGTATAAGAGTGGGTGTTCAAACTGCTGCATATGACTGTATATGACAAACTAAACTGCATTCAGGGTCATCCAACCAACTGGTCGACTTTCTTCTGAGTAGGCTCACCTGTATGATTTCTTGATGTCATCATGGGTGCAGTTCTTGTCGAGGCCGAGTACCTGGTACAGAGCCTCACCTGACGTGGACAGGGCCCGCTGCCTTTGTTCAGTCATGTTCCCAGACCATTACCTTAACAGCAAATATATTACTTTAGTGGAACAGCTCATGACAAATCAATATCACCAAATTAGCTTCAAATACAATTGGAAGTTTTATGTTTCTGCAGTTTTTTGATTGACTTCTACTATAATGGCTTTGTTGGTCCAAAGAGGCAGACATGCGTTGGCCATTAGACTGCATTTTGGGATAAGGGGGAAACTAGTAACCTAGTAAATTTGATTATTCAATAAAGATTTCCTTTAACAAAATAATTGAATTTTGAGAGATGTCGGTCACATAAGTCTAAAGCACAGGTTCAGTTCAACTCTCTTGATTGCAGATATTAGTTTGTTGACTTGTATACATACACAATTTCTTATTCCCTGCCAACTGAAATGCAACACCTAAAACACCTAAAAACAGACTTGCTAAAGATGACTCGATCTAGTAGTTTACGTATAGCAAATTCCCAGAAACCTTCCTCTGTCTGGATAATTCCATCACTGTTAGTGAACCAGTGTTGAATATTTAATAATCCACAATATTATACAACCCTGCCGTCTCTCTGCGCCAAAAAGAACATGGAAAAAAGGTAAATAGCAGAACAGAAGGTTGGTCAGAAACAGCAGTAATCCCACAGAAAGCCATTAGCTCTCTTACCTGTTAAACCCCACTTCAGACTCTGCGAAGGCTGCTTCTGTCCGAGGCTAGGCAGACAGGTCAATGGAGTCCGGTTGCTCCTCTATAGGTGAGTAGATTACTGGGTGAATGAATTATACATGGAGCTAGTCATGAGCTCAGGTAACTTTAGGCCTGCCTAACATGGTTGCCAACAGGCTTGATTGGGTTTCAGTGTGTATGATCATTGAACTATAGGAGAAGGCTGTGATGTATGGCTGACCGCTGTATTTGGATCACTATCTGACCCCTGACGAGGCATCGTATAATTAATTAGATCTTGTTTTCGTTTATATATATCTAACAACATATCTGTTATTGTATGTTTTGTACCCATCTTGTATGGGTAACGTCCTCTGTGCGTGTGTTTAGTAGATACATGCAACAGCACCATCTTGTGTTGTCTTAAAGTACAGGAGGTCTCTGTGCTAAATGAGGACGTACTGGGTTTTTGTCAGACAACTGTTGAAAAACTACAGAGGCCCCAAGGTGACATGGTTATTATTTAATTACTAATTACTATATTGAGGCCACAATTTACTATTTCAGGAACACAAAATAATATGCTGAGGCCATAAGTTACTATGCTGAAACCAAAAAATGACTTTATTGAGGCTAAAAGGTACTTGGTCCACAAATTAATATGTTGATTCCACAGATTACTATGTTGAGGCCACAAATTAATGTCCTGAGTCCACAAATAACTATGCAGAGGCCACACTTTCCTCTATTTAGGCCAAAAAATATTATATTGAGACTACAGTTTTAATATGTTGAAGTGACAAAAAAATTGTATTAAGGTCACAGTTTACTATACTGAGGCCACCATATACTATATTGAGGCCACAGGTTACTATACTGATGCCACAATGTATGATAAGTCTAACATGTGGGCTCGATATATTTATTTCTAGGCCTTGTATTAAGTGTACTAATTAATGGCTTTATTTTGAGGCCAGCCTTTAAAAACCATGTCACCTTATGTTAACCAAATATACTTATTTGTCACAAACCTGATACCAGACAAACAGATTTATACTGAATATTTTACTAAACTAAATATAAATATCTAATATACTACAAATGATGCCAAACATACAATTATAAACAGCTAGAAAATATAGTAAATTATTTTGAAAAATGAAAATCTTTTATTCAATTTCCAGTCAAAATGGTAATAAGGAAAATAAGGAAAAACATTACTGTGTACTAAGTACACTTACATATAACAGCATTAACCAGGAATATTTCATTTTTATTGGTTTCAATACATCTATATCTACATAACCAGCATTTTCAAAGTGTGTAACCCACAGTCAGTGAGTAAGCTTGCACACCAAAATAATTACATGCCTTCCACAATACACTGAACAGTTCTGTGGGTTTATTTAGATACGTGTGTTTTCACAATGGGAGCTGTCTTATAGAAGTGCAGCATGTACATTTAGAAGTGACAAATGAACTTAAATACCTATGTAGGTCTCTAATGGCAAGAATTAGACCGTGGAGCATATTATGCAACACATCTCATATTACATATATACCCATTCATCACCAGAAACTAAGTCTAGTATGGTAGTATTATCAGCATGTGTTGTGATTGGTCTTAAGAGTTTAATATGGCTTCTATGTAAGTATAAATTGGAAGAACGTCTAACAGAATTCATTAGAATTTTATGAAATGTAAGTTTGTATGCCGAATATGTGTGTCTGTATGTCTGCCCTGCGATAGATTGGCAGCTTGTCCAGGGTGTTTCCTGCTTTCCTCCCAGTGAATGCTGGGAGCCTGTCTGTATGTCTGCCCTGCGATTGGCAGCCTGTCCAGGGTGTTTCCTGCTTTCCTACCAGTGAATGCTGGGATAGGCTCCAGCACCCTCCACGACCCAGAAGGATAGAGCGGTTTAGAAGATGGTATGTCTGCTCTGAGAAGGATAGGTGGCTTGTCCAGGGAGTTTCCTGCCTTCCACCCAATGAATGCTGGGATGGGCCTCTGCACCTTCCGTGAACCGATAGGATAATGCAATTTAGAAGATGAGTGAGTGAGTGTGTAAGTGAGTGAGAGAACTCTTTATGCCTTTACTTACAATCAAATTTTTGCATCAATCAATAGTCTCATGTGACCAATATGATAACATGTGAAGTGATGATAAATAGCCATATAAGAACAATTGGGAAAAAACAATCTGAAAACATATTATTACATATCAGCACACAGTATCAAAACATATCAGGAGCAAACCTGCTACATTCAAAACTGACTTTAAAGACTTTAAAGGAGAGTTTGGAATTTTTAATGGAAGTTAATATTTTGTTACAAATACTTTTGGACCATTTCCGTAGGTCCATTAATCATGAAATCCCAACATTGTAACAATGTAGAGGCTAAAAAAAAGGGAGATAGGAGGTTTTGTTATGGCAGTTATGGCCAATATGAGCATTAATACACTGAAATACTTTTTTTCTGTTCATGACATATTGACCATGATATGCAAACTACATTGTGTGTTGTACTCATTTTATTCACCTGACAGAAATGGGAGTCATATTTTGTGTAATGTACCTGTATTACCACTAGGTGGCACACAAGGACATTGTTCTAGTAAGCCTGGAGAAAAACCTCCTTTCTATTGTTTAATTCAGTCCGCCTTTTCTTCACTCAAAGCCTGCGTGACAAATAACAACACTATGGCGCAAATGCATTTTACCACTTGCTTGCAGCTGCACAATGTAAATATAGAAATAATCAGCAACACAAACAAAGGGCCTTGTATTTCTTCTCACTACGTAACATTTCCCACCCAATAAAGAAGAAATGTGTGTTAAAGGGCCTCTTTCATTCCTAACTTTTCTGCTCACATTCAACACAAGTGCCTTTCATTCAACCACTACTCGTGTGGAGTTGGGCAGGTCCAACAGGAAGGGGTCCGCAGCTGGTAGGCCATCCGCACATTTAGGGTAATGCCATTTAAATAAGAGTGCTGGCTAAGCCTAAGTAGCACACAGAAACATCTTTAGTCAGGGAATAGCATGGAGATTAAACAGTACTTCTTATATAAAAGCATTTGATGAACCCCCGTAATCTTTTCCCCAAATGGATGTGGCGAAAGGAAGTGAATGGAGGCCGAACTGGGATTGGGCCCCATGCCACTGCTGACGTAAAACAAGCACTATCAATTATGCCGGCACTCCCTGTGTTTATGGTCTCCTGATGACTAGCACATAGCGCAGGTCGGATTGCAAGTGGATACTTGCCGTCTCGGGGGGAATTAGCAGGTGTGCTGCCTAGCTCCTCTCATCGCAGCCAGTTTCCCCCAGAGCCCGCCAGGGGGACAGATCTCGCAAAGCATGTCTTTCAGAGGAACAGCAGTACAGCACACAGTGCTTCAGAAACAAATCATTAATAAATGGCTTCCTCCTGGTTGGGAAATGAGAGAGGTCCCAAGTGAGCAGCACATGGAGACTGTAGCAGATGACGTTGTCCATGACACTGTCTAAACAGTGGGCTGCTTTAAAGAGCCCATATCCTTATCCATACGTTTCTCCTGCATTTTTTCCCTGTGAGGTCCATTTATGACATATTTGCATTAACCTTATCTGTGATAGTTGAGCTTTTTATATTGATATTGATTATTGTATAGATGATGGTTACTGAGGGCCTTGGTATTAGTCATATGGTTATATGCCCAGGGACTGTAGATGGAAATTAGCTGTAAGGTATATCTGAGATTGTTGCATTTTGTGCATGGTCCCTGATAGAATATACACAATAAACATGAACTTAACACTCATTCTCACCCATCTTCTAAACCGCTTTATCCTTCTGGGTCGCAGGAGGTGCTGGAGCCTATCCCAGCGTTCAGTGGGCGGAAGGCAGGTAACAATCAGGACAGGCCGCCAACCCATCGCAGGGCAGACACACACATTCACACATAGGGGGCATCTCCAGTTCACCTGACTGCATGTGTTTGGGAGAAAACCAGACCACCTGGAGGAAACCTGTGGAGAACATGCAAACCCCACATAGATAGGTCCCCGGACTCTCCAGCCGGGAATCAAACCCAGGCTGTCCTGCATTATGGCTCCAAGCTGAAACACTCCTTATAACTTCAGCGTGAATGGGTGTTACCCTTCTGTAGGCTGGATAAATGGATATACAGTACTCTGTCTGAGGCACCTGAGGACATTATGTAAAACCCTTTATCCTGGAAATCCTGAACAACCATTTATTTTAGGGAAATATCGCATGGATATGTTATATTCTCTTGTTTTTGTTACTGTACCTTTAAGACTCACATATGTAAATGATCTCTGTCCTGACTGGCTGTCCTGTGTTGAGCCTGTCTTATTAAAAATGCTGTCCAGACTGAAGCGCTCCTAATAACTTCAGTGTGATTGAGTCAGGCTATACTGCTGTCAGTTGAATAGGTGTATATTATGTTAATGTTTTGCTTTGTCGTGTGACATCATAAAATAACGGATTCAGAATAGTTTAGTTTCCATAAATGTACTGCATGGACTGAAGAGAGAATGATCTGTTCAATGACATGAAGACTGGGAAGCATCTAAAATATAACTACAACATTCAATACACAAGCAGCATATGGTCACAATATCATTAAGTAGCCACTTCTTCATTAATGCTAAAGCTAATAAGACTAAGATTAGCTGAAACTAACCCAGAATATATTTACATATAGCTGAGTTTCCAGGCATCTAATTCATCAGTGTAGTGACACCTCACTTGTTTCTACAAATTTCAATTTTTCAACAAAACAAATGGCTATTCTGTCAAAAGTTAACAGGCTAACCAGCTCCTCTAATTACACACTTTAGCCTTTATGTTGAAGTGGTTCATCTAAAATATAGAATGTATTAAATATAAAAATAAATGCAAGCTTTAAAACTAAACTCCATATGTGGAGTTGAACATATACTACTGTCAGCTTGGTGGTAACATAACACTGCAAATCCCATAGAAACTGAGCTGATATTAGCATTACCCTAGCAGTGCCCTGAAAATTGTTGTGGAGGGCGTGACAACCTCTATAAAAGCTGTTCTGAAGCACTATGGGAATAATATTTTGCTGAGGGAATATGGCTACAGTATATTTTGGATATTCAGATGCTGGAATGACTTCTACTAAGCTACTCCCGATACTCCTAACAACTGGTCAAATGCTATTTGGTGTGGGAAGGGTCACATTTGAAAGGGGGTGGTTCCAATATTTGTCCCCGGAGATTGTATGTATGTGGACATGTGTATGCATATGTGCATGTGAGTGCATGTTGAGATTTGTAATTACTGTGAATTCAAGTAAAATGTTGTTTGTTATTCTTTGTTAATTGGTTAAATATCATTTTCAGCGTCAGCAACAACATTGTATATCAGACCTAGTCACTATATGTCTTCTCTCGGTTGTTTGTAATATTTATCTTAGCTTATGTTCTAAAAGTAAAGGCTGTACACATTTGAAATCTGTTTGAGGCGATTAAAAACCACTTAGATCTTGTATGCAGGACTATAATCTGCGTGGTCCGAGGTTGGACAGTAGCAGTGGTAACCAGTCAGCGGGTATCAACCCAGCAGACTGATACACTATATTTTCAAAAGTGTTCACTCACCCATCTAAATCAATGAATTCAGGTGTTCCAATCACCTTAGCTCAAGAACAGTGCATAGACAGCTTCATGGAATGGGTTTACTTACAGGGAGACCCTCAGACAGGTTAGATACAGCATCCACAATCAGCTGAGATCGGATACCTTGGCTCTTTTTCAACAGATGGTGATTAGTAAACATTCCGGAAAGAAGTGCTTGACATGAACCCTCAAGCTGACAGTTTGATGTTCTCATACTTCCCCTATATGAAAGGCCACCGACAAGCCTTTATTGCATCAGTGGGGAAGGACAGGAGGTTTGTGGTGCTGTCGCATCCTCCAACAGTTAACACACTGAACCATCTTTCTCAACCCTGTATTGAGAGCTAAGACTTTAATTGTTAGCAGAACTAAATTTGAGTAAACTTTAATGATTTTTTAAAGAAACAAAATGACAGAAATTACAAGATCAAGCCAGTTGTGAAATGCAAAATGGCAGTGACTAGTAGGCTCTTGGAACAGACGTTACGTCTGTGGCTGGTGGGCCTCACAACTGAAAGTACAACGGTTGCGTATACATCATAGATGGAAAAAAACTCCTCATCATTTCATCATGTATTGGGGTGTGACCACAGATTTAACTCCTCTGAGTTTTCAGGGCCTTGGCGAGAGCAATCTGTTAGCTGTATGACGGGTTCTCTCATTTTTACATGGGCGTTTATAGAAAGTTGGAGGTTTTTTTACTAGTACCATGTTTTAAACTGCAGTGAGCCACAGATATTACTGCTAGTTGTTCATAAATGTGTTAGATAATTTGTATTCGTTAGTCTTAACGAGAAGACCCAACGTTTTCAGTGTAGACATCCCAAAGACTTTATGTTGTGATGCATTTCGCAATGTTAGCCTTCATATGCAGCACCGATCAATCTGAGATGTTTTTCTATGGTATGTCAAAGACGTCTGTGTATTACATGGCAGAGATAGGCTATCTACTGAAGATAGCGTGCTAATCAGCTAGCTCTGACCCATCCTGTCTCCGAATACCACTTTGTACCTCGAGAGGCAAAGTAACTCATTGTAGTGTTGAGTCTGCCATCAGTCCTGCATTAGTAGGATGAAATAGTAGCACTGCTGGCCCAGACCCTGACCCTCACGTTGAAGGTCCTGCTTCCCGGTTAGGTCAATTAATAACATATATATAATAAAAGGTACAGTAAATGCAAGATGGCAAGCAACCATTATGACCACCACCGCCCAACAAGCATTAACATTGGTGTGGCTTTACACCACTGAAAACAGTAGAGGGATGAAGCTTGATGCTGAACCCTCTGAACTCATTTGTTCTAGACTGATAAGTAAACAGGTGTTAATGCTACCCTTGAGGAGGAGGTACTGTGCATTTCCTTGTTTCTTATGATAGGAGTGTAGAAGGGATGCCTCTGTTTGTTTGGAGTAGGAATTTGACAGGTTGCACCCTCGTAGAAATTGCTCATTTATGCTAATAATAACAACTAAAACAACAATTTACAATTAAAATCTACCGAGAGTGCACGCCTCCCGTGCTCCTACGGCCGTGAAATCATAAAGCGGGAAGCAGCAGTATTTTCAAGTTGGATCTACGTAATTCTGTTATGCTATTACTGGGCTACTGAGCTTTTACAGACTTCTCTAATTCCAGCAGAAAGCTATGTGGTGGCACTTACAGGCAACGGCAACATAGGCTACACAGTTACGTATGTGACAAACGCACATCCTATGAAAGGCAGCCAGGGAACAGACAGCAAATATACTACTAGAGGATAGTAGCATATTAGAGGATAGAGATAGAGGATGCAAGCAAAGACTGTATTTCAGTGAGTGAATGTGTATGTCTGCCCTGCGATGGATTGGTGGCCTGTCCAGGGTGTTTCCTGCCTTCCGAGAAGGAGGAAGCATGTTTAGAAGATGAGTAATTGAGTGAACTATTTCAGTTTCACCGACTTACATGCTTTAGTTAAGTAATGCCAATGAAAGTACCGATTTAAACCGACACTAGAGTGCTCTTGTTGTTTGAGAGTACATCTTCCGTATGTTAAAAATGTACCATAATGCATCGCAGTTATAAGTTGTGTAGACTCTGTATTGTTTCTGTTTTCAAACATTAAGTTATGGAAAGGTACAGATACGTGCCTTTTTCTTGGGAAAAGCATATTTAGGGTATCCTGTTGGACCTTAAAACCACCTTTATTTTTTACCTTTGAGGGTACATTTATATTGTTTGTACGTTAATGCTGATAAATGTACCTGCAGAGTAGCTTTTTGGTCTGACAGTGTATGTACAGTTTGGTTTGTGCAGTACTTCAACATGTGCTCTGGTCCAGGTTTTGCTCTTTGGCAGGGTGAAATTGATCTGGCACTGTTTTGCCAGGTTGCCTGGAAAAGGCTTAGGATTGCATGGCAGGGGGTTGGGTTGTGCTGAATTGTATTCTAAGCTGTTGGGGAGGAGGTGGGAGGGAGTCATTGTACCTACTACTGGCATACAGCCTGACTGTTGCCATGGCACAGTTCACCATTGTCCCCTCGGTCTCCTGCAATTCAACTTAAAACCTTCTAGCGTTCTGAAGCTATATCTTATTACTACTCCATTTAAGAGCACTCAAAAGCATAGACTGGCCTGACAAAGATTAATGTGTTAGGCTAAACGTGTCTAAACATGACAGTGAGTTATTGTTATACCGTTGTGTGTGAAGTGTAACTGTATGCATAAAGAATTTGTTGGGCATACAAAGAACAAACAGTGCGTTAGTGTTATTGTCCATAGCCGGAAGTTCGGGAGATTAGAGAGCTGAATGGCGAACTCAGTTTATACTATAACAATAAACCAACCATGAAGAAAGTGGAGATGAAAATCAACTCATGAATGAGCAAACAATGGCTGCTCTAATGTCTGCTTGTAATTAATATGTCAAGAGGTACAAACAGTCCATTATAAGAAACATGACTGATGTCATGCTTTCACAACAACTCAAATGACCCCCCTCTACCCAAAATGCCCTGAGTGTCAACTTAAAGCGCAAGCAATTACACACGCACTGTAAGCATCGCCGCAGTGTAAGCAAACTCAATCTATAGGCCGCCATGCAAATATGAAAGTGTACCAGGTAAATAAACCCACGGCTTGTCTGCGGGTCGATTCAGGACAAACAAATCAGAAATGGTGCTACTTTGGCTTCCAATCTGCTGAGATAAATCAAAACTCACCTATGTACAAAAATAAAGTTCATTTATTGAATTGTGGGATGAAATTCATAGCACCTGATATCTTAAAATATGCAATGGAATCCATTTACACTCATGGTCAAAAAGTTGCACCCAGGTGGAAGTGTCATATTGCAATGTTACACTGATATGGGCAATATTTACTGAGCTGCATACACAGATGTAGTGTCTCTGAGTATGGTGTCGGGCCGCTATGTTTGCTAGCGCACCATGCTAGATCTTGGTGCTGACCACGGTGCCTCCACACATGGACTCGTTGGTCGTCTCCACCAAGACAAAAGCAGGACTCGTCACTGAAAATGACCTGTTGTGACTCCATGACAGTCCGGCACGACACCATTGTAGTCCTTGGCGACATTGACGAATCGTCACAACGCTCTGCGTGCATGTAGTCCTGCGTCGTGCAGCCGTCTGCCAGTGGTGCTGACACTAACAGGATGCGCATCCGTGGCTGTTGGGTCAGTCAGGTACAGTGATAAGGCTCGTCCTTGTTAATGTCACTTGTGCAGTCGAGCGTGACACTTGAATCATTTGCAGATCTGAGGATGTCAAACCTACTCACCAAGTTTCATTCCTGTCGGTTGATTCCTTCTGGGTGCAAGTACTTTTTGATGATGAGTGTATTTAGCATTTTAAATTGTTCTCTGATGTCTAGACAGAAGGTATGTGGTCTGATGAGCTCTGCTCTGATTCACTGGTTTACAGCAAGACACCAAGATGATCACATGAATGTAATATCTTGAATTAGACACAAGGAGAAAAATAAAATGAACCTTGGTGTAATAAGCTAGGCTGTCACATTTCATACCCTTTCCAAGGAACTGTAAGGAGTCTGAAATTGCTTCCCTGCATGCCGGCTTTTTAAATAGAATGTTCCTTCCACCTTAAATGCAACAGCTTGTACAAGGTATGATAACATTACTTACTTGGAGTTTGCTAGTAGCTAGTAGCTAATAGATAATGTTACCTATACTAGCTACTCGCTCTCCATCTGGACATCAACACACAGTAAATTAAAGTTGTTCCTCACTATGAAACTCTCAGTTTAAGATGATCTGCTTCAACTGGCAAACACTGATACAATCACACAGCATGGCTACTACTTACAGGCTGCTGTTGGGGTTGTGATGCTAATAAAGGTGGAGCTGCTCCTCTTTTCAGTCTCTTCAGGGTTAAACACTGAGCGACGCTGCTCTCTGTTGTCCAAGGTTTGAGAAACTGTCCAGAGTGAAATCTGCAGAGCAAACTAACAACTTTGAATTAAAGTTGTTCAGGATCTTCTTAAACATTCTTACTCTCCAGCTTGTTTTGCAAATTTTCCATTCCACCTTAAATGGTGCCACAGTTAAATGGATTCGGGCGCCTGTACCGGCTGTAGCATTTAAGGTGGAACAGAACATTCCATCAAACGGCTGGAGAATAGGAAGCCAACTTCAGCCTTGTTCAAAGATGCACACCAACCATCTACCATTGACAGTTTGGTTCCTTGGGAACGATATGGAAAGAGTTGACATAGTCTTTACAGCATGGACTGGTAGATTTCTCCTCGCAGTCCAGTGTATTTGTTGCTGTGGCTCCGTTGACGTATGCAAATATGGGGTTGTAAATATTAATTAGTGAATACTGAAAAGGAAACAGAAAAGGAAAACTTTTACTGTCCTCTTTTATAAATGTGGGATTTCTATTTGAAGGAAGAGCAACAGTGTTTCACAGTTCAAGACGTGTCAGTTCTATGTAACAAATTCTCCTTATTCAACAACGTAAATGCAAATAGAGTTCCATAGAATGGAAATTCTATGACACCTTTAAGGGGGAATTCCTGATTTTTCCAGATTTCTGAATATTTCAGTGGTTACGATGTAAACGAAAGTCATTCAGGGTGGTTTGATGCGAAATGAGTCAGAATTGTTCACAGGTGGCGGTGATAGGAAGCAGATGCCTGCAACCTTTAACAAAAGCACAGAAAGCTATTACATGTAATGGTTATGAATATGCTGCCTGAGGCCTGAGACGCTGTTAATGGCAGTTTTGAGATACGATTTTGAAAGAAATCTGGGTTAGTGAGTTTCACAACAAATCACTCTAAATGACTTTCACATCCCAACAGCTGTGCACAGTATACATCACCCTAAAACATGGCTATCAAACTCCCAGAGGGTCACACCATTACACATCTCAGGCTTTATGAGTTGTGTAAGCATAGGGAAACGGTGTAGCAATGTGACTATCCAGAGTTTGGCTTTGTGAAAGCCGGATGCATGACACCGAGGACTGAAGAAGGGGCCTCAGTTGTGATTTCAACAGCATTATATACAAGCCAAGCCTTCAGATATTACACAGCCAGCATGAATGCTATAAGGCTGACAGGCCTATCACATGCAGTCTGTGTCAACATCTATCCTGACAAACATGTTAAACAGGCCCTACTAATATGAATATAGCTATTCTTTGGGAGCCAAATCATGGCTATGTACACTGTATAGTGTACATCCGTCTGCTCAGTGAATGCTTCTTCTCGAATGAAGGACATTTAATGGGGAATGTGTCCTTCTTTGTTGCAGTAAGAGCTTTTACTCTACTGGCAGGGCTTTCCAATAGATGTTGGAACTGTGACGATATGATTGCATTTAACCACAAGTGTCAGGTAGTGATGCTGGATGATAAATTCCTGGTAATTCATCAAACTCATCCATACAAGGCGCTTGGCATTGGGCATGGTGGCCTTCAGATTCAGGGTTGGTCCTCTGCTTTAATGTGGAGATGATACAGAAACTGAACACCTAACTAAGGCACTCATTAGAAGGGGTGTCCGGATACTTTTGGACACGCAGTGCTTATAGGTATTCCCCTCAAGGCCTGTGAAGACGGTGGGCATGGCGCTGAAATGACATTTAATACGTTATACAGCCTCGTATAAACGTATTACAGCTGAGTGTGGCTCGCTGCTCACGAAAAAGCGGATGACTCATGCGGGAAAGGTAATCACAGGCTGTGATGCAGACGGGCTGCAGGGCAAACCCCGTTGTGGTGGAATACCCTCATGGAGGTCCATGCAGTCGGTGGAAGACTTGCATAAATCAGTCCTGGAATCGCCCCTCAAAATCCGCCCAATGAGACGGCGCGTAGCAAAGCCCCTTTGCCGGCGTCGTCCAATTAGAGGCGGCCTTACATGGACAGCCGCGCGCCTATTGGCTGAAACGGTGCGGGGACTTTTTTTCACCGAGCGCTTCAGCCAACAGCTCCATCTCTGGCGAGGTGCTGCAGCTTTTGCAGTGTTTTTTTTTGTTTTGTTTTGTGAGGAAAGCCTGAGTTAGCTAGCCTAAAGTGTTCTCCACGAAGCAGTTTCGTTTTACTTCATCCCTTTCGCCAGCATGTGCCAAGCTCGATGCACGAGGTGCTTTTCTTTCCCTCCTCCAGCCGCCGCCGCCGCTGCTGCTGTCGCTGCCTGTTCAGCGCACCGCCGCGCTGCTGCT
This sequence comes from Semaprochilodus insignis, assembly GCA_034552555.1. NCBI lineage: Eukaryota > Metazoa > Chordata > Actinopteri > Characiformes > Prochilodontidae > Semaprochilodus > Semaprochilodus insignis. The sequence continues at coordinate 5,290,359 of CM067497.1, forward strand.
GCATCGAGTGAGCTTCGGTGCGTGGTGAAGTACGGCAGCTGCCCGTGTCTGCATTGAGGAAAGACAGAGCAAAGAGAGAGAGGGAGAAAGAAGGACTGAATAAATGAGCACTGCAGCTCTGGCGTGAGAAGCGAAGAAGCTCTTCAGAAAACGAACATACGTTTATCGGGTTCGCTCGTGTTTTTCTCGTTTGTACCTCTAATTGTGCTTTTTTACACTGTTGGCGAGCATCGCTGCCGATGTGAAGGAGGAGAAAGAGGAGAAGAAGAAGAAGTGCTCATGCCTTTTGTGTTGACACGCTGAGGAGCCATTTCACGATGAGGCACGGCTGAGAAAGAGAGAGAGAGAGACGAGTTGGAGAGAAAGAGAGCGAGAAAAAGAGAGAGAGAGGGGGGAAAAAATGAGGAAGCGTTTTTTAAGAGATATCAGAAAGACACAGGCCTCGTCGTCCGCAGGCCCCGAGCCGAGCGAGAAGAGGAGGAAAGGGGCCCGAGCCTGGTGAGCGCAGAACCCAAGTCAGAACAGAACCAGAATAATGGAGTGGACGACGAGGAAACACGGACTGAATCCGTGCGAGTTTCACGTTCACCCGAACAAAATGAAGTGCTCGTCTTGAACATCTCGCTTTTCCTCTCTCTCTCTCTCCCTCTCTCTCTCTCTCTCTCTCCCTCTCCCTCTCTCTCTTTTTTCCTTTTTTTTCTTTGCCTTCAAGATTAAAGAAATCCGGTTTGCAGAAAGGCGAAGTTCTTTGCCATCCCTCCTCCTCCTCCGCCTCCTGTTTTTAGTGGTCTCCTATTTTTCTTCTTCTTCCTTCTTTTTTTATTTAAACTTTTGATCCGGATCCAGTGTTGATAGTGTTCAATGGAAGTATGTTATCAGTTACCGGTTTTGCCTCTAGACAGGCCGGTTCCAAAGCATGTTCTCAGCCGGAGGGGAGCCATCAGTTTCAGCTCCAGCTCCTCTCTGTTTGGTGCCCCAGACCCAAGACAGCTGGCCCAGGTAAGAGCATCACTCTCTGTGTCGGTTAACTATCCTCTGTGATGCCCTGATGTGGACAGATGTTCTGGTGCCACTGGCCTGGCCAGTCAGAGGTCTGTCTACCTGTTAAGTTATGGCCCAGCAGAAGTTGGTGGATGGGGGGGACCTGTGGCGCATGTGATGGTTTAGGGTAGAGCTGAAAGATGATCTTGTATCTCGTATCAAAATCACAGTTTAATAGAGTGCAATGTTCATATTGCAAGAGGTGCAATTTTAATTATAGGCTATTTTATCAAAACTGTTTCTTAGGTGGGGAACGTTAACATGGTATCGGAGTCTGTAAACTGCCTGTATGTGAGTTAGACCAATCAAAGGCGGCCAAAAAACTATATGCTGTGACATCACAACCACAGCTAAGTAAGAAAGGGGATGCTCTGGTCTTGCTGACCAAATATCGGGCCTGGACTTCAGTTCCCGGAAAGTAACTGCAGTTTAAAACCGCAGTCGCAATACTGATCAGAAACATCCCAATTGGTTATTCTTCCTTAGGGTAGTTTGAAGCTGGGTTTTGCTCTTGAGCCAGGTTTAAATGGAGATAAAAACTTCTTTCCAATTTGTTTGCATGTCGGAATGTTTCTGCGGTCATGTTTGAGCCAACAGGTTGAGGGGAAACTTAATCTTGTGTTCGTCAAGCTTTCCTTAAGTTTGTCTGCTGCTTCATGTTGATTATAGATGCACCAACAATTATATATATATAAATTTTGCGTCAACCATGTGACCTGAAGACGTTTTCACTCATTATTCAAAAGTGCATTACAGTTAGTCCAGTTAAACAGAGCTCACTATCAGGGATGCACTGATTATGGGAATTCCGGCACAGTCTAATATTTTCCCAGTACCCTATCTGCCTATATGAAAACGTTAATAGGAAGTGTAATTTAGGACCAGATGCGCCAGGGTTGTGATTAGAGAGAAATGTTTATTGGTGAAGGTTTATAAAGGCAGGGGAAAGGATAGAATGCAGGGGTGAGAATGGCCAAAGGCCTCATGAGAACGATATTATCATATATGTATGTTACAATGTGATATTACTGCAAGTTATAAAATAATATGGTACCATGTAATATTGTGATCACATGTAGCATTTGTAGCTGTTTTCAACTGTTATTTTTTTCCACCCAGAGAAAAAAAACTTGGTCAGCATTTGTTTTGTTTTGTGAGAGAAAGTTTTCATGTCTGTTCAATTCCTATTCTGCATGTATAAATTACTGTATGTATTGATACTTGTTGTCTGTGTATTGATTAGGCCTGCGT
>CM067497.1:5297640-5308287 GCA_034552555.1 Semaprochilodus insignis
GTCTTGAAATACGGAACTTTGTATTTTAGCCTTGTAGCCCATGCCAAAGCCTACTTAGGGGTCAAGAACTTATCCATGTCTTTGTGGATAATGTTAGAGGCCTTTGCTTTGACTGCAGTCTTGTTTAAAAAGAAATATGCTACACTTTATACAAAGAAGTTGCACTTCATACCTTTCATGGTACAAGTTCCGTCACTACGGTGGTCGCCTCAAGATTACGGCGTTTGTACCCTTTGTTAGCGTACAGAACAAACTCATAGTGTACCTGCCTGTAGATTTAACTCTGGTAGTATTTGGATGGGTCTTAATTGGTACATGCAATTTGCCCTTGTTAAAGGCTGCGTTGAACTAGCTGGTATAAAAGCTCTCCATCTTCGCGTGAGTCGCTGCAGTGTAAATACCTCGTTCGGACAGGTCAGAGTCTGATAGAGTTGTGTACAGATGCACATGTGATCCGCATCTGAAGTTTAAACAGTAGTCAAATCTAATCTCCTTATCCGATTCTGATCCGAACCGCACTCGCGTGCAGGAGTCATTTCGTCTGGCGATCTCAAGTGTCTAATTGCGCAAATCCGATCAGTTAAAGTCGGGAAATAAAATCGAATCCGAGATCCGAGCGAGGCTGAGTGAAGGCCGCGCTGCATATTTTGCCAGCTGTGTGGAGCAATTATCTTTTTGTAAACATTGTGTTTCCCTGTCTGCGCAGTCATAAAACGTGAGTGACTGTTGCGGTGGCGAGTGCGTGTGTGCGCCGTCGTAAAGCGCGAGAGGCTGTTGCAGCGTATGTGTGGTTGCTCCACGCTGCTGTGTTTGTCAGGGCTGAGGTAGGCTACCGTTGCAGAGGGAGACAGTTAAACATGTGCTTGGGCTTTAGGGGCAGTGGTTTGGCCAGCTGCCAACATCACAGATGGCCACAACGCTTGCTCTCTCTCTCTCTTTTCTCTGTCACTCGCGCCTGCTCTCTCCCTCTCTCTCGCTCCTTCTCGGCATTCTTCACACTGTTCCGCTACTATCGCTCCGTCCTCCCTCAGTTCTTACTCTCCCACTCTTGTTTTTCTCAAACAGGCACGTTTTTGTGAAAGAACACAAATGGGGAGGGGGGAGGGAGTGTTCAGCAGTATGTTGCCCAGCAGAGGCAGGGCAGAAGTGTAGGCTTCACAGTAAAACATCAAAACAAAGCATTCTGAGAAAGAAAGAAATATTAGGGCTGCACAGCAGTTGACAATATCGGTGTCCACAAAAAACGATTGGCATCAGACAGATTTCTACATTTGACGGTGTTTGATTACTTGTAGTACAGAAGAGCGGAATGTCGGCTGGAAAAAACGGCTGGATTTTATTCCTATTACTGCACTTGTGTCTCCGCACCGGTTAGATTTCTGTGTACTGCTAATCTGTTTAGCTCCAATATCAGCACACATCAGCCTCAGCCCTCAGGTCCAGTTTTGGTCGAAATCAGTGAATCTTAAATACAAATGTGGCATTTTCAGTTATAGCAGTAGGAGGAGCCTCACTGTGATATTGATTTTCTGTTTAATTACCTGAACCTTTTTTAAACTCGCAGATTAAGCACAGCCGTGTTCCGGCACATGGCCTTCTTCAGCATGCTAACAGCGTTCTAGGCACCAAGCGTCTAAATTCTATTGCCAGTTTGTTATGAATGCTTGTCATTAAGGCGTGTTACAAACAGGGATGCCCTGATTCAGCTTTTTCAGTTTCGATACCAATACCGGTACCTAAACTTGTATATTGCATATCGGTCGGTACCTAATATCGATCTGATACTATTGTTGAATTAACAAACCGTATACTTCACCATGTGGGAGACACTAAAGGCAACAGGATTGAACTCAGCATTACTTTAGCAAGTCTGTAAAACAGAATACCTCCACACGGCTTGCTCCATGTTGGCTTCCCTGTTTGTAAGTCACGTCTAGTATTGGCACGCTGCATGCCTGATGCAGACGTATGGCGTAGCATGAGTCACAAATGAGTGAATGGATTGGCCCCATGGCTCAGCCTAAATATCCGATAGGTGGTCCAACTAATATTGCAAATATTGGGACCGCTATCCGTTCCTACTATCGGATTGGTGCATGGAGATTTGGATTATGTCTGCTTGTTTCTGTACGTTGCTTGAGTCTGTGTTTTTATCCGTAGTATCCGTAGTACCTCAGCAGCCAGAAAAAAGCTACCAAACATAGTGTTGCGCGAGGAGAGAGTTTCTGGTACCAGGGAGCCAATAGTATAAGGTGTTGCTAAGGCCAGTAGAAGTAGGAGAAGCGTCAAAATAAAGCACCAATAATCAACTTCATTTTATCTCCTGCTCGGTTACATATAACGGAAAAACTTTCTGAGATGCGGTTAAAGCTCAGAAAGGCTTCTTGTGATGCAGTTTATTACCGCCCCCCTTCCTTCAACCTGGTGGGAAAAATGTTTCACAAAAAAAAGAAAAAAAAGCGTCTTAAAGCTCAAAGTAATTTCCATCTTTAGAATAATTTGACAGCTGGCCTGTTGAGAGATTTCCACTGTCAGTCGTCCGAGTGCTCTTTGGCGCTTCAGTCTGATGTCGGTTGGCATTGGTTACAGTAGTACTGTGGCTGACTTGGCACTCAAGGTGAAGATGGCATATGTGGTCATGTGCCACAGAGCATCCTGACATGTCAGTTTCTATTCAGCGCCTGTCTAACATGCTTTGTCTCTGAGTCATAGTTTTTATGGAACAGTAGTTCCTGTTCACTTTATTATGATAGGAGTGATAGCAGTTCCAGCAGGCCGGTAAGACAGCAAGTTCTTGTCAAAATCATTTGACCAAATGTCATTACCAGTATAAATTTATAGGTGTTACAACATTCCAGTGTGACTTCAGTGCTATGATATATGACGGTAGGAAAATGTTTCACAGTTGTTTGGCTAAAAATCATAACGGCGATTTATTGTAGAAATATCTTCATATTTAATTTTTTCCAAGTTGCTGAGAATGCGTCATGTTTGGCGTGCACACCCTCACACCACTCACAGTTCGTCAAATACTCTTGAGCCTTGACACCACCGCGGTCCCAGTCCAGCAACGTCCAAACGTCCAAACTAGTGCTTGGTGTGGACAGCGGCACCAGTGCACACAGCCGTATGGACTCTCTGTGTCCACCCCCCGGTGAACACGCTACTGTGCTACGGTATCCTCAGTGATTCCCGGTGATTGCATGTTATAGCTCTAATCTCCCTGAAAATTCCTTCACTTTGAATGAAGTGCATGTGATGAGAGAATCCGGACGTGCACGGCCACGCGGGGGGGTGGAGGTGCTGAGAATGCAGTGCACAAAGTACTCAGTGCGCAAAGTACTCAGCCTTAACACCACCGCATTCCCAGTCCAGCAATGTCCCATATATTCCAAGCTATTGTTAGTGAAGGTATGGACACCGCACGTTCCAAAGGCATATGGACTGGCAGAATCCGCTCGCGGTTTTGGTTGTTTCTGTGTGCAAATAACGGTTAATTCTTGAATGGCTAATTCCTCCCGGCAACAGGACCTAAAGCCAAACCCAGAGTCTCACAATGTTAGTTTAGTTTAATATAACAAACTAACGACGTTGGTGCAGCTCTCGGGGGACTGAACGCCTTTCAGTCATAACCATCAGTTCAACGAGAACACTTTAAGCCCAGTCTGGAGCCGTAAGATACCGGCACCACAGTAGATACCATCAGAGTCAGTCTTTTAGATACACAGATCTCAGCTAACGGTACAGTCTATTGGTCTTCAGCTCACTAGTAGAGAGCTGTTAGTAAAGTAGTAAACTGACCATGAACATTAAATAATGATGGTTAATCAGGTTTCACCAGCAAAAAAAATAAATTGGAAAAAAAAAATTGGTGATGACGGTGATGAGCTCCACACTGCAGTAGGCTTCACATAACCATGGGTGTTGGGTAATGCGGTTATTGATGCAGCCAAAACACAGAGACACTAAAGCCAAGACTCTGACAAGCGAAACACTGAGCCTCACAGCTTTAGTTTAGTTTAATGCAACAGACTTAAGACGCTGGTTGTTGGTGCAGCTCTAGGCATGGGAGGTGGGCTGAGCACCTTTCAGTCGTAACCATCAGGATAACGAGAACACTTTAAACTCAGTCTGGAGCAGTAAGATACCAGTGCTCAGTGACTCTGAGCTCGGTTCAGTTTCTTGGAGAGTCACAGGGTGACACTTAGCGTTTTATCATTACTGTTAAACAACACAGAGACCGCAGACAGCCACGGTAGACACCGCCACAGCCAGTCTTTTAGATACACAGATCTCGGCCAGCGTCACTGTCTACTCTTCCACTTGCTAACTGTGAGCTGTTGGTAAAGTAGTAAGCTGATGGCAGGCGTGGTTAATGGCTGATAATCATCTTTCACCAGCAAAAAAAATGTAAATAAAACAGTCTGGTTATGATGGTAGTGAGCTCCATACCATGGCAGGCAGCACATGACCGTGGTATTGCGTAATGCGGTTGTTGTGACAGCCCTAAAACGGCAGAACAGATTTCAAATCATGTTTTATTAAAAATAACTGAGGGAAATCGGTGAGTGTTCGTGTTTTGTGAGTGGTGGAACAGAACGGAGACTGACTTAGATGAGCTAGAACTCCAGCTAACCGGGAAAAAGCGGTGGATGCTGATGGTCTTCTTTTGCAGGTGTTTTTCCACTTCGTGTTAGTTTGTCCGTGAAATACATTCCTGGACCTAGCTAGCCTCAGAATAGCCTAATAAATAGTGATTGAAAGCTACAGAGTCTCTGCTTTCTCACGCAAGTCCTTAATAACGTGTTTTTGGCAATGCTCGCTCGGAATAGCAAAATATGACATGCTAACAAATGTGAGAAAAGCTTTCACCTTTTACTGCCCTGTTAAAACAGAATTGCTCATTGGCCTGCATGTTTATCTGTCGTCCGGAAAATTGACCAAATATCCAAATAGTGATTTCAGCATTGGAGTACTCTCATATGGGTTTAACAAGTACTTGAGAACTCAATTCAGTTCAACTTTGTCATTATACCAATACAGGGTTGTACAGTGTGTGTGTATGTGTGTGTGTGTGTGTGTGTGTGTGTGTGTGTGTGTGTGTGTGTGTGTGTGTGTGTGTGTGTGTGTGTGTGTGTGTGTGTATGTATGTATGTATGTATGTATGTATATATATATATGTATGTATATATGTATGTGTGTGTGTGTGTGTGTGTGTGTGTATATATATATGTATGTATTTGTATATATATATGTGTGTGTGTGTGTGTATGTACGGTGCAAACACAAATAGGCAAATAAACAATATGTGCATAAACAGTAAGACATGTGCAAAGTGTGTAAGAGCCGTATCTGTATGTCAGTTAGCATATGCAGGAGGCAAAAACAGCTTAGCGTATGTGTACAGGTGTACATGTAGGAGAGAATAGTGTGTTGAGGTAGCAAAGTGTGCAGTTAAGTATGTGGTTGTAATTGATATATAAAATGTTGAGTGCAGGTTGGAGAATAGCAGCTCAGTGTTCAGGTGAACAGCTAAACAGCTTGCAGTACAGATGTGCAGTATATAGATAAATAAAATAGAGAAATAAAATGCACAGCCGAGATGTTCAAGTACACAGGTTAGTTAAAGTGCTGTGCAAACAGTCCTGTGAGCTAGTGGAGCCCAGTGTGTGGGCTGGGGGATCAGGGCTCGATCAGTACAGTCTATAGTGTTGTAGTCATGTTCTGGTAGGTGCTGCTCATGCACATCCCTACTGATGACACTGACACAGTACATTCATGCAGCATCTGCCGTGTGTAAATAGATGGCCAAAGTCAGATTGCGTGAAGGTATTTGTTTTTAGGCAGACAGAAATGCCAGGAATTAGCCGTTGGTTGCAGCCAGAGTGGTGGCGCCTCAGGCCAGATCAGCGGTGTTTGGTGATGTGGGTAGGGTGAGTGAGGAGGGTGTACGTTTTTGACTTTGTTTATCGTGACTGAGGCGATAAGGTTTTCATGCAAAGCTGCTGGATTGACGTAGTTTCAGGATGTGGTAAGAATGCTGAAGGAGCTGTTCAGTGTTTCACAAGTTGTTGCTTGCGTGTGTGCGCGCAACCACTGTTGCTGCACGTAACATGATGCTGTGCACATCTTACCCAGAGTAGTGGTTTTTGAGTTGTCAGTTTGGTGAAGTTGCTTACATGCACTGTGAATTTTGAAAAATGAAAGTTCAAGAAATTGCTTTCAGTTCAATTTGGGCTTTTGATATCACGGTACTTGAAGGCGTCTTCATGATGTGTATGATGTGTATGATGTGTATCATATAAGTATTTAGCTTTGCAATAAGTATATTAGAATAGACCAAAATCTGGACAGCCGAGTGCTTTGGTTTGGTGTCGTGACACCCGCCCCTTGTTGTTTACACCTGGTCTAAATCTCTGTTTGTTTACACAGCATCCAAGCATCCATTTGGCCAGTGTTAGAAATGCTGATAATAGAGAGAACGCGCTCTGACGTGATGGAGCGCAATATCACATGCCGCTCGGCTCAATATCAAGTCACACTCATTTCTTCAAACTTGGGTTGCCAGTTTGTTCTTTTTTCCCCCCAGTTATTTCACTCGAAGAAGGTTCTTGTGCTGAGACTAAAACTGCAGCATGTTTACAACCGTGTTATTGTTTGTTGCTTGCGTCTTCTGTTTGTAGGCCGTGGGAACGTGGTTAACATGGTTTTTGTAGGGCTTTGAAGGTTTCAGTTACCTGAACACATCACAATAGGTGTACACGTTATGTATGTGGAGATCAGCGTTTGAAGTACACAGACCAATCTCGTTTCATCACTGGCAAATATTTAATAGGTACAGTCGTACTCATAGATGTTGAAAGTATTATTTGGGGTTCTTTCGCAGTTCCAGCTTAAAAAGCTTGTGATACGCATGATGTATTGTGAATATATTTTCCAGTCTTGTGATGTTGCATCGCCCTCCCCTCGTATACACACCCCATGTAATATTTTGAAGCTGAACTGATATAAACTCGATGGAGTTAAGTACACTGAAGTGGACACTGAAGCGTCCTTCAGATGACATGTTCTGTTGATCTTCTAATTGACGTTAAGTTACCACATCCTATACGGAAACAAAACTTAAATATGGCAGTCCTCTGCACATTTCACTGCACAGTTTTTATGCATTTGATTGTAACATGAAAAATGAAATCTAAAGTGCCTTAAAGTTAATTCAGACTTACTATTTTATTCTACCATGACAAAATGAATAATTCAGTAAGTGCGTGTTATATAGAAGTATATAGAAGTGTGTGGATATGTTTCCACATTTTGGCCAGGGGTGTCCAAACTTTCATATACAACCATGCATTGTATCAAACTGTGACGTTATGATCTGTTAACCCTGTGATAATTTATGGTGTTTCGTTTTTAAGTGAATTGGTACTACTTTTGTCTTGTTTATTGTTGTTGTTGTTGTTGTTGTTGTTATGATTGTTGTTGTTGTTGTTGTTGTTGTTATTGTTGTTGTTGTTATTATTATTATTATTATTATTATTATTATTAGTAGTAGTAGTAGTAGTAGTAGTAGTAGTAGTAGTAGTAGTAGTAGTTTTACTGAGTCTTAGGAGTAATATTAGTTCATATACCAACAGAGTCTCCTTGATTTGAGCAGATCAGTTTATTCTATGTGACTTGATTATAGTTAAGTATTCAGTGCTAGGTAAGGTCTTGGTAATGTTAATTCTAAATAAAAATCCTAATTAAATTGTTTGTTATTAATATGCTGATATCAATGGTGTACTTAACACACGGTCGGTGCTGTTCTTAGTTTCTGTAACTCTCACGCTTGATTAGATATTAAAAAAAATAAAAAAGCAGGTCACTTAAGGTCATGGAAGGACATCTGTTTCTGGTGGAGCTTAACAGGGGCTCCACCTAACTTATGACCGGGGCTTTTCCATGACCTCGAATGATCCCTGAATGAGTCTGAAAAAAATACCTCAATATTGAATTCACACTGCAGATAACGTGATCAGGCAGCTGTGGATTTATTCAGCTTATTCTGGCATGTTTTATGTCGGTTGAGTCTTATGTTCTCCTCCTTCTTGTTCTCCGTGTAATTACATAATTACTCACAGTTTGTAAGTGATCTGTGTCAAAGTTTCAGTCCAGGAGCAAAATGAAGACGCCGAACAAATAAATAAATGAGAAATGAGAACGTTTCTGATACATGATATCAAACATTGACAGGGACAGGTGTCCTTGTACAACACGAGATATGATGTACTGGCCCTGATGTTTTGCTGCGCCTATGATTGCGTAATTTCAGAAGAGTCTAGAAAGCAGTGGTAGAATTTGGTGGGCATGGAACAAACTGCTTCAGGAGTGGCTTGCTGGAAAGTTCTCCAGCTTGGCTGGATGGGTGCTTAAGGGCGTTTTGCAATAATTTACAAGTGCTAAAGTAACTTTGGACCCGGTAGTTTTGAACTTACAGCTTGGATCAATCTATTATAGATTCTGATATCTGAATGTGTACCTATCCAATAGCAGCGCTGTGTTAATGCACTCTTGTCGTGTACTTGCAGAGTATTTAGAGATTGCACTTGTCCAATACCAGGGATCAGTATTGGGACGAAATCCAGTGGAGAGTTTTTTCCTGATATCAGCAGTAGTGCCGACTGAGTAGCTGTTTACAGCCTTTGTGTACTCATTCAAAGAGCGTTTCTAAACAAGTACTCCAGTACTTATTCTCAGTACCAACCTTAAGAACCATAATGCCTCCATTTCATAAGAACACATAAGTAGCCCTAATAATCGACATGTGTTGAGTAGATATTGTTGTACTTATTTCTCAGTTCCAGCTTAATGTCAGAAAAAAGAAATATTATGATGACGTATGGTGTGTGTGATATGGTTTATATATATATATATATATATATATATATATATATATATATATATTACAAAAAAGAAATGTGTGTGTATGTGTGTATATATAATTCTTACATCCTTTGTTCTAATACTTGTTCACTGTTTCTAAACAAGTACTCCAGTAGTCATTCTCAGTTATACCACTAAGAACCATAATGCCCCTTTTCATAATGAACTTTCTGTCCATTTGTTTGCTTTCTGTAGTTCATTTTTTCCCTGTCAAATAGTTCAGTTTTTGAGTTGTGCATTTTTGCTGTATGTGTAATCTTACTAGAGAGCCTGTAACATGGTCAGATAAATATTAGAGACAAAGGAGTCTGGATTTTCACATACCTAGGTAGTTATACAGAAGTCATTAGATGAGTAAATAGGCAAGTTCATGTTCCATTGCTGGATTGGTGCTGCAAGTTCACAAATGAAATAACCTGGAATAGGATTGAGGACTCAGCAAGTTATTGAAAAGGTTTAATCTAGGTTCATAGACATTCATTGTTTTTCCATGTCTTTTAAGGAGTCAGCTAAACCGATGAGCGAGTGGTTCTAACGCGTTTCTCTTACTGTGGTAAAACGTGTGACTGCACACGTGCTCAGCCTCTTCACCTGAATGTCGTACAACAGTCAAAACAGCAGCCAAACAAATCAAAATGTCTCTGTTGACATTGTTTGCCATTGCAACATCTTTTTGATGACTTATCTTGCTTCAGATTTTCAAAGAAAGTGACTCGGTCTCTTTCATTCTAGGTAACATTAACTGCCACCTGTTTTGTCGCTCAGTGTCACGCCCCTCCTTAAGCAATTGCCAGTTTCACTGGTTTAAAAAAATAATAATTAAATCGTGATCTGTAAGCTTTGACATCTACAGGAATCTACAAGGTTTTATGGCAAGTAAGTTTGGACCATTTCTGCAAGTCACCATAAAATGTTTATGATCTCCATATAAAGCACACCTACCACCAGATAACGGAAAATATAAATGCACAAATATGGAGATATTATTAATTTATTACAATATAACAATATGTAACATACTGATATCACCATAATCAATGATTCATCTTTGGGACTGTAGTAATGCATCATGAAATCATGATATTGCAGTGCAACGCTGTCACAGTGTGCATCATGAACAATGCACATTATATTAACTATGCAGTCTAATTCAACTGCGCTGGCTAAACACCGACACTTTCTAAATGAAAGCACCGGCCCGCACCTAGCCCCAGCACTCCTCCTGCCTCCCAGCACTAGTATCAATGTGCAACACCATGAACCTAGCAATACTATATAAGCAATCAAGTCAGAGGGTCAAAAATCCAGACTAAATGGTGTTCTGCATGCACAGTATTTAATGGTGTGAGGTTAAAGACTTTTGAACAATAGTCTTGGTCACATCTAACTAAGGTTGAATTTGCTTAGTGAGGAAACGCTTCTCAATTCAGCCTTCCTTGGAAATGACAGTTACCAGTACAAAGCTCTGCAGTTTCGGGGGCATCAGGGTGTTGGGAATCCTTAGTATTTAAGGGTGCACAATAGCATTAGAACCAAATCTCGTTTATTGTCACGTCACATTTACACATGTGTGAAGGTGAGTGAAGACACACAATACAAAATACACAAATATACACCATAGTAAACACCAGAATAGCTGTTTATCCAAATATACAGTTTTTTTATTACAGTAATATAAGTTATGAATCGAAGCTGTGATTGTGTGTGTGTGTGTGTGTGTGT
>CM067497.1:5313157-5324795 GCA_034552555.1 Semaprochilodus insignis
GGGGGGGGGGGTCATTGGGGGCGGGGCTGGAGCCAATTGGGCTGAAGGAAGGAAACACCCTGGACAGGCTGCCAGAAATACATGTTCACTCACACACACTCAAACCTAGGGGGCAGTTTAGCATCTCCAGGTTGCCTGACTGCATGTCTCTGGACTGTGGGAGCAAACTGGAGCACCCAGAGGAAACCCACACAGACACCAGCAGAACATGTAAACTGCACTCTGGATGTCCCAGCCGGGAATCGACCCCATGCCCTTCTTGCTGCAAGGCTACAGTGTTGCCCACTGCTGGTGTTTATGTGAAAGCTGAAACTGGATGTGTTCTACGGCATGTGGGGGTCTTGGCCATCGAGGAGATTTTGCTGCCTTTTTTGATTCTCCCTCTTTTTCCATCAGCACAACCTATTCATGAGCTTCCACCCCCAGGCGATGAGCACCTCCTAAATACAAATGGATGGAATGTGTGAATTTTGTCATTCAGCTGTGGAATAATGGTTTGAATGACGTTTTGTCATTTTAATATAGAGCATCATGATTTTTAAATACTCCTCATTACCGCAATCCCGGCCAACCGTACTTCACCACGTGCATGTGATGAAGCGAGTTGGGCTTCTCTTTTTCTTTTCCAGGCGGCGATGGCAACACATATTCTGCAAAGATGTGGTCAGCGTAACTGCAACAGCGGTGGTGGGTGGGCGGGCGGGTGTAAAAATAGGATTATTTACGGATAGTAGAAGATAGAGTGCCGTTCACGTCAACCTTGCGGGCTTTATATGAATCAGCTGTACGCAGAACTGGCCTTGTGGGCCATCAGAAGCCGTGAGAAGTGTTCAGCGTCGTAGGCTCGTGCTGTGGTGTTAGGAGGCATACTCGGTTAACTTGCTGTGGGGCTATTTGTGGAAACGCTCCTCCACAGATATGCGCGGTGATGTCAATGCTACGAGGGGCCTAATTTGGTCTGTGTGTTTGCTGCACACCTGTTCCTAGAACGAGTCTGTTTTACAAGGCCCGGGCTATTACTCGCAAATGGTTTTGAACTTGCTTGATGATAGAAGTGGAAATGAGGCCAGAGCGACAAATTGCATTCATGGTATATGTGAATTGTTCTGAAGCTGTGCGTCATCACGGAGTGCTTATAAGGACCTGTGGCTTTGATGTTGCCTGTTATTTTCTAGGGAGGAATGGCAGATTATGAATGTGTGATGCAAAGAAAATATCATCAGCCTCTAATGTCTGTTAAGAATGATGTTAGAGCTGGTACAGTGGAGTCTCGATGCTGTAGGCCCCGGTTGTATTGAATGCGGTGGGTCCCCAAGGTTGCGGTGGGGTAAATGAAAAATAAATATGCTCCATGTTCTTGAGCCCAAATCTTTCATTATGAAGCAGTTGAGGTGCCGGCAGTCTTTTATTTAGTAAATAGAGTGTACAGTCTGCACTCTCGCTGTGCTGATAAGGAGACTGTAGCGTGCTCTCTCTCTACCAACCCCTCCCACTGCGTGCGTCAATGGAGCTACTGATGTGGTTGGCTGTCGCTAGGCGGCTGCGGGGGCTTTGGGGGGGGTGGGTTTTGGGGGTGTGTGTGTGTGTGTGTGTGTGTGTGTGTGTCTGTCTATGTATTTAGCTTTCTGTGGGTACCAAGTGTCCCCAGAATGGTAGTAAAAGGTGCAGGAACGTTTGGCAGAAGAGAACTGCATTTTTAATGGTTGTCTATTATTTTTTTGGCCTAAAAGAGCAGAACAGTTAGAAATAGCAAGAGACATCAAGAACCAGATGGTAAAAACTTTCAGGTAATAAGTCTAGATGTAAAGGGGTCTTCTTTTATTTATTTATCTTATCTTTTATATGTCTTCTTTTATTTATGTAGCAGTTTTGACCTCTGGATTTGATTTTTGGGTGTGTTTTTGACTTTGTGTTTTGACTTTGTGAAACCTTTTTATTTTATGTTAGATAAAATTTATTTTATTATTTTATTTTGTTTCCATTCTATTTTGTCTTTTTTTTACATTCTGTTTTAGATTTATGTTGTTTTGTTTTATTTTTTTTGTTATTTTTTTTTTTTTAATTGATTTAGGTATTTCTGGTGATTTCAGAGAAGATGATCGAGTTGAATGAAAAAGGGAGCGTTAAGGCGGAGCAGTTTGCAGACCTGAATTTCAGAAAGATACAGAGAAAATGAGAAGCTGGAGGACCACAAAAACTGTACTTCGGGTTTTGAGGAAAATCAAGCTCCTCTGCTCTTATTTCCAATCTGGGGGGAAAAAAATCCTTCCCTCTGTCCGTCCTTCCGCGGAGAGGAGACGGGTCTGTTAAGAACAAAAAGAAAATGGACTGAAAAAAAGAAAATGTAGGAAACTGCTGGTGTTCTTTGAACAATGGACTGGCCACCCCAGAGTCCAGACCTAAACCATCATTGAATGATGAATGAAAAGCATCCCTGCCGAGTTCTTTGAAAAACTGAAAGCAAGTCTCCTGAAAGGACTAGCAGCTGTAATGCATGAACGATGTTATGTTTAACTGATGTGGCTTTTGTGCATTTTCTCCTTTTTTCTTCTTTTGACTGGAAAGTAAATAAACGAAGGATGGTCTCTGACCTTTGCACAGTACTGTACGTCACATGGGATTCATTATTGTCAGTTCTGCCTCTCCATTTTACAATTCCTGGGTGTTTTGGTAACTTTGAGAGGCACTCTCTGCCCGATCGCTGGTTACTTTCTCACCCTGGATGTAGGCATATTACTATATTTTATGAGTCAGAGGAAATCCCCTCAAAGAGTTTTGTAAGAGTGTGTGTGTGTGTGTGTGTGTGTGTGTGTGTGTGTGTTTGTGAAAAGCGAAGGAGAGGCGGAAAGGACAGGAGGCGTTCGGGGCTATCATGGGCAGCTGGTTTGTGTATGTCTGTGTCCGTCCGTGGCGCCTATCCCATGATTGTGTGGTCAGGTGACGGCAGCACGGCTAAGACAGCTGCACTAAGCTCAGCGCGCACACTGTCTGGGCCTTGAGCTCAGCTTTAGCTGCCCAGAGTCGCTCTCTCTCACTCTCATACACGCACACACGGACACAGACGGTAACACGCACACTCAAACTGACCGAGACTATGATCCGCCGTGTCCGTAAGGTCCAATGGGAATAGCTGTAATCTGGTCTGTAATTGCCATTCTTGTCAGATGGATTTTCTCCAAGGTAGGTTTCAGTAGGTAACTGAACGTTCCTGCCTTAACAACAGCTTGCATCTCTGAGGCTGAAGTAGTTTTATAGGAGCAAAGGAATAAAATGTCCTGAACTTGAAAGCATGACGATTTTATTCCAAGTGATTTGGGACCGTTTGTATTGGGCCGTTTGTCGTGAAATAAAGGTCAGCTGGCGTTACATGGTATTAACACAGAAAAGCGCACGTTCTGATGTTTTGAAGCTGCAGTGCTGTGGAGCCACTGTAGCTTTTAATGTGGCTTCAGCAAGCTGCTCAGCTATACTTGTACCGTACCAGTGCTGCATATTCGTATATGGTTAGCTCATTGTTGATGACAGCATGCAGGGTGCTTTATTGGTCTGAGTACCTGAAACTAAGTGGGACAAAGTGTTCAGAGAGGCTCCCCCCCTGCCCCCCAACCCCAAGTCTAATACTGACTTATTTGTGTTTGCCCCAGCTTCGGCCATAGCAGTCACCATGGAATAGCAAGTGCAGTTATGTTTATGGAGGGGCACGGTCACTTAACGCTTCTTATTGTCATGTGCAAAGAAGTAAGGTTACTGTATTTTGGCAATTGTGTTGCATTCAACCCTTTGTTAATGATGAAATTGGTCATAGATGCTGAGGAATTGGCACAGGTGGGCGACATGGCACAAATCTGTCATGATGCTGGATATGCGGTATATGCAGTGTAGGAAATTAGAAATACAGAAATGTATACTGACATCAGGTGACCGTTTATCACCCTAATGTTAAATCGAATCGTTATTGCCCACCCCTACCTGGTGCACAGTGGCGTCTGGTGTCTATACTGTACACTGTATACTGTTAAATGGATCCCCATCCCAACATGTGCACATCTGTTTAGAATCACTGTATGAGAATCACCAGAGGTGCATGCTTTGATGTGTTCACTGCATTGCTACACTGCTGTCATAAATTAGCTAGTTGCTAATTGTACTGTCGGTGTGTGAAATACCCCCGGTGTTCAGGGGGTCCCATGTCGGCTGGCTATTCCAGCTTTGGCTGGCTGCTAACTCGTTTGCCATAGAGGTACTGATGTTGGATGCAGTGACCACAAAGTGTTCAGTGGAAATGCTCATATGTAGTTTGGACACGCGCTCTCACTCTTCCACACATTAACCGAGATCCTGCACATCGCTCTCTTTTGTGTTTGGTTGGAGAAATTAGTAACTTTCTACCAGTCTCTTGAGAAATTGGCTATCCTGGCTGTAGTTACAGTTGCTAGACTGTGAAGGACCAACTGGGTGAACCAGCTTGCTGCACCACCACCCTGAGGCAGATCAATGCTGCAACTCTAGTTAGTAAGAATACCAAACCCAGAAGCTTGCTGATTGTGCCTGAAGCAGTTAGACCATGACTTCTACTTACTAGTGGATCACTGTAGGTGTCTAGCAGCAGTTGATGTTCCTGGTTTTTACTGTGATAAACTGCTGCCTGTGGTCACAGTGAGTTTCATACAGACTTTCGACTCTGTTTCTCACCGTCCCGTGTAGAATAACCTACCAGTTATCAGTTATTCTATACAGTATTGCCCGACCCGAGGAGGTGGGGTTCCCCTTCTTGGTTTTCCTTGCCACTGTTGCTCATTGGGGGCTTGGACCCAGGTTCTCTGGAAAGCTGTGACAACATCTGTTGTAAAAGGCGCTATATAAATTGAAATTGTATTTGAACCTTTATTTTCCATCAACAGATGGCATAACATCATATCGTGTTAAGTTTATTTTCAGGCACCCTCCAGAATTAGAATTTTTGAGACCAAGAGGTTAAATGAGAGGTCTCGGACCAGGACCCCCTGTATTTCCCACCAAGCTTTCAGAAGCTGATTTCAGAATGCATCTGGAGGAGTCAGCTGCGCCTTCCCTAAGTAAAATTTCAACATGGAGACACGATTAACCGATTAAGCGTTTTTATTTTGACACTGCAANCTCGGACCAGGACCCCCTGTATTTCCCACCAAGCTTTCAGAAGCTCATTTCAGAATGCATCTGGAGGAGTCAGCTGCACCTTCCCTAAGTAAAATTTCAACATGGAGACACGATTAACCGATTAAGCGTTTTTATTTTGACACTGCAATTTGATAAAGAGCGATTTTCAGATTTTTGCAGGGCTCTCAGTTAGAATATTAATTATTATTAGAAGGTTGTTTTAAGCTGGCCGATCTTTCCTAAAAACAGAGTTTGTGAACTGGCAGTTTGACATGCTTCATTCAACATTCAAGCCTCAAGCCTGAAGAAACAAATGTGCCCTTCTTGCCCATTAAATTGCATTTAAACCGCAATACTGGTCAGAAAAACCGCAGTTCCGTGTTGTCCCCGGGTCGTTCAGCCCTCGCCCGAGCTGTTAAAAAGTGAGCCAGTAAAGAGTTTTATTTTATGTAATTAACTATGGGCCGGCTCCAGTATAGCAGATATGAAGGTCTTGTGTTTGAACAGCCTCGCTGTGGGCCTTGACTGAACTTCTCATGATAGTGTGTCTTTGGATTGGCTGCTGGCTCTGGCGTGTTGTTGGAAACCCTCTTTGCGTAACTCTGCCTCTTCACAACAGCCTCCAACGTGCTTCACATCCAAATGTCGTGTAGCAATTGGCATGTGGGTCTGCAAAGTCGCGTTGGGTTAAGCTGTTCAAACAGAGCCCTCAAAGCAGTCCTGAAATTCCCCATGTACTTTATAAAAGGTTGTAGTCATGCTTCCCTTTTGTAGCAGTTGTGTGTCTCGGTCATTCTGAGTCACGTTAGCTTCTTTCCTCAGTTTGTTTGTGTGTGCATTTATTTGTTTCCTATTAGTTTAGGGTTATTATTTCTGTGGTTAGCTCATGCATTGTTTTTGCAGTCTAGGAAACGTCACGTGTTGGTTCTGGGCTGTTCTGTGTAGCGTGTGCTGGGCGATGATGGTAAAATATTATAAATGTATTGCAATGTTTTAGATGACCTATAATATGCATTGATGTAGTTAAAGAGGTGATGTTTCCTGACTACTGGTACATTATAATAGAAGAATATTTTGTTGTTTTCATCTCTTAAGATTGTACCACACACAATGTTATATATTGTTGTTATTGTTATTATTATTATTATTATTATTATTATTGTACACATTGCAAAAGTTTCAATCTGGAATTTGGTGTATTTCTGGACAGAAAACTAGCTAATTATTCAGTATAGAAAATGGTCTGAAGTGCTCAGCCAAGTACATACGTTGTATTATTTTATTGTATATTTATTTTATATTATATTTTGTTGTCTCACAAGAGCCTATGTAACCAGAGGGATAGATAGATAGATGGATACTTTATTGATACCGAAGGAAATTTACCAGCCTGTAGCGGTTAGACAAAACAGCACAGTGATACAATAAAAGTAAAGTACCGGCTCAGCAAAAAATTATTAACTATTAACTATAAATAATACCTTATACCTTCTGCTATAGATAAATATATCTCACTTATTACGACCAGTGGGTAGATTAGATATCACTCGGTATTATGTGATCTTGTTGCGCACACACGGTAAGTTTGTTATCTGTAGGGTTTTTTTGTTTCCCGCCCATCCGAAGCTCCAACCCAACCCTCTGAAAGTCACAGGTGCGTCCTCATCAGTGGGTGTCCAGGCCCTGCTGAGAGCGCTTGTGCTTTTGCGCTAACGTGGGGCTCGCTCTGGTCTACTCCTGCCATCCTCGTGCGCCCGTACCCATGCCAGCCTGGAGCAGAGGCCATATGGGCCGTGCTCTTCTTGACGCCCCCCTGCTAGAAATTACTCACCCACCCAACACCAAGGGATGTGTGTAAACACTGCGCTTGTTGATGGCGAAATAACGCCATGTGGATCGCGGCTGACTCAACGCACGCTTCGCTCGTCAGTTGAAGTCTGGCGGTTGCAGGCACTGATGTCAGATGTCACATGAGGTTATTGCAGGGTGCTGGGCCTGTGTTGGCAGGGAGGGGACGCACCTCGCTGTTTATCTTTGGCAAGCAATTTTTTTGGGTTTATCTCTTCCACTGGTAATTAACCAGAGTCACAAACAGAGCAGGGGCCTCTCGGACTGGAAACGACGTTAGAGCCTCTGACCTACTTCTGGTCCTGCGTAATTTATTTGCTTATTTATTTATGTATTTTTCTTGTGTATGTTAAGGGTTAGGACAACAATATGACTTTACTGTACTTGGAAACAGCAAAACCATAAAGTTCCCCCTATGAATCTGTGAAAAACAGGACCTTTTTGTTTTTTTTACTTTTTTTCTTGAGAGAATAAACTATTAAACAAAGAACGATCAAGCAGTTGGTAAAAAGACATTAAAATACATTCATAAAATATGGACTACTTATTACTATGCAATTTATGTAGGTGGGGGTAGTAGTTGTCATTGCTGTCGTTGTTGCTGTCGTCGTCATCGTTGTCGTTGTTGCTTTTGCTGTCGTTGCTGTTGTTACAGTCTCTATAATTGGTCTAAATCTGTCATTTCTGTGAAGCGGGCGTATGTTCAGTGTTGTAGAAATATACCCAATAAAGTGATGTGTAATTTATCATCGATATGTCACCATAAAGCACGCTCCTAGATATGTGATGACATGATTATGATTATTTCTGCAGTAAAATTTAAGGGTGGGGTGTGTTATCAGGAATAACATGACTGTGATTCGATTGCAGGCAGAAAGCGAGTACTGTAGATCGTCACAGCTGTGATGTTGTTCTCAATAGCACACGAGCGCTTTAATACAGCGGTACTGCAAAATAAAGAAAACATAAAGGCCAATCCACCCCAGATACTGCATCAGACCAGCTTTAATGTTGGCACCTTTCTACCTAAACAGTAGTAGCCTTTCTGCGTTTAGGGGTGAAAGAAAATCCGGATCCACTTGAGTGCGGGCGTGTTGTTTTGTCGTACTGTATGGATTATCAAACATGGCATTGACTTTTAATGAATGGTTTAGAAGACTGGTGGCAGACGGTGCTTTATTTTGAGTTGTCTTTAAACCCCCAGTGTTGTAATCTATCTTCAGCCATTAGACTCTTCCACTGCAGTGTAAAGAAGTAGATTAAGGGTGCAACGCTAATGTTAGCACTAGCAGACCTCTGCATACGGTGATTTAGAAAAATCATTATACACTCATCATCAAAAAAGTGACTGCACCCAGAAGGAATCAGCCGACAGGAATGAAACTTGGTGGGCAGGTTTGGCATTGTGAGATGTGTGAATGATTCAAGTTTTGCGCTCTGCTCCACATGTGATGTAAGCAAGGATGGGCCTTATCACTGTACCTGACTGACTATATAAGGTCGTCCTGTTGCGCGAGCTTTCCATTCTGATTCGTGCTGTTGTGTTGATTGCATCCTTTTGCAAGCGAAGTATACCTCATGGAAGAGTTTGAAAGCAATTCCAGGAAGAGTTGGAGACGGGTTGCCACGTAGGGCTCCGGGAAGTCTGCCGTATTGACATCTGGCATGCTGCGTTAACAAACATGGCGGCCTGACACCATACTGAGAAACACTGCTTCTGTATGTGTAGCTCAGTAAATATTGCCCATATCAGTCTAAATGTATCATCATTTATTGTTCCTGGTAAGCTTCATCTTCCTTCCCAATAGCATCACAATCCCACACTTCCTTCTGGGTGCAGCTACTCTTTTGGTGATGAGTGTATATCATCTTGCCTCCAGTATCACAGTGTATGGCAGTATATTGAACTACTGTGTCATGATGTGTATCGTAGCGCCAGGGTCTTGTAAATAGCCAGCCCTAATTGCGTTACGGATAGAGCCGTAAACCCATAAACCTGTTGCGCTGTCACAGCTGCCGACTGCAAACGTAGGTGCTGAAAATTTGTAACAGTTAGTGGTTACTTAGCAATCAGCAAAATAATACAGTTATTGTGGAAAAACAGGCGTGTGTGTGTGTGTGTGTGTGTGTGTGTGTGTGTGTGTGTGTGTGTGTGTGTGTGTGTTCCAACATATTAGCAAATCTCAGAGAAGCAAAATGTCATGGTGGATGTTGTGTGTTAAGTCAAGATCTTCCAGTGTTACATTTTTGCCTTGCCGTCCGTCCCATGTGTGCTATAAAAGGATGCAGTTTAAGATTGTTTGTATATTGTTCTGCAGTATATTTTTTCATATTTTAAGACGTTATATTTTCAGGATTTTTTGTTTTTTACTTCCCCCGGCAGAAAAAAAGATTCACTGCTTCAAAGTGTTTTGTAATTTTATTCGAGAGGCCTGGAGCGCGAGGAGGATTGATAATGGCCAAAAATCAAGTATGCAAATTGGTTCAGTCCATTGACGTCAAACGCTGAATTGTATGCCATCTGGGGACACCGCGGCCAGCCATCTACGCGCTGTACTGAGGAGTGTGTGTGAGCGCGAGCGAGAGTGTGACTGTGTGTGTGATTTGTAGATGGAGAGGTAAGCCAGCACAAGACAAGCCCAGTCTTGAGCTCGGAGTGATTCAGAGCTCCATCCTCATTTCCTTCCCTCCGTGACCGTGCAAAGGCGTTTTGTACGAGTTTAGAGGGTTATTTCCCCTTCGTTTCTCCACTCTTCACAGATTTCAGATCGCAAGAACGCCTCGCTTTTGTTCATTTGACAGATGCAACCTGTAAACAGTTAAAAGGAAACGCAGTACGAATGTAATCTGAAAGGATCTAAAATCCCACATTACTAAAGCAGTACTAAAGCAGGGGCCAGCAACATGCAGCTCTCTTATTGCCACGGTCACCGAAAAATTAGATTTGTAAGGTACCAATAAATTAATTCTCCTTTGGAGTGAAATAAGCATAACAATAAATGGTCTTGAACACTGGAGTTAATGTATACTGCTGTTTAACAGCCTCGCCTCTCACATGGCAGAAATAATATTGTAAGTTCACCAGACAAAAAAACGAAACCTTGCGTGTTTAATGTGGTAGTAACTTCAGGCTCCTGCAGATGGCGCTGCACGAGGATATAAATACCTGCGGGGTGTGAGTGACGGGATCCATAGATTGAGAAGAGGTGGTACAGTGCAGTTAATGTCTCGTTCCATGTGTGGAAAATGGCTCCAGAGCAGATGTTGATGATTGGTACACCCAAATGCAGTCACTCCTTTTAGCCAAAGACCATAGTGTGAAGGAAGTAGCTGAATCTGCAGGTGTATGGAAGCGTACGGTCATACGGGGGCTACCAGCAGTGGCTAAAATCCCAGTCTACAGGAAACTCTCCTCGGAATTGTGCCAGGGAAGGCATCCACCAAATTTGGTCCAACTGCTCAGTTCTTTGATGCAAGAGTGTCTGAACATTGATGTGGCCCACATCCAGAAACCTGTCCAGTCCATTCCAAATCCAATCACAGCTGTTACTAATGCTTGTGGAGGCATTATATTAGGTACGCTTCAGTCACAGGTGACAATTTTTTTTTTTTTGTCATATTATATTATATTATTATATCATGACATTAGCACATACTGACACATTTAGTAAAGTGGACATAATCTTGTGGCTGTCAAGGTGGTGTGGCTTTGATTGAACATCCTCAAATAGCTGTTTTTAACCTATGTGTTGCTGACCCCTGTACTAAAACCATCTGCAGCACATCAATGCATTAAATGGAAACCGGCTGTTTTCTTTGTATCAGTAGTGTATTTGCATCCTTTTTATTTGTTCAGTTTTTCATTTTTCAAAATGAATCATACCCCATATCCTGCAAGGTTTAATAAACTGTCTGGAGTTAAATGTGAACACTACTGGCCTGTTAAGGAGGTTTTAGCTGAAGTTCCTTTTCAGCCGTTTGTTTTTCGAGTTTTCCGTTCCACCTTAAATGGTGCTGCAGTTACCTTCTTTCAGGTCTGTAGCGTTTAAGGTGGAACGGGACCTTGCATTAAGAAGCTGGCGAATAGGAAACCAACTTCAACCTTGTTTAAAGAAGGACATCAGCCAACAGTTTGGTTCTGTGGAAAGGGCCTGGAGCGGTAGATTTCTCCATAATCGAATGGTGTTATACATGTACCTGCAGCAGTTTCTTTATGTTCCTGTGTGTGTGTGTGTGTGTGTGTGTGTGTGTGTGTGTGTGTGTGTGTGTGTGCCCTGACAGTGTCGTACGGAAGGTTGAGTGTATTGGTACTTGTGGTGTTACTCTTTGAGGAAAAGCTTGTTTTATTAAAGAGACACGAGATGCTCTCAGCTGTCAGCTTGGGTCAGATTCCATATTGATACCGCTGCGTCACTGATGTGGTCAGAGTTATCGTTGCTTGTGCTGACACTTGAGTGTGTCCGATGCGGTGTGTCTAAATATTCATGAAGCTGATGGATGAGTCTGTCTGGAATCAGTATAAAGGCTTGTGTGTGCATTTAAGAGGGAACAAGACCATAGAATAGTAAGAGAGTATATCGGCACAGTCACTCATCCTCTCTCTCTCTGTCTCTCTCTCTCTCTCTCTCTCTCTCTCTCTCTCTCTCTCTCTCTC
>CM067497.1:5325173-5335881 GCA_034552555.1 Semaprochilodus insignis
TCTCTCTCTCTCTCTCTCTCTCTCTCTCTCTCTCTTTGTCTGTCTGTCTGTCTTTATGATTTCGTAACTCAGCCCTTTCGTAACACTCTCCGGGCGTCTTTTTGCCGCGCTGTTCTTAAAATGACGAGCTCTTGAGACGGTGCTAGCTGTGTGTTCGCTGCACGACGGGACTGTTCAGAAATTTTCTCTCTCTCTCGTGCTCTCTCTCTCTCCCAGGCGCGCACTGGGCCTGTCGCGTGCTCTGAACGCTTCATCAGCAGAGGTGTGAGTTGCTGTTCTCGCGTTAATCACTGAATGGCTCAGTGTAGTAGAGCAGGAAAATAGGGAGCAGATTAAATGGGAGAGATGAGGCATGTTTAATTCCGCGGTCAGCGTGCTCCTGTCGGGTTAAAGGTGCTGCGTGTGTTTGTTTGTTTGTTTGTTTTCATACATTTTTCAGGACAGAATGTTCAGATATTGTATGAAGAGCACAGAAGAATGGGGGTATCCTGCAGGACTGCAGTGGCGTGTGTGTGTGTGTGTGTGTGTGTGTGTGTGTGTGTGTGTGTGTGTACACATGATGAAGGCTGAATCAGTGGCTGGGTGACTAGCCAACCCTTGACTGTTAAACAAACAGCCAATCTATGGGAGTATAATCATGTGAGAAAGAGACACATGCTATCCCCTCAGTGAACGGCACCTTAGAGATACTTCAGAAAAACATCAGCCTGTCTTTGTTTACATCCCCTGTCGGTCATTGACTCAGCACCTGTGTATAGGAGGATTGATCTGTGGTCATTTGTTGTCCACTTTTTACTAACGCTATTGTTTTTAGGTCATATATACGTGTGTGTGTGTGTGTGTGTGTGTGTGTGTGTGTGTGTGTGTGTGTGTGTGTGTGTGTGTGCGCTTTTGTGTCCTAGTCTCACGTTTAGTTAGTCATTTGATTATTCATTTAGTGTTTGACGAATATTGATGCAGACAGTCAAAATCCAATACTGATGACGAGTGCTTTTAATGGCGTTTGTCATAGTATGGTACTCGGTCATAGCCCAGTGAAACTACTCTTGGTATCAGTAAGAAGGTCAGAATGACCCCTATGTAACATAAAGGCTCAGTTTAGTAGTTTCATTTAATCATGCAACGTAATCCCTGCCCGGAAACTGATTTGAAATCCAATCCTAGTCCTAGAACAGAACTGTAGTCCAAGACTAGGCATAATCCAGTGAAAGAAAAAAGCTGGAACTGATACTCAGGACATTCTTGGCTGAAGACCAAAGACCTTTTTTTAAAAAAAAAAAAATAATTGCCATTTCATCTTTGCCTTGGTATTAACACACTAATGCAGACGATGCCCTAAAGATGATGATGGCCTCAGGACTTTTATAATACAAAAAAAGTTTCAATATTGTGAAAATATTATACCTCATGCTTTTCCAAATGCACCTAAAGCTGAACTCCGGCATGACTCTGCTATAGTGATGGACAACTCCCCTTTTTATTATGTGCAGCAAAAGTGGACGTAGCCTTCGAACTCCTGAGAGTCCTCCAGCAGGGGGCGTGCAAGCCACCTTAGTCTTCGTCTTTTAGAGAAAAACGGCCATGAGGCGCTACTGCATCTAATGAACACGTGTTTGCAGTAGCAGCTTTCAAAATGAGAAGTGAACTAGTGTAGTAACTCGGTGTTGTTTGGTAATAATGTTATTTATGTGATTCTCTTTAAATCAAGTCATTCTAAAAAGCGTATAGGCTTTACCACATGTTCACACTCGCCCCGGGTTTGTATCTTGTGGGTGTGTTTGAGGCAGCTCACGTTGTCGCATCTACAAGGTCCAGAAAAGCCTAGTTAGTTTTTAAAGCTGCTATTATTATTATTATTATTATTATTATTATTAACAAACAAATTTTGGATGGAAACCTAGCTGCTTGCATTCGTTGCTAGCTTTATTGGTAAGTTAGCATGCTGGCTAACCTAGCTAGCTATCAAGTGACTTAACTCCCCAGAGACACCAACAATATATGCAGCTTTCTTCAAATGTATATGTGCAAAGATGCATCATATGAACTGGGATTAGAAGAAACAGCGGTTATGAGCTTCTCTTCCATGTTCACCACCACACTGCTAAGAGCTGGAACAATGCTGGTAGGAACAATGAGCTCAGAATACAGAAGCTGGGGATCTCGGACTCCCCGTGTCTGCAGTGGGGCCGAAGAAGTTGTTGGAGCTAATTGTTTACAATGTTGCTTCACCGGGTCATAATCAAATTGCATAAAGTTGAGAAAATCTAAATTCGATTTGTCTCTCTGTTGCTGTGTTGCTTGCCGCTGGTCACTAAGTCGCAGCTAAAAATCATGTTCTCCCAGGAAACAACTGGACACCTGTCGCTCTGTCACCTGCTAGTGTGACCACAGGGTTATACTGTATAATACACAACAGCAGTGGGTTATGGTGGCGTGTTCACTGTTGATCTGCTGTTGCTCAGACTGTTTGAACGTGCCTGAAATGAACTGTATTTAAATAAGTATTTCTCTGTTCCAGATTATTTGTTAAGTGTTATGTTTCTACATGCCAGTGACCTTTTTAATCTTTTGCTTTTTTTGGTGGTTAAAAAAGAAAAAGGGGGGGGGGAAAAGCCGTTTTTTTTTTTTTTTTTTTGGTGGAAGACATTTCAGTGCATCCCTATGAGTGTTCAGTCTTCAACTGATTTGTCATTAAATGTGTTGTCATTAAATGTGTTATCTGTTTTGAAGTTTGATCTCAACGCTAATCCATTCCTCCTCTTACTCCACAGAGACGCGGCGCGATCTCCTACGACAGTTCTGATCAAACTGCTCTTTACATTCGTATGCTAGGTAAGCATCATTTCCATTGAAACACATGCACGCAGACACACACACACACACCGACACTGCCACCCTAAACAAGCCACTGTACGTAATGGCTCGTATACTGGAGCATGCCATTTTAAACTGAATTACTTGAACAGTGCACATTGTTGAAGAAGCCACACCGGTCTTTGATAATCTCGTTAGTTCGCTAGTTTAGGTCCTGTCCCCACCTAGATGTACTTCGCCTTTGCCTGAAATTTCGTGTGATCTGATTAGCATGGATTTGATTAACATAGATAACCCCCACTGCAACCAGGAACCTCTCCAGACTTTAAGTGGTCCTTTGACCTCTTAGAATGGAGCAACGGTGATGGATCCAAATCTGTGGTGTGTCGAACAGGAATATACATGTAGACCTGCTGTGTGTCTCCATTAGACACCATATTGTTCAGGTTACACATTGCCACAGCTACACTAAGCCCCACAGAATACAGTGCGCTGATTTTCCGGCCAATGATTAATCCCAGCCTTTGTTACTGGGGATTCTCCAGCATTAGGCTTAGTATGCCCTGAACGCTATACTGTTTCATATCTAAATTGAACCCCTCAGTTCGGATGATGAAGATGAAGTGATTTGCGTTACTGGGATCCTCGTTTGTGTTGAATTTGTGTAATTGAACTGTAATTGGCAGCTGCACACACACATTACTGTTGAGGATCATGTAAATGTGTAATTATTTTTTATTTATTTATTTATTTTATTTATCTATTCATTTATTTATTTTTCATGTTTGATAAATGGTACTCACCAAAGCATGCGGCTAAAGCCAGCGACCTAACCGTGACTGATATTTTGATTGTAATCGGTGAGGGAAAAAAAAGCTTTTCATAAGGGTGAACAAAAGAGCCATTTTTGTCTATGGGAAAAATGTGTGCTGTTTTCAGAAATCGTCCCCTATCGTCCTCAGTGGTGAACAGAAATGCCCCAAATCCTTGAATATCATCGGATCCTCTTAATTACTAGGTTATTTAAGATGTCTGAACATTAAGCTGTGTCCAAACCTTGCTAAATAAATGCTACAAGCAAGTTAACACTCATGTACATTCATGTGTAGGCTGCTACTCTCCGGTATTCAAGCTCTACCCTGAGCTACTCAGATGGTGGCTGTACCATATGGCTACATTTGCTGGTTTGCATATTTGGCTGAGGATGCCAGCCTTATTATAATCTCGGTTTAATGTCGTGAAGTTAGGGCTTCACCAAACACTTTGTAGCAGTGGTGAGTAATGTGGCACAAAATATACACCAAAATTCAAGAAATTATTACAATACATAAAATGTCAGTCTTTTTCTTGTAGAGCCACATTTACAAAAATATCAAAGAATTAAAAATATTAAAAAATTGACATTTTGAATAATGCACTGCGTTAAATCCATTTAAACAGGACTAATAACACTTTCTATGGTCAGTACTGACCATATCGAGAGTATGCTTAGAAAGGGATATAGTGTTGTATCTCAATAGCGAAAAATTATCATATTTGAAAACTTCATGGTTTCTCAGTAGCCTACACAACAACACATTTCTGTAGCTGCGCTAGCTGAGGTCAGTACTAGCTGAGGTCGGCACCTGCTGAGCCTTTTATAGGATGGTCCTGTAGCTTCTAGAATCCCTCAGTCCTCTGCTCTCTTCTCTGTAGCTCAGCTATGCCTGAGCTCAGCACAGGCTGCATGTCACCCTCACAGGTGCTTACCATGAAAATAAGAAACGGGTGATGATTAATAAACTTTATCGCCTAAAACTGATGGTGATGAACAAAACTATAATAGATTTATTTACACCTGTATTTACCCGTAACTATGGGTCGCACGACTCTCAGATTTTCTTTAAGTCAGGAATTATTTGGTGACCATCGTTGTTGCCTAATTGCTTATGACATCAAGAATAAAACCACAGGAGAAGGGAATGCTTTTCCACAGGCGACTTTAAAAATCCATGACGAAGGTCAGCAGAGCATGACATGCCCTTTCCAGCGAGCTCTGGATCACCCTACTAGCCTTGAGGGAACCGGAGATACGAACCCGGGATACGAACCTGGGATATGCACAAATTTGTGTTCAGCTGTATGCACGCCCTAGGTGACGCTAGCCCACGGCAGAGATGGAGAGCCAGAGAAAGTGAGAGTAACTGACTTGGAACCTTACAGGACAATAGGCGGTTATGCGCTCTCTCTCCCAGCCACACGTTGTGCTGTAGTCTTGTAGGAAAAACGGAGAGAAGAACGTTCAACATCCGATCTTTTGAAGCACTGTAGATCAGTGGCAAAGCGAGCCCTGCATCACATTGCTAGACTTTAGGGAAAGAGCGATAGGAACACCAAAATCACCAGGCTCCTCTCCTGTTGACTTCTGAGCTGTCAGTGGTGTTCATTTCATGATCGTGTGATCAGCAATTGGTCAACATCAAGCTCAGCACGTCATCACTGAGCAGTAAAGTCGACTAGTATGTGCATTTCCAGCTGCTGGTCCATTATTGCCTACTACTGGGCATGTTCAGAACTGCAGTAGTGAACATGCTCGAGGGGACGAGTATTCAAAGCCCGAGAAATGCTGTTTAGCCACCCTCAGCAAGAGTAGCAGAATTGCTGTTTTCACTACTTAGCAATTTCATAAATCAAATGACAGTGATAATTTGGGTACAAATGTGCATAGAACATAACGTTACGCAGCATGAAAAGATCTGTTCAGAAACGGCATTCATTTTTCCCATAGAGGGAAAACTGCTCAGGCCCAGGATGCATCACGATGCTGATGGCCACAAATTGACAACACTTCAAATATCTATGCTCAGGGAGGTGGTCCGAGCCGTGCCCTAGAGTTCAGGTCGCACTGCTAACGAAATGGCCCGCCATGGGCTGCTGGAGAACAAAGTTGCTGCTTTGGTTCCGTAATCGGGATGTGCCTCCTCGCCCTTTGCTTCTCCACCTCAGCAGCTTCCCTCCTACTGCATGTCCAAGGAGCTTCAGTCTGGTTTTTAATGTGTGGTACTTCCTGTTTGCATGCGTGACGTTGTGCTACTACACTTTTGTACATTCTGTCAAAACTTTGAATGCTGTTTTTTACACTCATGTCTGTCTTTGTTTGACTGATTTTTAATTTTTTTATAGTGTTTTTATGTAATTGTAATTCATAGTTTTGGTATTTTGATAGGGGCTTGTGTAATATTCAAACAGCTGTTTTCAAGTAAGTAAATGTACTGGTGGGAGGCTGTCCTTATTTGAATTTATTTATTTATTTATTTGTCTATTTATTTATGTATTCACTTATTTACTGCACATTTACACCAATCAGTAGTGACTGACATGTTGGAGGCTGCCATTACTCAGTAGAAGTCTATGCAGTTTTTATCCACCCCCTCCCCTTCTCCCCTCCCCAACACACAGTCTCATGAAAAGGCCTATTGAATGAGAATTAACAGATGTGACTTGAGAGCTTTGGCCAGCCTCATTGAAGTCCCTCTGATTTCCTCTCCATTCTGACCTGGACTGAGGCACAAGCTTGTCTTTCTTTCCCGTGTCCACCTCGCTCATGGCAGTCTGAATACTAATGCCTTCTCTTCCCGGCATGGAGCTGCATGCTCACTTCCCTCCGCCCCCGAGCCCCCCCTCCTCTCCACCCCTCCTCGTTTTTGGCTGTGTGTGCATGTGTTTCTGTGTGCCTTCTGTATCTTCATTGCCAGGCCCAGACCCTGCTCCTTGACTCAAAACAGTTGCTAGTTGTGTATGCTAACAAATCTCTTGAGGGCCTTTGTCTTGATGCCTTCTAGGAGATGTGAGAGTGAGGAGCCAGGTAGGCTTTGAACCTGAACGAAGAGGCTCGCACCCGTACCTGGGTGTTGATTTCCGGACCTTGCACTGTAAGTACCGACGTGAAGCACACTTTGGTCTTCTGCACTCTCCACACTCACGACGTCAAACAAAACTAGCATCGTGTTTCAAGCCAGCACAAACAATTTAGTTTTATAGCTATAGGACATGCACTAGTTATAATTTATGAGAAGTACACTAGTTATGAGGTATACGGAGTAGACTGGTTGTAAAATATTGTCAGTACAGTAGTTATAAGCTGTAAGAAGGACACTGGTTATAAGCTGTAGGACGTACAATAGTTCTAAGTTATAAGAAGTACACTAAGGAGTATACTAGTTATAAGCTATAGGACGTATACTAGTTATAAGCTATAGGATGTATACTAGTTATAAGCTATAGGACGTATACTAGTTATAAGCTATAGGACGTATACTAGTTATAAGCTATAGGAAGTGAACTAGTTATAAGCTACAAGTACACTTGTTATAGGCTATAAACAGTACACTAGATGTAAGATAAACAATGTAACGTGTTTATAAAATATTGGAAGTACACTAGTTATAAACTACAGGAAGTGCACTAGTTATAAGTTACAAGTACACTAGTTATAAGTTACAAGTACACTAGCTATAAGCTATAGAACATGAACTAGTTATAAGCTATAAGTACACTAGCTATAAGCTATAGAACATGAACTAGTTATAAGCTATAAGTACACTAGCTATAAGCTATAGAACATGAACTAGTTATAAGCTATAAGTACACTAGCTATAAGCTATAGAACATGAACTAGTTATAAGCTATAAGTACACTAGCTATAAGCTATAGAACATGAACTAGTTATAAGCTATAAGTACACTAGCTATAAGCTATAGAACATGAACTAGTTATAAGCTATAAGTACACTAGCTATAAGCTATAGAACATGAACTAGTTATAAGCTATAAGTACACTAGCTATAAGCTATAGAACATGAACTAGTTATAAGCTATAAGTACACTAGCTATAAGCTATAGAACATGAACTAGTTATAAGCTATAAGTACACTAGCTATAAGCTATAGAACATGAACTAGTTATAAGCTATAAGTACACTAGCTATAAGCTATAGAACATGAACTAGTTATAAGCTATAAGTACACTAGCTATAAGCTATAGAACATGAACTAGTTATAAGCTATAAGTACACTAGCTATAAGCTATAGAACATGAACTAGTTATAAGCTATAAGTACACTAGCTATAAGCTATAGAACATGAACTAGTTATAAGCTATAAGTACACTAGTTATAAGCTATAGAACATGAACTAGTTATAAGCTATAAGTACACTAGCTATAAGCTATAGAAAGTGAACTAGTTATAAGCTATGTGAACTAGTTATAAGCTATGTGAACTAGTTATAAGCTATAAGTGAACTAGTTATAAGCTACAAGAAGTACACTAGTATGCATAAGTTATGGCTTATAGACCTGCTATAGGTCTTTTGTTGTATACATTGATGAAGCATGGTGCATTTTGTCGTAGTTTTCGTTTTCAGATGTGAGTTTTTTTAGTCCTCATGTTGTTTTCTCTGTTAAAATAGGTTATGAATGAACGTGAGATTTTGTTAGCAAAATTTTGTCAGCAAAAGACAGATTTCTGCCTATTGGCTGAGAGTCCGGCACTCTTCATCGTACAATGTGGCCAAGAACAGGACGACCATTCGGCCTGCTGTTTTGGCTACTCTAGAGTTTAGGGGGAGGCAGTTCTGAATATCTAGCTTTTAAAAGCTCTTTTTTCGTCCCAGTGTGCAGGCAGTTGTTTATTATTGCAGAATTTGGTCTTGATTAGCTGGTATTTAATGCTACATAGACGTACAGATAGCCATTCAGAATGCAACAGCATTGTGTGCAGAACGTATGAGATGCTCCAATTTTGTGTGGGTGGAGGGTTTAAGACACACATTGTAGGGAAAACACCATTTGATCGGGGGTTATTAAGACTTTAGCATATGACTACATGTCCAAAATCCATCCTGTGACTCTTTGTTAGAGCCAGGCCTCAGGACGCTTTTAAGGATGCTGTTTTGCATACGATAACCTGCTGGACGCTGTTTTGATTGACCCACAAAGCTGAATGCACACACAGCCTCTGTAATGTAGCTGCTGGCTACTTTAAAGGCCTTTCTCTTCACTGATCTGGACCGTTCTGCCCTGGCCAGGCATTCAGCTCCAGCCAGGCGTGTCCCCAGCAGGCACACCGTGAGCAGGAGTTTTAACTGGAAGGAGTTTAGTGCCATGGAAGCGGAGGTTTAGAGAGGCTTGCTGCGTCAGCAGTCTGGCACCAGAGAACACATTTCTGTCTGCATGAGAATACACTGTTAATCAATCACCTTTCACATTCTCCCTAACCCACTAAGAACTTCAGCCTGCTGCAGGTTATTTTGCTATAACCGGTTTTCATCACTGGCTCCCTCTTTGTCAACCCGGAATGAGAGACAGCCGCGTGAGCTGGTCATAGATTTAACAAGGACTGAGTCGGTTAATTAAGCTAATGTCGGCTTGATAGAAGAGTATGAGTGCTTGTTTTCTTTGTGTAGTGCTTCTAAAAAGTCATGTCGTTTGTGCTTGTGCCATGGAGAATTCATGACTGTCCTCCCGTGTGTCCAGCCCATGCTGAGTCGGCAGGATCGATTCCAGCCAGGAGGATCCGCCGGCTTTTCAGTTTCCAGCGGCACCTGCTGTCCTCGCGCTTTCTCCGGGGAGCGCCACACCTCAACCCCCTCCATATCCTGGATGAGGACTACTGTGGCCAAGCCAAGGTTTGTTCAGAGCAGGCCTGTCATGATTCATATATTATGAGTTTTAAATAAAAATCATCAAAATAAATTTCGATTGTTTTCGGATTAACATCAGCATTGTTTTGTCAGTTTGCTTGGTTATACAAATTCACGTACAGTAAGAAACAGGCATTTATCAGCATTTTGCCATATTTTTGTAATATTTAAAAGACTGTGCAGCATTTGCTACACCGCTTTTTCACTATTCCCACAAATGTAAACGGTTAATGTCTAGACGGAAGAATTCTGAGTGCTTAAATGAAACCCCCTGTTCTAGAGAAACTTGAATGAGAGAATGATTCACAGCGTTGGTGATAGGAACCAGACGCCTGGCGCCCTTAATGACTTTAAAAGCTACATATCAGAAAGTTACTGGTTTTGAAATGGCCCAGATATTGTTTTATGGTAGTTTTCAGATAAGCTTTTGGCACTGGGCTTCTTTTTTATGTGTTGTGGAAGCAAGTAGGTAAATTAGTACCCAAAGAAAGCGGCGTTTTCAGTTAGCTCACTGGTCATGTTGGAAAGTGTGTGTGTGTGTGTGTGTGTGTGTGTGTGTGTGTACGCATGTGTCTCAAATTTAGGGATGCCCAAATAAGAAATAGAGATAAAATAGCAATAATTCATGAAAACAAACAAAAACTACATGAAAGAGCCAACTAAGACAGCAGAGAGCCAACTGAGCCAACCTAGACAATAAGGTAAACTAAAAATCCTAACAAATAAAATCAATCAACAAAATGGTCAAATGAAATAAACAGTAAAACAAATAAAATGGTAGAGTCACACCAGCTAGCGGACTTGTGAAGTTTCCTGTACTGCATTCCAGTTCACTGTGGCGTTGTAACTAAAGAGGAAATAATGATGTTTCATATTACATGTTTGGGGTTCAGTGTGGGTTCAGTTACCCTGCACAGTTTGAGCTTTAAAAGTTTTAAAAGTTTTGAAAAACACTAATAAAAAATCAGCCGTCAGCCAATTATAGCTGTAAAACAATCAGAATCAGCCAACAGCCACATTCGTCTGCCATAGAAAAGAATGTTTGGTGCATTACTAATGGAAAATAATACATAGATTATTTAATCCACAGTATAATCAGGTGGCTGCTTTAATCCAGTCCTTGAATCTTCCAGCGCTCACACACATTTTTTTTTTTTTGGTTGTGTTCTGTAGTGGTTTTTTTTTTTTTTTTTTTTTTTTGTTTTTTTTTGTTTT
>CM067497.1:5344750-5368078 GCA_034552555.1 Semaprochilodus insignis
TCTCTCTCGCTCTCGCTCTCTCTCTCTCTCCGTCCCCTTCCACTTTCCTTCGTTCTCTCTCTCTCTCTCTCTCTCTCTCTCTCTCTCTCTCTCTCTCTCTCTCTCTCTCTCTCCGTCTCCCTCTGTCTCTCACTTTCTCTATACAGAAGACTGCTAAAAATGATGCCTTAAAACTATGCACAAAGCTAAGTGACCAAACCAGCTTGTATTTTTCATTGAAGTGCATCACGTCTGTTTAATGCATTGTCCAGCCCTTTGCCTTTTGGTCATGGGAGAAAAAACAAAAACAAAAAGGTTTTCTCTTTCTTGTTTTTATGTATGGAGGATGAGTTGATTTGATTTTTAACATTGAACATTCCATGGTTTTTTGTTTTGCGTATTGTATATTGTTTTTTACTCTGTACAGATGGCGCAGTTGTGTTTTTGTGCTCCTCTGTCCGGTCTGGAAGAGAGCAGGTGCTTATTTTATTTTTTTTTTGGTCTTATTTTAGCTGATTTTTTGTATTTTCTGTTGTAAGTGCTGTAAGACTGTTGATTCAAAACTGTTTACAATTTGTTGTAACAGCCATTTTGGGGAGAAGACTTCAGTGTCAAGCCATTTTGTAAAGGCTTTTGTCGTACGGACTTTTTGATACGTGCTCGTTTCAGTTGCATTTTTGATGAATAAAAATTGACACGATGTTTCAAGCTCTATTGGACGACACGATTCAGTCACCTCACATGTTCTTTAAAGATGCTTTTGATTAAATGTTGCCCCCTGTGGTCCGTTAGTAGGGGTGGCACAGACTAGGCGAGTATTTGACTTACGAGTCATCGTAGGGAGTGGATGTTGGCCAGTAGCTGATCACGTGACTGACACTAACATGGACACCTCCGAGAAGACAACAGGAGAGGAGCCTGGAGACTTAACGGCCCCTTTCTCTGGTTTCCTGTGGAGCTGTGACATTTAGCTGTGTTCCAGTATTTCTCCACCACTCCACAGCTCTTCAGAGATCAGATACTGAACATGGTCATCTCCGGGTTTCTGAAGACTGCCCTAAAAAGTCATGTGTGGTTGGAGAAGGAGCATGACCCCCTATAACCCTCTTATGTTTGAAGTCGGGTGCTTTTTATTTTTGGCGAGTTGCGGTGCTTTAGGTTTCTTCGACCCTCTGGATCTTCATCATGGGTGAGCTTACTGCCAAAGCTGCCGATGTGCCAAAATGTGCCAAAGTTGAATACAAATTAGCAAGATTCTGGGGTCCCTGAAGACTAGCAATCTGATCTAAGGCTCATTAGCAAGCACACTCATCTGTGGGGTTTGTTGACGCCATCAGTAATTACTCAGCTTTCGTCACAGAAGTGTCGATAGTGACACAGACCTCACAGACCTAGACTACAGCCTGGTTAATGTAACTTGTTTCACGCCTGGTCATACCTACCCGTTAGTAAAAACACTCCAGATTCTTTTTCTTTGAGCTTGTGTCGGTATAAATCCAGTCTTGTGTGTAGAAGTTAGAGCATTAGTCACATTTCTCTGTTTTACAAGTCAGCGCTGTACAACTCTTGATCATGAAGGTAGTAGTGATCACTCTGGAACTGGCGTTTGATTGGTTGTTAGGTTGTCAATCAGTCACACGAGTGGTTGAGATTCTACTGGCAGATCCTCTTTAGCTATTGTGATTCTCATGTAGACTGACACCGTAGCGTCTCTCAGGAGTAGCTCTCAGTCTGCAGAGGGTGAAGTTTCTGGGCCACCGTTTCCCGGAACGTTTTGTGTTTCTAGTGGCGTAATACTTGCGACAAGTGGCAAAACTGTCTAGCCCAACGTGCAGCTAGAACGCAAGTCTGCTAAAAATGATGCCCTAAAGCTATGCACTAAGCTTATTATAGCACCATATAACACCATTTCCTAGTGCTAAATGATTAATAGTTAGTTCCCAAGAGTGTTCAAGATTGAGCTACTGTTCGTCCCCGGCACTACAGGTC
Organism: Semaprochilodus insignis; assembly: GCA_034552555.1. Lineage (NCBI taxonomy): Eukaryota > Metazoa > Chordata > Actinopteri > Characiformes > Prochilodontidae > Semaprochilodus > Semaprochilodus insignis. Next base: position 5,346,719 of record CM067497.1, read on the forward strand.
ATCGCCATGATCTTGCCATCTCATTCAAGAACTCCTTGATCACCCCGACTGAAGATGCAAGAAGCCTTGCATCTCAGCTCATATTGCGAACCTGACTCGGTCATGCAGATTTCTCCTGTACAACATCTGGAGGATTTGACCCTTCCTCTCTCAGAAGGCCACACAGTTGCTCGTCCAGTCTCTTGTCATCTCAATGCTTGACTACTGCAACTCTCTCCTGGCTGGTTTTCCTCTACGGCCCATCAGGCCCTTGCAATTGGTCCAGAATTTCTCCGTCCTGGCACACAGATGGTGGAATGAACTTTCACTGGCTGTCCGAACAGACTCTCTTTCAGTCTTCAAATGTAGATTGAAGACCCATCTCTTTGTATAGCACTTAAGTGAGTAAACACTAACAGATGTATATACTGAAATGCTTTATTTTGGCACTTCTCTCTAGGTATAAACGGTTGGGATTTGTAGTTGGTGCACTCATGCTGTATGTCACTCTGTACTCTTCTTTCTAGGTATCAGCACTGACCCTTGTTCGGGCATCATCTGAGCTCAAGACTAGTTTAAGACTCTAACCTTCTTGTACTAGCTAGAAAACATTCTCAGATGGAGCACTGAGCACGGTTGTAAGTTGCTCTGAATAAGAGTGTCTGATAAATGCCGTAAATGTAAATGAGAGACTGGCTGTGAACCTAGTTCTGTTTCTAAGGGAGGGGCGGGGTAACAGATAGTGACAGACACACTCCTTAGCCAATCACAGAGAGCTGGCAGAGGATCAGGTTTCTTGATGGATGACAGAGTAACATTTTGCCCCTCTAGGGGATTGGAGTTTGCCTATAATGATGTGCTGGCCCTGCTTGGACATTTATAGCATGTCTTAGCGTTCTTGTGCTTATGTGCACAAATTCATTCATTTACTTCCACCCCCCTCAGGAATTCTCCTACCTTTCTTGATTACCTGTTCTGGCATTGATCAGGATTTCCACTGTGGAAAAGTTAAAGGAGAGCGTGTAGTTTCTCCACCTCATTTCTAGAGCTGAGTCGTTACTGAAGATGACCGTCTGCCCGTCTTTGTTTGAGCGGTGTGTCACTGCCAGTTATTTTTCATATTATTCTGAACTGCCAACATTACATTGTTGGTGTTTGTCTGAGGATACTTGGTCAGTGTGCTTTGGCCAGCTGTAGGGCAGCATATCCATCAACTCCTAACACAGTGTGTGTTGCATCTAAAAGAGTAGGTTAATGCTCGCTGACATCAGCAAGACATGAGAGAACCAGCAGTGAGGCTTATTGGAACCCATTCCAATAAGTAGAGACAGAGAGTGGTTGGAAAATGGGATGTAGTTTTAATACAGTATAACATGCTTCTACCCAGTGTCCTTTATAGAGTGATATTTGGCCGGAAAATGTAGCTCACAAAGACATGCAAAAATATATAATATGTAATGTAGCAAAAATACACTCGTCTTCAAAAACAAATAGCTGCACTCAGAAGGAATCAACCAACAGGAATGAAACTTGGTGGGAAGGTTTGATATGACGAGACATGCAAAAGATTCAAGTTTCATGCTCGGCCACATGTGATGTAAGCAAGGACGGGCCTTATCGCCGTACCTGACTGACTATATAAAGTTGTCTTGTTATGCGTGCTTTCCATTCTGACTGTTGTGTTGTTAGCATCTTTGCAAGTGAAGTATGCCTTAGAGAACACCATACTGGTCGTGCATATGCTATCATAGCATGTTATTAGTGGCAGTGGATAGAACAAGGTACGCAACAATGACATGAAGGGTCAGGTAGACCTACACAAACAGCTGTGGACATTCAGCAAGCAGTGATATCTTCCATCAGTCATCCTGTTAGTGCCAGCACCATTGGCAGACAGATGTGGTCTTGTACCAGGTTGTCATGGATTCAGAATGGCAGCGGGTCATCTTAAGTGATGAGTCCCGCTTTTGTCTTGGTGGAGACGTCCAACGAATCCGTGTGTGGAGGCACTGTGGTCAGCACCAAGATGAACAGTTTGTTATCACGTGTCACACGTCCAGAAGGTCTGGTGTCACTCCACCTCCACCCGTACTGAACAATCTGCAGGAACTGTGTGAGAGTATTCAAGCTGCATGGGATGGAATATCACAGGGCACCATTAGGAACCTCTATAACTCCATGCTGAGACGTCTGGCATGTTGTGTTAGCAAACATGGCGGCCTGACAGCATACTGAGAGACACTACTTCTTTATGTGTAGCTCAATAAATAATCCCCATATCAGTCTAAATGTATCATCATTTATTGTTCCTGGTAACCTTTATCTTCCTTCCCAATAGCACTGCAATCTAATACTTCCTTCTGGGTGCAACTATTCTTTTGATGATGAGTGTGCAGTGTTCACCTCTTGAAAATCTGCTTCTCTGGATTACAGTAGAGACGCATGCTTTCATCCGGTTAACCTCTGAAACAGTATTCAACCTCCACCCCTTGACTGAAAAACCCTGTACTGTACCTGTCCAGTCTATTTAATGATGATGTCATAAAAAGCATATATTTACAGAGGAAGCAACACATGCCATTTACCCATTTAATATACAAGGTCTTCCTGTCAAGGTGATCGGGCTCGGTCTCATCACGGCGACGATGACTGTAAGAGAAAAGACAACATTTCTATTTAGAGAGAGAGAGAGAAATGTGGTGGTGTATAAATCAGTGTATGCATCATTCCAGCGCTTTTGCCCCATGGTGATGTCACCAAAAGCAGATATTCAACCAACCTGAATACTGGATTCACATAAACACTTCAACATCCTGCAATGTGAGCCTAATGAATGTGACATAACCAAGCTAAAATTGAACAGCTGAGATGTATAAAACCAAACAACACAGAAAAACCTAAACCTAATCATCATAGACGAAAGAATACTGCCACAGCAGAACAACTCAAAGAGTGACGACTTGGCTGAGATAGCTAGCTAAAACAAGACAACTGAGATGTTCAACGACAAGGACAATCAACTCAAAATATAAACCTAAAAATCAAAGTCAAAAATCTATTGCCAAGCTCATTTCAGCCTTTGTAGTAATCAAAAGAAGACAACAGAAAACTGACAATGATATTTTTTCGGCTTTGAATGAATAGAAATTGACATATTGTAAGAGACAATCTCACTTTTAAACTTAACCAATTCCGTCCCTGGGACACAACTGGAGCATCAAATTCGATCATCGGTGCACCAATAATGGACTCAGGGCTCAAGGCAATGATAGAAGAGCTTGGCAGGACATAAGAAACCAAGGCGGAGCATGTTGGAGAGCATTGATTTGACTGGTCATAAAACAGTGACAGTGTTTACAGAAAACGAATGAAATTCCATCATTTCAAAAATTTACTTAACAGGTATTCTAATGGACTGGTTATCATCCTGTCTCTAGTCTGTTTTCTAGTTTTCTATTATTAACTACGGAAGTTAACTATAAAGATGAGGTCAGTTTCTCATATGTCAGTTCAAGGTCAAGCCAATATGCAAAATACAGAGTTGAGTCACACTATTATGGGGCAGCGCAGAGCTCATGAAGGAAGTCATATGTCATGAACTGGCTTGGTGGGTATATAAGGTGTGCGATAAGCTGTATATTTGGTTATGAATCCATCCTTGCAGATCATGCACACCCATACAGGCTGACTGTCTTCCCTGGGGTGGATGGGATCTTCCAGCAAAGCTATGTCACAAGGCTAGAAATGTTTGACACTGGTTGGAAGAGCATGACCAAGACTTCCAGGTACTATCCTGGCCCCCTAATTCCCCAGACTTGAACCCAGTTGAGCATCTGTGGGACCACCTTGATCGTCGCGTTCGCTCTATTGACCCTCTCCCACGCACCCTCCAGCAGCTGTGGGATGCATTGCAGTCAGCATGGCTCCAGATACCTGTGACAGCCTACTAGGACGGTAATGAGTCATTCCCAGCGCATCAAGCTGCTGGTTATTCTGAATATCAACTGGTGGTCATAATAATGTGACTCGACTGTATCATTTAATTGCTTTTTTCTCTTTTTCAAGGGTGTAAGTAATTGTGGATGACAGTGAATCTGGTACTTGCTAAAATGTTGTGTTGCAAAATCTTACCGCCGGGAGCGAATGGGCTGTTTGCTTGCTCCTGAATCTTGTTTGGTTTTAGGCTCTTGAGTTCTCTTGAGAGAGGTTATGGAAGGAAGTTCATAAGGAGGTGCAGATGGTTGTTGGCTTCTTAGGGAGTGGGTGGATACAGAAGGAAATGCACACACAGGTTGAGATGGAGGTAGAAATTGAACGTGGGGAGATAGATGTAGAGGTTTGATTCTGGATGTCTCGTTGTCTGTCTGCCTGAGATCACTTAGGAAATCTATCCTGCCTTGATTGCTCCTGGGCTCTTGGGTTCCTGGGGAGTATGTTGACAGCTGTGGGTGAAAACACACATTTTGACACTGTGAGCACATGGTAAATCAAAAACCCCCCGTTTACTGATGAAACAGTTTGCAGTCATGGCTACTATGGTGTTGGGTGAACAATGATATTAGGGCAGGTAAGAGTTGGAAATATTGAATGTCAAGCAGTCATTGGTGTCTCTGGTGTTGGCATGGCAACAACCAAACATTAAAATGATTAGTTTGACTAATGTTTTTGACTTTTGCTTGTGATTGATCAAGTGGGTTAATGTTGCCTATAAAAGTCTGCAGAAATCGAACAGAAGGTGAATGAAATGATGTTGCATTTTCACTGTCCAAAAAAGATCATGATAGGTGTGCAATATACACAGTCGAGTCACATTATTATGATTAATATCCAGAGTAACCGTGAGTGTGAGTGTGCAGCATGGACAGCAGCTAAACGGGCTGGGAGTGACTCAGTAAGGTCCTGGTAGGTTGTCACAGGTATCTGGAGCCATGCTGACTGCAGTGCATCCCACAGCAGCTGGAGGGTGCTTAGGGGAGGATCCATAGAGCGAACATGACCATGGTGATGGTAAACAGATTATGCTTAAGGTTAAGTATTGCACATAGTAATACTTAAGTAAGCAAGTAAGCAGTTTTATTGCACATAGTAGAAATAGAAATAGACTACTGAGTTTTATTGCACATAGTAGAAATAGAAATAGACTACTGAGTTTTATTGCACATAATAGAAATAGACTACTGTAGAAACAGACTACTGAGGGCCGTAGCTGTTATACAGTCTGACAGCGCCCGGAAGGAAGGATCTGCGGTATCTCTCCTTCACACACCGCGGGTGCAGCAGCCGGGTACTGAAGGAGTTTCATACCCAAATCGGTTGAGAGGGCCTTCCACATGGATGAGTGGGCCCAGAGAATGTCTCAAAGACATTCCCCAGACCATAATGCTGCCACCACCAGCTTGTCTTCTTCCACACTTAGTAAGTGGTCATAATAATGTGACTTGACTGTGTATGATCAGCTGATATGCACATGTTCAAATAAACCTATTAACATTCAGATAAATGACATTCGGTGTGTAAGGTCTTACATTTCTCTACATGTTGAGAAGTTGAACTTTCTAGCTCCGTGTTGGATTTACTACAGTCCTGGTTCTACTGCTCCTTGTACCTCACTCTCTCCTCACTCATCTTCTCAACTGCTTTATTGTTCTGGGTCGTGGGGTTGCTGGAGCCCACCCCAATATTCAATGAGCAGAAGGCAGGAAACACCCTGCACAGGCCGCCAGTCTCCTTGAACCATAACCTATTATTTAATTACTTTATGCTGAGACTGAGGACTTGGGCTCTGGGTCCACACATAGACCTTTAGGGTTTGGAGTTAATAACTGAGTTAAGACCAGATTACATTCTTACCTAAATAGATTCCACACATGAGCACGATAACGGTAAACAGGATGGCACGTTGAAATGCGGTGATATCCAGAGTCGGTGTCAAACCAGAAAAGGCCAGGGTCATTTTTATCCTGTGAAGATTGCACAAAGTTTTGTAGTCAGTCATTAGTAATCTCAATTTATGAGATTCATAGCAAGGAAATCCATTTACAAAATACTAAGGCTAAGTAATTTGAACGAACTTAAATCTGCTATAACCAGCATAATGATAAATGGTTTACACGTTGTTCTGTCACGGGATGGTCAGGGGGCGGACCTAAGTGAGAAGGGGGTCTAAAGTAAAACCAGTGAAATAAAAACTGTTTTATTTATTTCTTGTAATGTGCAACATATACCGTTGTGGGGCCCAGGGTGTTTTGTGCACAGTTGAGAGAATATCACACCTCTTCCCAACCCGGCACCTTACCAATGCGCCACCAGGGACCGCTGGTGGAAAAGTGAACTGCACTCCTTTTAAATGGTGAGGGGGAAAAGTACGGGAAATACCAAACAAAGGAGACGCCAATATGGTGTGTCTCAAACAAAGTATAGCTTAAACCCAACAAAAGAACAAAAACGCCTGAACGGGGGAACAAGGAGCCAGTAACGAGGTCTCCTTATTTATATTTAGCCTGGCCCTGTTTATAAGGTTTGCCTTTCAGCTCAGCACCTTTCCTTTCCACACCAGTACCGTACCGGTCACCCTAGATCAAAGGTGCGACAAAGCAGTGCTTGCCATGCCCTTAAATCCTAGTGCTGTCAGGTGAGAGTTCCCTGGAGAATCAGTGCCTCGCTGCTGTCACCCTCTGCTGGCGGCCGGCAGCACAGACTGACCCCTTACATGTCAAAGTCAAATTTATTTATATGGTGTCTTTTACACCAGATGTCACAAAGCAGCTTTAAAGAGAATCCAGGTCCAAACCCCCAGTGAGCGAGCCAAAGGCGACAGCGGCAAGGAAAACCTCCCTCAGAGCAAGAGAAGGATACCTCGAGAGGAACCATGACTCAAAAGGTGAACTCATCCTCCTTGGGTCGACATCAGATTGCATGACTAGCACAAAAGCAATATAGAAAGGATCAAAATGTACAGTTATATGCAATTTTGAATATAGAATAACTCATAACTGTTAGAGTCCTATGATACTAGAAATGAGAAACAGAGTTGATAGTCTGAATAGAACTCAGTCAGCAGTTCACATCAATAACTCCCACTAGAAGCCTACGGTTAGTCTATTAGTAAGAATAAGAGCAGCGTCCAGTGCTCTGAGAGGTAGAGGAAGAAATGTCTGATTAGTCTGTGATTTAATTGGTATAGTTTTTTCCTTATGCCTTAATCCATTTTTTAATTCTCAATGCAAATTAACACCTGCTGGTTTCTACCTCATCAGAGTTGCCCCAGACTTCCTTCAGAGAAATTGCATGTGAACACGTACTGGCTGAACCTGACTTACAGGCTCTTCTTAATAACCTCTGCACGCTTACAGAAAGCCAATGTAATAATAATAAAGAGTGACTTTAAATTAGGAAAGCAGGAGGATATTTTGGAGGATATCAGACACATACATGTTCATGTTTTTTATGAGCTTGAATTTCTACTTCTCTTGACACATGTGCCGGAAACTATATCTTATAACATTTTTTATTTTTTATTTCTAAAAACACTAGGACAACTAAGAAACAAAACACCACTGAGAGACAGTGAAAACAGAAACTAACAGAGACAAACGTCTGACATGGAGTCAAACGACCGGCAGGGAGACGGAACAACGGCAGGGGAACAAACGACCAGCAGGGAAACAAAACACCAAGCAAAAACAAAGGGCAACATGGAGTATAAAACAACAAGGGCTAACAAGAGACACCTGGGAAGGGGCGGAGCTACAAACAAGGGACAGGTGAGGGGCTTGACAAGACGGCAGAGACAGGAGGAGCAAGAAACCAAAACAAACAGAAGCACATGGAACAGGACAACAAAGGGCACATGGAAATGACAAAAGACAAAAACAGAAAACCAGAGAAAACCAAGAAAAACGGGCTAGACAAGACAGGACGTGACAACACGTCTAAATTAGTTTACATGCCTAATGCATTGCACATTGTAGTGTACACAGCAGGGCTATTATAGTGTTGATTTATTTCATTCATTTTTATTTTTAAATAGTTTTGTTTTATTTTAATCTTCAATGTCTAGTTGTTAGTTTAGTGTTAGTATCATATATACGGTGTATTTGTACAGTGGAGTTGATTACAGTTGATTTTCTTAAAGAGATTTACTCGTGTAGTGCTTTTTACAATGGGTGTTATCCTAAAGCAGCATTACAGCAATTCATGCTCAAGCCCCAGATGAGCAAACCTGTCAAAGGCACTGGCAAAGAAAAACACCCTATGAGCAAGAGGAAGACAGCCTGAGAGGCTCAAATAGAGAACCCATCTTCCCCTGATTGAAATAATAATACACTCATCTTCAAACAAATAGTTGCACTCAGAAGGAGTCAACCAACAGGAATGAAACTTGGGGGGTAGGTTTGACATTATGAGACATGCAAATGATTCTAGTTTCACGCTCCGCCGCACATGTGACATAGGAGGCAGATAGCACACTCCTAATACAGTACTACTACTGCTACTACTACTAGTCCTCACAGACTAACTGTTTATACACATAGCCCCTCCCTCTCTGTAGGCCATAATAATCCAAACATGTCTTCAGCAGTACCGTGGTCTCACTGTTTACAAGTAAATATATTTAGATAGAATTACTCTTAACTGTTTTATAGCTTAACAGGTTTTAAACTACCCCCACCTCCCCACCCAGGATGACTGTGGATCCATCCAGCCCCCCTAACCAGGTGCATTCTCCTGCATTCACATTGCTTTAGGAATCAGGTAAGGATGCTTCTTTTATGCTTACTATTAAGCAGTACAGGGCTTTTAGGGGTTCAGCACATTATGGTGTCTTGATGGTGAAACAGGTCACTGACTTCATCACATGATGAGTGGCAAAGTTCTCCAAATGTACTGTAAGAGTTTCACTGGCTGTTGTCCTGTCCTGAGCAGCCTACAATAACCCATTTCACATCAACACATTTCCAATTCAGTGACTGAACCAAGAAATGTAAGCATCTCTGTGAAACTCCTCTTTAGTATTCTGCTAAGGTACATGCTGGAGGGAAATTGAGCTGCTATTTAGATATATTTAAAAGTTAAATTGAATTATAAACTAAATGAGAGATGGATCTAGCAACACTGTGTTGAACGGCAGTTTTGTGTTTATTACAATGTCTCTGGAGTTGGCAATTTGAATCAAATATTTACATTTGCCAAAACTTTGCTCACCGTGCCCACGGCTCTGTAAATGGCAGAAACATCTAATGATGTGCATCAGCAATATTAAAGCATCCAGTGCAATAAGGCATATCCATTTGCCTGTCAACTGTGAAGACACTATGTGTCTGAGACCAAAGATTTCATAAAAATAACCACAGAAAAAATATCACGTTCCAGAATTCCACAACTCGGCTTACACTGCAAAACAAATCAAGAAGACAAAGACGAATGTAATAGACAGATTACACCAGGTTACAAATGGTTGTTTTTCTCTTGTTCCCGGGTTCTAAGTGTGTTCACATAATTCCTCAGGCCTAAAATGTGCAGGAAATGGCTACTGGTCTCCATAAACTTTGCTTCTGTGGTCAGGACAATGATGGTTTCAAAAGTCCTCTGTTTTCCAGAACATCTGCGATACATTCAGTGCTGAGTTGACTTCAAGTAGAATTCTTGTGAAAGTTTATAGAACTTTCTAGAACTGTCTGGGGCTGCCCAGTAGTCTACACAGCAATATAAATACAGGTGTGTTAAAACAGTCATTTCAGTTGAAGTGGATAGTGGATACAGAGCTACATTTAATTTAGACGGCATCAAGAGGCTGCAGCATCCGGCAGATGCATTCTGCTACATCTGTGCTACATTCAGCATGCCTGTCAGGGATCAAGACAAACTGTGGGCACCTCATTTCATGTGCAACCTCATAAAGGTAAAGTGGATGATGGCTGCTGGCCTAGATGGCAGACTTTTCATTTGTTTTGACAATTCATTGAAATTTAAAAGCTGTTATTAAGACATTTGCTATTTGTTACATTTGTTAATATCTTACTCATTACTAAGTAACGTGAAATAAATAAGATTTTTTTTTCATTATATTGTAATGAAATTACCAAGTGTTACAATTAGTTGTAAACCTGATGTAGCTAACTAACTTTAATATTAGCTTTAATCAAAGGTTTCTACCTAAGGAATAGAGTGACACTGAGTTTGCAAAGTAAGGAGTTTTTGAAATCCTATTCCTGTGGATTTAAGGCCAGTCTAATACACCCACACTTCACAGCAGCCGTCCAGGTCACTACAGTGAGCCCATACACCTCCAACTGTTGTGAATGAGGGAGTGACTGAGTGAGTTCCAATTAAAACCCCATTTCCAGAAAAGTTGAGATGTTGTGCAGAATGCAATGATGTGCAAATGATTTAAACCCTACATTTACAACTCATATACAGGGGTTGGACAATGAAACTGAAACACCTGTCATTTTAGTGTGGGAGGTTTCATGGCTAAATTGGACCAGCCTGGTGGCCAATCTTCATTAATTGCACATTGCACCAGTAAGAGCAGAGTGTGAAGGTTCAATTAGCAGGTAAGAGCACAGTGTTGCTCAAAATATTGCAATGCACACAACATTATGGGTGACATACCAGAGTTCAAAAGAGGACAAATTGTTGGTGCACGTCTTGCTGGCGCATCTGTGACCAAGACAGCAAGTCTTTGTGATGTATCAAGAGCCACGGTATCCAGGGTAATGTCAGCATACCACCAAGAAGGACGAACCACATCCAACAGGATTAACTGTGGACGCAAGAGGAAGCTGTCTGAAAGGGATGTTCGGGTGCTAACCCGGTTTGTATCCAAAAAAGGACTTGTATATGTCATTCCCAAGACGAACTGACGCTGTATTGGCCGCAAAAGGAGGCCCTACACCATACTAATAAATGATTGTGGTCTAAAACCAGGTGTTTCAGTTTCATTGTCTAACCCCTGTATATACTCATATTGAATTTGATGCCAGGAACAAGTTTTATACCACTGGGTATAAAAAGAGCATTTCAGAGAGGCTTTAGACTATAGTCCTGCGGTCCTGTCGTCTGATCCTGACGAATCAGAATCTGATCATGGATTCAGTGTCCTGCAGGCTAAAGATGAGGGACCATCACCACACAGTTCTAAAGCCAGTGTCCATGATGGTATAGAGTCATTAGTGCTCCTTTAATGCTGAATAAAATACATGGGTTTTGGAGCAACTTTGGCTGCCATCCAGACGACAACAGCACAGCTATAAATGAATGCTAAACTGGTTTGTGTGCAGTCCAGACTGGTCAATCACTGAAAACATTTAGTGCATTAAGAAAGAACTAATATGACAAAAGAGATCCTGAACTGTTGAGCGATGAAATCAGATATCAAGCAAGAATGGAACATTTACATTACAGAAGTGATGAACACAGTCGCAAACATCAACTCGTCCCTACAAGAAATGCATTGCTGGCTCAGTATCAAATTTCATACATTGTGCTATTTTCAGTTAACTATAGTGTAATGCTGTAAGCCACTATACACATCACAGAGTAACTAGCAATCATGTACACTTACCTGTAAACTGAGGAATTGTGTATGACAATGGTCAAAAGGGAACTGAAGGGTTCACCTTAGTTTTACCTTTTTAGGTGAACCCAACCTCTGTAGAAGAGAGGGGAAAACAGAGTAAGTGGGACAGAACAGACTATGGTTGTGAACTCCAGGATCCCTTCAGGCCACAATGGTTTAGCCCGGGGGAGGAGTAACCCGCTTAAATGTGGTGTTGCTGGGGGTACTGGGGGTTCTCCTTTCAAGACAGAGCATAGTCAGGGATCCGTATGACTTTGCAGTCATAGATCCAAAACACACTAGCCAGTAGAGAATATTATTTTTGTTTTATTTCTTTTTGTCTGTGTGTGCACGTGTATTTATGTAAAGATGTAAATATTGTCTTCGTTGTGTGTAAATAAAGGTGAAGGGTAAAAGAACTCTTGTGCAAACCACACTTTTTCCAAGCCTCAAGATCATTCGCCCGACACTACCCATAAAGGGCGCCCCCTACCATGACATCTTGTCAGGTAGAGAGACGCGCTTTATCACATATAGGATTTAAATGATTTGCACATCATTGCATTCTGTTTTTATCACAGTGTCCCAGTGCGCATTTCTGGAAACAGGATTGTAGGTTCATATGGTTTAGATGCAGCTTAAATTATTTACAAAGTTACACAACCCCGTGTTAATCCAAAGAAGCAAGCTGACTGGTGATTTTGACAGTTATGTTTTGTAATGTGTGGTGATCTTGGTCTTCAGCTCCTCCATGAAAGGGTCTGCTTTGGAGGGTCTGCTGTTTTTGTTGCTGTCACCAAGATAACTGTAAGAGAAAAGACATCTCTATTGAAATAAAGCAAGAGAGATACATCTGGTGATGCTTAAATCTACTATAAAGGACATCTATAATGGACCATCACAGCTTCTACAGTGCTCTCCAGAATTATTGGTAAATTGAGATACAATGTTTTGTTCTAACAGCAATGATATGCTGATGAACTTAGGTCAGAGTAGAAGAACTATCACTTCAGCAGAATGTAAAATCTCACTCACTTCGCAGTGGCGCGAAGTTTCACTTTGGTTATGTCTTTTAACAACCCTGGCCAGCTGGGTTCTTCTGGTTGTTTAGACAATGGGTTCTGCTCCTTTTGCCCATCTGGTGTCTTGGGCTGATTCTGTGCAAAATTAGGTGGAGGAGGAGCAGAAGGTGGAGGTGGAAATGGGCGTGGAGGTCGAGTTGGATGTGAAGTTGAAGGTGAAGATGACCCTGAAGATGTAGAAGAAAATGAACACGGAGGTGGAGATGGACGTGAAGATGAACCTGTAGGTGGGGGCGGGGCAGGATTGTCACCAGGCAGCGGAGCTGAGGATATAATAAGACAGGTTTTGGTTGATACTGAGTAAATCAGGAGACTGAGTGTGACTAAGTGCCCACAACAATGCATGCATTTTGGGATCATACATCATCCAATAGGATGTTCTCCAGGACTGAACTGTTCACAATGCTGTACCTGCTGTGATTAAGAAAGCATTGTGGTGGGGTGAGCAATGGCACTTGCTTGTTCTTTTTGAAACTGTAAGAAATTCATCTATACTCACCACTCAGCACTTTATTAGGAACACGATTCAAATACTGGGCAAGGTCTTCCTTCCTCCCAAAACAGCTTCAGTTCTTTGTGGAATGGATGTTGGAAACAATCCTTTAAGGCTGTGAATCTCCCCAAAAGTGTTCTATTGGATTCAGATCCAGTGAAGAACCACTGAAGAACACTGCACTACTTGTCATGTTCATGAAACTAGTTTGAGACTTTTGCTTCGTCACATGGTACATTAAGATGCTGGAAGTAGCCATTAGAAGATGATTAACGGTGGTCATGAAGTGATGCGCGTGGTCAGCAACAATACTCATAGGTGGTAGCATTTAAGTGATGATTGACCGGTATTAACGGGCTATCATGCCTCCTCTCATCTCTGATCTTCTGGACTCCGTTTCCCATAACCCACCACCTGATGATGTCACCATCACATGTCCGCAATCCTCCAATACCGTTCCATTCTCCAGATCCCCATCTCCGGAGTACTGATCACACACACCTGTTGTTAATCTAGTCTGTCTTCACAAATACTCCTCTCTCACACTGCTCATTGTGAAGTATTGCCACTCTGTGCGTACTGAGCGTTTCTATCTGTGACTACTCTCGTTTGATACTCTGGTTGTTCGACATTATTCTGATTCTCTGGTTTACTTTTTTGTCTTTGCTCTTTTGGTACCTTTGCTGATCTGATTGTTTGACTGGTTTTGACTCCCGCCTGTTTCTCTACTCTGACACTCCTCCCTACTCCTTTTGTTATGTCCGCTTTGCTCTTGTTACTGCTGTGTCTGACTACAAATCTGTTCAGTAAACATCGCCTTGATTTTAGCTCACAGCGCTCAGCGCTCATCACAATCTGTTTGTCCATCAACACACGGGGCCCAAAGTGTGGGCAAGAAAACATTCCCCACCCCATTACACCAACCCACAAGCCTGGACTGTTGACACAAGGCTGGACGGGTCCATGGATCCATGCTGTTGGTACCAAATACTGACACTACCATCTGCATGCCTCAGCAGCCTCAGGTTGGTGTGGCTCAGTGTATAAGACCACTACCCACCTGGGAGCTACCACACCATCTGGGAGATGGGGGTTCAATTCCTGGTCTGGGTTACTATGCTGTACTACACCAATAAGAGTCCTTGGGCAAGACTCCTAACACTACATTGGCCTACCTGTAATATGAATACCATTGGAAGTCGCTCTGGATAGGAGTGTCAGCTAAATGCCATAAATGTAAATTCAAGATTCATCAGACTAGGCTACGTTTTTCCAGTGTTCATCCGTCCAGTTTTGCTGAGCCTGTGAATACTGCAGCCTCAGCTGTCTGTTCTTGAATGGAACCCAACCAGTCTTCTGCTGTTGTAGCCCATCCACCTCAAGATTGAATGTATTGTGCTTTCTGAGATGCTTTCCTTGCTCACCACAATCGTACAGAGTGGTTGTCTGAGTTAGCGAACCTTTCTGTCAGCACAAACCAGTCTGGCCAGGATCACAGGATGTTATTTTCTTTATTGCACCATTCCGAGAAAACTCTAGAGACTGCTGTGTATGAAAATTCCAAGAGATCAGCAGTTGTAGAAACTCTCAGTTCACCCTCCCTGGCACCAACAATCATGCCACGGTCAAAACCACTTAGATCACAGTTTTCCACATTCTGACGGATGATGTGAACATTATCTGATTAGATAATTGCATGAATGAGAAGGTGTAAGTGCTCAGTGCATGTACATTTTCGTGTGTATAAACGGTTCGGAGCTGACACCGTCAGAACACTCCTTGTGGAGAAATGCATTCCAAACCCTCTCCACCCTTCATGTTGAAAAGCTTCAGTACAATAAACTCTCCAGCTGCATGTTGGATCCGTGTTGGATATCGAGTCAGTGTTAATCTCATTAGTGCACATTAACATCAAGTATAAATATGGTCATAAACATAAAATAATAAACATGATTGTTGAATTTAACGTTACATTTCTTTCTTACCTGCCCTGTTCAGTAGGTATCTGAAAAACACTGCACCAGCTACCAGTATCGCGAGGGCAGTTGTGGGGATAGCTATGCTCTTTATAATCACAGTCGTACCATATACAGTGATGTTAACTCCAGACCTGTGAACACATAGTGTTACTGTAGAGACAGAAACGGCATGTGGAGATAGGAGAAAATATCTGAGGGTCACTCACTGCCCAGTATATCAGCTCCACTAACCATATAGGTGCACTTTGTAGGTCTACAGTTACAGACTGTATACTTTTCTTTGCATACTTTTAAGCCACCCTTTCACCCTGTTCTTCAGTGGTCAGGACCCCCACAGGACCACCACAGAGCAGATATTATGTGGGTGGTTGGTCATTCTCAGCAATGCAGTGACACTGACGTGGTGGTGTGAGTGGATCAGACACAGCAGTGCTGCTGGAGTGTTTAAACCCTGTGTCCACTCACTGTCTACTCTATTAGACACTCCTACCTTGCTGGTCCACCATGTAGATGTACAGTCAGAGACGATAGCTCATCTGCTGCTGCACAGTGCAATGTTGGTCATCCTCTAGTCCTTCATCAGTGGTCACAGAACGCTGCCCACAGGACGCTATTCACAGGACTCTGCCCACAGGACTCTGCTCACAGGACGCTGCTCACAGGACGCTGCCCACTGGACGCTGCCCACTGGACGCTGTTGGCTGGATAGTTTTGGTTGGTGGACAATTCTCAGTCCAGCAGTGACACTGAGGTGTCCAGCAGCACTGCTGTGTCTGATCCACTCACACCAGCACACTAACACACCACCACGTCAGTGTCACTGCATTGCTGAGAATGACCCACCACCCACATATTACCTGCTCTGTGGTGGTCCTGTGGGGGTCCTGACCACTGAAGAACAGGGTAACAAAGTATGCAGGGAAACACTACAGTCTGCAATTGTAGAACTACAAGTGGACAAGTGGCTTAAATGGACAATGACTGTAGATGCAAGGTAGGTGTACTTAAAGTGGGTGGTCGGTGTACAGTACGGTGTGAAAGGCGGAGCCCACTCGTCTTTTACTTAATTTCTAGCCAACAGCCAAAATGTACAAATGTACAACGTATCCTCAGAAATAGCTCCTGAATGGTTTTGACTGGAGTTAAAGGCTGTTTGTTTATCACTTATCACACACACACGACACCCACTCTGTCCTTTCTAATCATGAATTCTTTCAAGATCAGAGATGCATGAGAAAGGCTTGCTGTACCTGACTAACCAGCTCTTCTTTGAAGCCCTTATACAGTTACGGTAAGCCAGTGCAATTTAATTTTAAAATCATTAAAAACTAAAGATGTATCAGGTGCACAGACATTTATTACATTCTTATATCCTTACATTTGAACTTTCTGCTGTGCTTGAAGTAGTTTTGTTGAAAATGTTGTTAGTTGCTACTTTGTTAGTTACTTATTAGTTACTAACCACAGTTAGTAACCAAGTTAGTGCTAATGTGTACTTTTAAATGCTTTTGGAGAAACAAAACAACAAATAATCCCATATAAATCTGTAATCCAGATAAACCGCTATATAAACCAAGTTAACATTACCCATACATGCTAACACACAGTAATCCTGTTCTTAATGTATCTAATATAAATACATAGATTATGCTGAGTGCAGTACAAAACCAGCTTCACCCTACAGAGTCCCAATAACCAGATATCTGGAAATTCATAGAACTGAACAGAAATTATAATACATGTACTGTGTAACTTACGCTTCCAAAGACATTCTGTAAAGCTGAGGATGTGAGGCAGTTAATTAGAAAGTAAAAGCAGACTGCAACACTGCTAAACCTGCACAGACCCGGTTCAGAACTCCTCCTATTCCTTACACCTTACACAGCTCTACTGTTACAGGCTGTCTGTCTTTGTTTTTGTGAAAACCTTCAGTAATGCTTATGACAGTGTAATAAGATACTGTATATCTCAACAGCTCAGTGTGAACATCTTTAAGTACAGACACGGAGACGTCTCAGACAATACGCTAATAACCTGGGTACTGCAGGCACTGGATGCTAAACAGGCCAAAAAGTGAAAAACTACAAAACTGGAGATACAAGGTTTTGTTCCCACAGTAATTGTATGCACTGCAGTTAAACTGCATTTTAAATCCACTTGAAGGAATCAAAGATCCTACCAAAACAACGTTTCATTCCAGCTTCATCCATAAAAAAGCTGCACCCAGAAGGAATCAATGGTCAGGAATGAAACTTGGTGGGTAGGTTTGACATCATAAGACATGCGAATGATTCAAGTGTCACGCTCGGTTGGCACATGTGGTGTAAGCAAGGACGGGTCTTATCGCTGTACCCAACTGACAGCATAAGGTCGTCTTGTTGCATGTGCTTTCCATTCTGACTTCTGCTGTTGTGCTGGTAGCATCCTTCGCAAGTGAAGTAAACTTCGGGGAACAGTTTGCAAAGCAATTTGAGTGGAAGAGTTGGAGAGGGGTCGCATCTTAGAGCTACGGAAAGCGGGAATGTCTTATCAACGTATTGCACTTCATACCGGTCGTGCAGATACTACCATAGTACACTGCTGGTAGCAGAGGATAGAAGAAGGAACACACCAGTGACACGAAGGATCTGGGAGCCCAACACAAACCACAGAGAGTTAGAAACGACCGATTGCCTGACATGCACGGAGTGAACCAACAGCCTTTACTGTGGACATTCAGTGAGCAGTGATGCTCTCCATGAGTCATCCTGTCATCCAGCACCATTGGCAGACGGCTACACAACGCAGGACTGCATGCACACAGACCATTATGACGACTGCCCTTAATACCAGGTCCAGAAGGCCTGGTGTCACTCCACTTCCGCCCCTACGGCTAAATCTGCAGGAACTGTGTGAGAATATTCAAGCTGCATGGGATGGATTATCACACGGCACCATTAGGAACCTCTACAACTCCATGTTGAGACGTCTGGCATGTTGGGTTAGCAAACATGGCGGCCCGACACCATACTGAGAGACACTACTTCTGTATGTTAAGCTCAATAAATATTGCCCATATCAGTCTAAATGTATCATCATTGATTGTTCCTGGTAACCTTTATCTTTGTCTGTAAACTAGCTACTTTGTTCATTGCTAACACTACCTCTCAGTACCACTCAGTGCAGGTAAAACCCAGCCAGAGAGTGAATGAGCCCCCACTGAAATCTGGGATAGCAGCAACGAAGACAGGGAAAGTTCGACAGGCTATTGTACATGCATGGCAGGATTTGAAGAGACATGTTTGCATTCAGCAGCATTAGTGTTTGCAGTTATGTCCAGAGCTGTCCTGCAAGCTCAGTGTTAGATACAGAATAATTTGGAACCATAACAGTATTTTAATTCAACACATGATGCTGTATCAAACTGTAAGACACATATGAATGCTGCTGGGTTAAACCAGAGACATTACACATGAGGAGACCGGACGCTGGTGGAAATATGATGAATGGGAGAGCTTGTAACACTCCCTCTTGTGGAGATCTGTGAAAGTGCAGTAGCCAGAACAAAAAAACTGTTTGTTGTCTGTGTTACAGAAGCAAATGCTACAAAGCCTTTATGAGGTTTTCCGTTAGATTCCATCAGTGATCAAATATGTTTTTGAAACAGTAATTTGACCTTCAGTTTTGAGTACTTTGATCTTTCCCTATTCAGAGTCTGGTCATATTTGCACTGTGTTACTGCACTATTCTCATCTGCACAGTTACTGTACACACTGTATATAAAACTCTACTGTACACACTGTATATAAACTCTACTGTACACACAGTATATAAACTCTACTGTACATATATAAACTCTACTATACACACTGTATATAAACTCTACTGTACATATATAAATTCTACTGTACACACTGTATATAAACTACTGTACACACAGTATATAAACTCTACTGTACACACTGTATATAAAACTCTACTGTACACACTGTATATAAACTCTACTGTACACACAGTATATAAACTCTACTGTACATATATAAACTCTACTGTACACACAGTATATAAAACTCTACTGTACACACTGTATATAAACTCTACTGTACACACAGTATATAAACTCTACTGTACATATATAAACTCTACTATACACACTGTATATAAACTCTACTGTACATATATAAATTCTACTGTACACACTGTATATAAACTACTGTACACACAGTATATAAACTCTACTGTACACACAGTATATAAACTCTACTGTACATATATAAATTCTACTGTACACACTGTATATAAACTCTACCGTGCACACTATATATAAGCCTACTGTACACACAGTATATAAATTCTACTGTACACACTATGTAAACTCTACTGTACACAGAGTATATAAGTCTACTGTACACACAGTATATAAACTCTGTGTCCACTCTATTAGGCACTCCTACCTTGCTGGTCCACTTTGTAGATGTACAGTCAGAGACGATAGATCATCTGCTGCTGCACAGGTTGTGTTGGTCATGCTTTAGTCCTTCCACAGGACACTGCTGGCTGGATAGTTTTGGTTGGTGGACAATTCTCAGTATTTTGCACTTCTGGTTAGATGTATTTTATTAGCTCTGTACCTGTACTCTGAACCATGACAAAGCTGAATCTAATCAAATCAATCCATCTAATCAAAAATCTAATCTGAATACATGCCCAGTGGCATTGCAAAGAGCACCGCCAAGCAAACAGACTATATATGTATGTATGTATGTATGTATGTATGTATAGTTAATGTGCGTTGCTAGGCTGCTGGCATAAAGTGTATTTATTATTTAGTTGTTTCACTTGCCTATTTCCTAAATGGTGAACAGCACAAATGTATCAGATAATCAGATAAATTGTAATTAGAGGTCAAACAAGTGAAGCATTCTGAACACAGTGAATAGCCTGGGATGAGTGAAGCAGGAGACTCCTAGTTGTAGCCCCTTATGACATGATCATCTTGCATTCTCTTCGCTCAGTGCATGTTACACACTTAAGACAACAATGCTGCCGTTCACAAAACACACAAGTTAGCAGAAAGAGTGTGGGTTACTCTTACATATATGTGAAATAGTCCTTATTACAGCTTTCCATGTTCACCACCACCCTGACCACAGTTTATGATGTCATTGTGCTGGACTTCATGGCGGTGCAGGCAACATGCCCTGTGGTGCAGCCTCATTGCACATGGAACTGTACTTCCTTCTGGTGACATAAACTAGAAAGGCACCACACACCCAAGTCAATGTCACTTTTGCATTTAATTTGCCCTCAACTCAAAGCATTCTTGTCCATTGTAGTGCCATTTTTAATCATTAGAGAAAAGAAAGGAATCGGCATTCGCAAACAAACATTCATTAAGTTTATTCAGGAAAAAAAAAATTCTTCCAGTTTGACAGCATTTTATAACATGCAATGTACCGGTCAATGTAACATTCACTGTGCACATTTTAATGTCCATTTAGGCCACAAATTAGTGTCCCTTAATGCTCCTCTATGCTCATCAGTTTAGCTTAATGAATGAATGAATGGTTACTGAAATGACTGAAGTATAAACACGTATCTACAGTACTCTACGTTTTGCTGAGTTACATACACAAGTCGCTTGTACCAGTTAAGTTCCAACCCTCTAATGAGCCACACTGCAATTAGTAACCTCACATTTTGTTCACATAAAGTGGTTCTGTGCAGAGTTTTATTCTGTCACTGTTGTGTTAAAACAGTTAACTCCCTTAAAGCCTTGTAGACACACTAATGGACACTAATGCCAGTATAGTATAAACAACTAGTTTGTTGGTCAGCTGAAGGACACTTTCAGGTACACATGATGGGCATGCTAACATTCAGCAACAATGGAACTGCTAAAGACAATGACTGCCTGAACAGTAATCACAATAATCAAATAAACCTAAGCATCTTAAATATGTGCATACTGAAATAGTGTAACAAAAGAAAAAACATATCAGTCAGATTGTGTTGCTGAGGTATTAGCAGACATTATGGATAGTGTGGGGAACACAACAGCTGAATCCCTGAATACTCCCTATAAAGTGCATTGCAAAAGGTCGTCAAACTATGTTTTCTACACCCAAATAGTGCTCCAAAAGTTATATGTAGGGGAATAATAAACATACATATATATATATATATATATATATATATATATATATACACATATATATATACACACACATATATATATATATATATATATATATATATATATATATATATATATATATACACACATAC